>JAYGXS010000003.1:83929465-83972501 GCA_036362985.1 Ligula intestinalis
CTAACCTCAGATATTTTCCCACTCGTTTTGTTATACTAGTTTTCCATATATTTCGTTGATATTGTTCGACATTATTAAACCCCATATCTACACCTGGACCTTCTTCCTCTTACTTGGTGTGTGACATTATGCCTGTTGATAAGAAGTGGTTGTCTGAGGTTCACTCTGAGGTCAACCGACTTTTAGAAGAGATCTCCGTGTTATCTGCTGAGAGTCGTTGTCCCCTTCCGTGATTAAATCACGTGCCAGACTCGTCAAGGCCACGATTAGTACGGAATACTACATTGGCGCTCAACGTGGGGCTCAAACCCACGGCCCTAAGATTAAAAGTCTCGCGCTCTACCGACTGAGCTAGCCAAGGCCGTTCCTCTCCTACACCAAGATTCCCCCTCCATCGCTTACGCCATTAGCCGAACCTGGATCAGCCGTTAGGGCACCCCCTTATCGTTCCACTCCGACTGCGGTCGCAACTTCGAGTCCCAACTCTTCCATGATGTCTGTGAGATCCTTGCGGTAAAAAAACCATACCACACCCTATCAGCCGGAAGGTAACGGTCTTGTTGAGCGAACCAACAGGACAATCAACAATCTCCTTCTGGCCTTCTGCGAGGAGAATCACCGTCACGATTGGGACCTTTACCTCCGTCTCTGCCTCATGGCCTATAGAGCCTCCACCCACTCATCCACAGGCTTCACACCACATTATCTTTGGACCGGTCGCGATCTTCGCCTACCCATCGATCTATCCTTCCCCCTTCCCCCTTCCCACTCCCACTGACGCTACTGTCTACAACTTCGCCACACATCTCCGCGAGACCATTCGTGCGGCCCACAGCGCCGCCCGTAACACTCTAAGTGCAGCCGCCATCCACCAGAAGGAATACCTCGAGCGCCACTCATCTGAGAATGCATTTTAAGTCGGCGACCTTGTGATGCATGCGATTCCGCCCTCCCCCCCCATAGTACTTCTTTCAAATTTCATTACCCGTGGCAAGGTCCCTATACCGTACTGCAGGTTCTTTCGCCCACCATATATATAATCCGTGATACTTTACACCCAAGTCTCCCTCGTTCACCGCCCATTTCTCCAAACTCAAACCCTACCGCGGCCAACCCCTTACTTGTACCCGCAAAACACTCCCCATCCTCCCCGATGGGCGTCTCCCTCCAGCTACCATTGACACCACAGTCCCTTACCCTACCTGTAGCCCCCTCGACACTCCTCTTGACCCCCCCTCCGACACCCTGAACATCATACCCGATGACCTGCACCCCCCGTCGTGATCGATGTGGAGGTCCCCTCCCCCAGCACACCCACCAGCACTGAGGACAGTGCTGCACTTTGAAGGGGGGGGGCTATGTAACGGGCCAATCCAACCCACTGGGTCGATGAGATGTTTGAACGTTTCAAGGTCATATTTTTTGGTTTGACGTTTCAGAGCTTGCTGAGTCACATCTCAATTCGCGTACCAGATCACTCCCGTACTCACATTATCTCCTTGCTACGTTCTTACCATCTTAAGCGGGTGAACATTTTCATCCCGGTTTGGTCGTTCCATCCAGTTTTGATTTTGTATTATTAGAGACTGCTAACCTCAGATATTTTCCCACTCGTTTTGTTATACTAGTTTTCCATATATTTCGTTGATATTGTTCGACATTATTAAACCCCATATCTACACCTGGACCTTCTTCCTCTTACTTGGTGTGTGACATTATGCCTGTTGATAAGAAGTGGTTGTCTGAGGTTCACTCTGAGGTCAACCGACTTTTAGAAGAGATCTCCGTGTTACCTGCTGAGAGTCGTTGTCCCCTTTCGTTATTCAATCACGCGCCAGACTCGTCAAGGCCACGGGTAGTACGGAATAATATAGCAAAAACATTCTTGTTTTCTCATTCCCTGTCAAAATAAAGATCAGAAACACGTTCCTTAACTAAACCCAATTGCCTTGATGCTTGCAGCCGTTAACGGGCAGTTAAGCACGTTTTTTGTAATGTTAACGCTTTAATGTGTCCTCCAAAAATAACTCAATTTAATTCCCCGCGCTTATGTGCTGTTTATGCCGATTATTCCTTCTGTTATTATTTGGCAAAACAACTGGGTTTGGATACGTAGTCCTGGTACCATTGTCCCTTTTTCGTTCAATTTTTTAAGCAGGCAAGAATCCACACGTATCCAATTTACGGACTAGAATCGACACTTTGGCTGACAGATTATATACTTTTCGTATTTTTATTGTCTACAAGTTAGTGTTTTAGGGGAAATTGAAGAATATTAATTTTTCTAAAATGCCATGATCCTCTGTCTGCAAAAGTGCCAATTCCACACTGTGCATCTAATGCTGCTTGGCATTTGCGTACTTAACAATTTGAGTGACAAGGCAATACATTACAGAAACGGACAATTTCGCCGGAGTCAAGCAAGGGAAGTATGCCTGGAATGTATTGCATGCAAACCTTCTTACTTTCGTAAATGATATCAGAAAATGCAGGAAATCGTTGCTCTTTTGATGTCTACGAGAAACCCTTCTATGGAGAAAGTGTGTAAGCGTAAATCAACGAATGTTTTTCCTTTACACATAATTCGTCGATTCTACAATAGTAATTAGTGGATATTAGGTTTAGTGCCTGACTTGCAGGCAGTTCTAGCATTAGGGGAGAATTACTTCGTCATGATCTCTTAACTAATGAATTATTGGGTGCTGTTTCCATGGGACTACAAAAATATTACAAGGTTCGTTTGTCCACCACGCTAATTTCGTTGGCCTCTCTTTACACAGTAGTGGAGTTTATGCAACGTGTAGTGCCGCTAATAGGGGTAAGGTTAAGGAGAAGAAAACATTCATATGAATCTTCATAGAACATAACATCCTCAGTAACAACTACGGGCTTTCTGCCGTGGATGCGTTTCTCTCGCACTACAAGTAATTACAGAACTATGTACTGCTTGAAGTATTTGAAAGTCAGGCTAAAATGACTCCTGTTTACTGTGGCCTTTTTGAATCCAAGCCAAGTGTGGCGGCATGCATAAGGATGGTTTCGGCCACATCAGCTACCTTTGGACTCTGTCGCCTCCAGATGGGGAAGGAAAGTATTGCGGTAGATGCCTGGCAATTATAGTCTCACCACAACCTTCTTCGCGCGCGTGGTGCACATCATCGGTAACACACAGGAGGTGAAGTCTTTGTGCCGGCAATACATGGTTTCGCGCTGAGCACTTAATATTGCTGGTGCCCCACAACGGCGAGAAAACCGAGTATGAAATCGAGTCTAGAATCCTTCTGGCATGCTCTTTCTAACAATGCTCTAACAGTGCCACATTGGCAGGCACTTTTTTCAACTGTTTTATGCCAATCAGTGCTCACTTTATTCTCGATGCTTTGTAACACTGATAAAGTTTTATTCAGTATGTGTCGCTCTTCTATGTAAGATTTCCTATTATTATTACTAATTTCAAATGTATTTCCCCTTTTATAGGCAGAAGCAATTTCAAACAGAAAGATCGTGCTTGAGCGTTGCAAGATAATTGTAACAGTCCGTGGCAGATCTTATTGCATTTGGGCTTTGGAATCAGTAGCGCCAAATTAGCTTGTAAGATTTTTATTAGCCCTAAACAATGGTTGTTTACCTCAGAGCGTCGACCTCGGCGACTGCATGCCCAGTAAGACTCAAGTGAATCCACTGGAAGTTTCTGTGCAAGCAGCGGATATAAGTGTCAGCAACCACCAACGTCGTCACATTCAGCAGCTGAAGTGCACGACGGAAAGCTGACACCAATCATTCACTCAAGTCTTCTGATGGGGTATTTGAATATGCTTATCCATTCATACTAATACCTCTGATCCGACAAGTCCTACGGAAGCAAACAATTATGGTGCGTCCTTGTTTTGTAAATTCTTATACTCAAATGTCTGCAGTACTTCAAGGTCGAAGAACCTACTAGCAAGGGACTTGATTAGCATGTAGGAGGTGATCGCAGTTTGTGGGAAATAATAATGGGTCAGGTTTATTATGTTCTGTGTGCAGTAAAAATGAGTCCAACCGCACATGCGTAATCTTTAACTGGGTTACTCTTTGGCTGGGCTTTACTGAGAGAGTTCTGCTGGAAGTCTTGCGGGAGATAATAACGGGTCTGACGTTTGATGTTCTATGGGCCACAGGAGTACAAAATAATCGAGTGGATAAGTCTGTACTATAAAGAGTACTTTGAAATCCACCGTTTTATACTTTCGTAGACCTATGCGTGATGCATCGCATCAAATGAGAGTTTTATAGACCGTACTAGATTTTTTGTGGTACATCTATGCTCAGGCCGATGCAAGTGGCCCCAGCGATATCGAAACAAGACATTACTATAAGCAGTCGGCACGTTAGATCAGGGTCTTCCGCGTCCTGATAGCACTGTTGCTGCTGTTCTCTGTCTGTTTATTCCTCAGACTTGAAAGCTTGGTTTATTCTGCAGCAGGCTTTTGCTGAAGGCCATTGTATTATCCGTCATCTCTGGATGTGCTGGACAACCCGTCCTGAATAATATCATTCAACACAGCAGTGATCTGGCTATTTCCTATCTCAGGTAGCTGCCCTTACAGCAGCATTGTGCCTAATTGCACCCTGTACATAGAAACTTAGGGAGGACGGTTTAGTTCCTCGCTGGCAGTTACACAGAGGCCAGACAAACGTTCGAGTGCACCCTTGCTGTTTCAAGCGACACAAGTGTTTAGGGACCGGAGAGTCACCTACGTCGAATTTGATTGTCCGCAACAGCGATCTTCTTCCGGGTGATACGGACCTTCAGAATCACCAACCCGCTAGCTATGGTCCTATCTCAACCGTCGACCTGGATATTGGTCAGGTCGGAACTCAACGATAGCTCTTTCAAGTAATCAAGTCGTGATAGAGGCAATATATCAGTTCATTGTGTTTCTCAGCTCAAACACTTTCTCATCACTCTGACGCATTGCATTGAGTTTTGGACCTGCTATTCTCGTCTGCATTGGTTTTCTGTGGATTCAATCTCAGTGTTCAATCCACAGTTCTCAGATTAGTTTAAACGCGGTTGACTTGTGATTCTTTGAGCACCAGTTTCATTGTTGAGTTTTGCACAGAGCTGGTTTCCGTCACTTTTGTACGCGCCAGGTAGCCAGGAACTTGGCAAATGAGTGAGTATACCCTATAGCCGTTGATGAGTCCGCAAAAGGGCTTAATCATAGCTTTTCCGCCCTCATGTATAGTAGTAGACATTATGTACTTGTTTATCACACTGACGTCATAGGCACTGGCTAATACTTCAGATACGCGTGGCTCGCTAATCGCTGATGAATTTCAATTCAAATATATCAACCTTCGGATCGACGTGAAAAAGCCTTGCTCCGAAGGATTCACTTAGTTCGCGCGTTTATTTTCTTGGAAAATAAACTGGAATTACCATACCAGCCAGGGTGCTTGACGGAGTTGGTAGTCTGCCATGGACAGGGAAACGGTCGACCCACTGGCTCCTCAGAGAACGAAGAAGCGCTCTCGGGTTCCCAAAAAGGCCAACTTAGCCAAAGGGCTATTATAAGTTGGCCGAGCTTGAGCACGAGTAAAACAAAAAGGGCACCTTCGCAGGTCAAAACGAACATGAGCGCTGAACCTCGAAGCGAATCTGTCCTAACAAACCCTAGTGAAGCAGAAGGGGATGACAGTCGGAAGGTGAGTACCACTCGTATAAACTGCATAGTCCTAAAAAGGCATGACGGAAGGTACTTCCGATACCCCGAAATAAAGATTAGAAGAGAAGAGGAAGTTATTCAAAGAATATCTGAAATTTCTCCTAAAGGGTGAGGAGAAAGTCGAAGTTCTAAAGGCATTCCGAATGGGCCGTATAACAGAATCAAAAGATGAAAAACGCCAACCGAGACCGTTGAAGGTTGTTCTGAAGAGTGAGGCTGAGGTCCAGCTATTGTTAAGCAGGAAACAAAAACTTAGATACTCACACCCGACGGTTTTTTTCAGCGGGATTTTTCCCCCGCGGAGCAGGAGAAATGGAGATTGCTAAAAGCAGAACTCCACAGGAGATGCAAACTCGGCGAGAGCAATCTTCGAATTCTGAACGGGGAGATCGTCCATGTCCCGAGGTCACTCCTCTGAAGAAAACCGATAACACTAACAGTCTAGTCGGGATGGACAACAGTCCTTCTCCATCAGCACCGACAGCTCCCTGCATGCAATCTCACGCAAGAGGCAACCGCCTGCATAAAGTGGTGACTAAGTCTAAATTGAGCTTTCTTTACACTAATGCCCAAAGTCTTCCCTCAAAAATTGATGAACTCAAGGCAGTACTTTTGGAGCAGAAACCTGATGTAGTTGCCATAACGGAAACATGGCTAAAAGCAGACATCGCGGATTCGGAGATTTTGATTCCAGCATGCCAGCTTTTCCGCAAAGACCACCAAAACTGGCAACGAGGTGGGGTTCTCGTGTATGTCAGAACTGAAACCTCTGTTGTAGAAAGAGAACACACTCTAGCTCTGGAGTATGAGTCCGTCTGGTTAAAGATCAAGAAGGTGAATTCACAGAACCTTGAATTCCTGGCTGTATACCGGCAACCCAACATTTTGAGTGGAGCCGATGACTCGCTCTTTTGTCTGATGGATGAAGCCGCTAGCCACCAGGAGATTCTCATTGTTGGTGGCTTCAACGCCCCTGCAATTGAATGGAACAACCTGACAGTGGAGGCGGCGTCAACTTCCTTTAGTTCCAAATTAATGGATCTCACGCTTGACCTATCTCTAGTTCAGAACGTTAAGGGCATAACGAGATTTCGAGAAAACCAGCGGGCTACTTGTTTGGATCTCATTTTCACGAAGGATTCGTCCTACATAGATGAAGTGCATTCAAGTGCTCCGCTCGGTAAGAGTGACCATATGACGCTAATGTGGGATTGCTCACTCCATACTCAACGGCTAAGGAAAACGTAGGACCAGCCAAACATATGGAAGGCAGATCTCAATTCAATGAAGAATGCACTATCGTCCGTGAATTGGGACTGCTCGCTCAAGGGGGATCCGGAGGAGGATTGGAGATCACTCAAGAGGGTTGTATTAGATCTGATTAAGCGCTTTTGTCCGAAGAAGGTACACAAGACGACTAGTCGTCCTGCCTGGTTGACAAGAGACCTTAACAACCAACTGAAGAAGAAGAAGAATAGGAAATGGAAGTTATTCAGGAAATCTGGGTCGCCAGTACACCTCGAGGAATTCCGACGCCAAAGAAATGCGGCAAAAAAATTAATTCGCCAGGCCAGGAAAAACTATGAATCAAGTATCCTCCAACAGGCCGAAGAAAAGCCCAAAATTCTCTTCCGCTATATAAACAGTAGATTAAAAAACAAGGATCCTGTCGCAGTACTTAAGAATGATGATGGCGGAGAAGTCGTTGAGAATGACGAGAAAGCCGAGTACTGTAGCCGGTTCTTTGCCTCGGTATTCACTAGGGAAACCGAGCTTCATTTTGATAATGCCAACAAGGTTGTTGTAAACGCCGGTCCGGCACTTCATTTTCTACTATTTACAACATCTGTAGTTGAGAGGGAGCTGCAGGGCCTCAAAGAAGCAAAGGCATCCGGTCCAGACAATATACCAGCCAAGTTCTTGAAAGAATTGGCAAGCGAACACTCACAGCCCCTAGCACATATCTCTCGTTCTTCATTTGAACTAGAAAAACTGCTATCCGAATGGAAAATGGCAAATATTTACCCGATATACAAGGGTGGAGCCCGAACGAAGGTCAACAATTACCGGCCCGTCAGCCTAACTTGCATTTACTGTAAGGTGCTGCAAATGATAATTAAGAAGACGACAATGAAGTTCTTGGAGGCGAACAACCTACTGTCAGGGCTCCAACACGGCTTCAGAAAGAACCATTCTTGCCTTTCCAGCCTTCTACTCTCCACTGAGCAGTGGACTCGCGCACTGGATAAAGATGGTAAGGTTGACGTCATCTATACGGACTTCAAGAAGGCATTCGACAGTGTCCCATATAAGCGTTTAATGTAAAAATTGTCAGAAATTGGCATAAGAGGAAACCTGCTGGCATGGATCACAGACTTTTTCACAGGGCGATCGCAAACTGTGTGCATCGGTGACTCGAAGTCAAACCCTACATATGTGCTGAGGGGCGTCCCCCAAGGCTCTGTCTTAGGGCCACTGCTCTTCCTTATCTATATCAACGACTTTGTCAACGACCTGGGTTGCAGCACTATCATTTTTGCCGACGACGTCAAACTCTGCAGAGCCATCAGGTCTGATGCCGATAGGAAAGCGCTTCAAGAGAGTCTCAATCGACTTAGCTGCTGGTCTGCTTGTTGGCTCTTAAACTTCAACATAAGTGGGTGTGTGGTTTTAAGACTCCGTACTAGATGGACTGATGAGGAGAACGATTCCTTCCAATACCTCCTCGATGGGCACCCGCTTTCAAATGTGAACGAACAAAAGGACCTCAGTGTTCTAGTAAATTCCTCACTTAAACCATCTACTCAGTGTGTAAAGGCAGCTAAACGTGCAACACAGGTGCTGTTTGCGATTAGGCGGGGATTGGTCTACATTGACAAGGAGCTTTTCAGGAAAACCTACGGAGCGTTTGTTCGGTCCCACTTGGAGCATGCTGTCCAGGCCTGGCGTCCGTGGTTCAAGAAGGATTACCTGCACCTGGAACGAGTGCAGGCGAGGGCTACGAAGATGGTCAAGAATCTTGGTCATCTGCCTTATGAAGACAGACTGACCGAACTTGATCTTTTCCCTCTCAATTAAAGGCAACTCCGTGGGGAACTCATACAAACTTTCCGTATTGTTAGAGGCCGAGACTGCGCCCTAGAATTTGATGATTTCTTCGAATTGGCTAGGACTGACCATCTGCGAGGTCATCCTTTTAAACTACAGAGGAAACCGGCCCGTATCGACGTTCGACGAAACGCCTTCTGTCAGGGGGTCATTGGAGCGCGGAATGGACTCCCGGAAGATGTGGTCCTCTCAGATACTGTTGACATTTTTAAACACAAACTTGATTCTCATTTGCTGAGAAACTGTGGCAGATATAATGAACAAAGTGTCAGTAGCAGCATCTTGCAATGGCTCACACTTATCGCTGATTTTAAGCCTACATTTGTATTATGTACTATTGTCACGGTGGACCTATTATGCGATTTTTGGTTCTGAATTGGGAGCTCAAGGGCGAAAGCCTTCTTCCCTTAATAAAGTGACTTAAAGTGACTTCAGTGACTTAAACCAGAAACCATATGATGAATGCTGGGGGACCCATTGATGAACCGAATCCCTTGCAGATTCTTCATGCAGCGACTTTAGATCGCGAAACATGCGTGTCGGTGCTTCCGGTATGATAAATATATACGGCTTCTCTTCGTCATTTGACTATTTCTGATTGTTCCAGAATCCGGTACGGGCATTGCAAAATATCCTTCTGTCCAACAAGCCAACCCATTTGGTACCTAAAATTGTCCTTCTGGTATTACAGGTATTTCTTCAGGAATTGTTGGCACTAAACGACTCGAAATCATCCGGTCCCGATGACATCCCGCCTAAATTACTAAAAGAACTTGCTGAGGAGCTAGCCAAAACGCTTTCTATGCTTTTCAGTTCCTCGTTTAAAGCAGGTTGTTTACCCGCCGATTGAAAATCCGCACGGATCACACCGTTGTATAAAGGCGGCAGAAAGCTTTCTGCAAACAGTTATAGACCGATCAGCCTCATTATGGAAAAAGTAGTAAAGCGAGAGCTGATGTGTTTCTTAGAGCAGCATAACCTACCGGATGCGCAGCATAGGTTTCGCAGAGGCAGGTCCTGCGTCAAGAACTTGCTCTATTGTTTGGAACGCTGAACTCGGGCAGTTGATTGAGAAAATCCGCTTCATGTAATCTACATAGACTTCAAGAAGGCTTTTGATAGCGTCCCACTTTAACGACATCTGCACAAACTCAGCCAAATAGGTGTTCAAGGAAATCTGCTGAAGTGGATTCAAAGCTTCTTACTTGGCCGCTCCCAAACTGTCCATATTGGTGATCAGCAGTCGGCAGACGCTGCAATCAAGAGCGGTGTCCCCCAAGGCTCTGTCCTTGGCCCTATACTGTTCATTATATACGCCAATGACTCCGTCCATTAACTAGACTGCGATGTGGCTATGTTTGCCGATGACATTAAGATTTGGAACGTCATCAGAAATTCCGCTGACGAAGAGCGTTTGCAGATAAACCTAGACGTCTTCAAGTTTGGTCTAAAGATTGGCTGTTGCCATTTAACGAGAAAAAATGCGGTATCCTACGAATTGGCCGACCCGGCTCTCAGAACCCCATTGTTTACAGCCTAAATGGCATCCAACTACAAGAAGTGGATGCGCAGAAAGATTTGGGCGTATGGATCTCTACGTCTCTTAAGTCCTCGCTGCACTGCGCAAAAGTAACCAAGTCTGCGATGTCCGTACTCTATCTTGTCAAAAGGGCTTCGGTACCTTCGAAATGACTGCTTCGCTAAGGTCTTTGGAATATTTTTGCGGCCGAAGTTGGAGTTCGCAATCCAAGCATGGAAACCCTGGACCGCGAAAGACTTTAATTTTCCTCGAAAGGTCCAAAGGCGCGCAACCAAACTGGTTACCGGTCAGGGCTTTTTTACCCTACGAAAGACGTTTAGCTAATCTCGATCTATTTTCGTAAAGTTACAGACAGCTACTTGGCGATCTGATACAAACATTTCGTATAATGCGGAGGCAGGACTGTTGTCTTCTACCTGGCGACTTCTTCGAGTTATCAACAGCGACGAACTTCAGAGGGCATTTCTTCAAACTACGCGTTACAGGGGCCAGACTAGACACACGCAATTTTTTTTGGGTAAAAGAGTAGTTGAAGATTGGAATGCTCTCCTCGAGGATATTGTTTTGTCCCCATCTGTGGACGCAGTCAAGAGAAAGTTAGACGTGCATACCCGAAGCGCCCGCGCAAATTAGACCTGGCGAGACTTGAATTATATATATATATATATTCACTCAGGAATGTGCAAACACCGATCGAATAGGCTTCCGAACTAAAAAAAGTTCATGTGGTGGTCAGAGGTCCCCAACGGGTGACCGCCTGCCAGGCCGATTTTGGCCAAGTCATATATATTAACATAGGTGAAGATACGAGGTCCAGATAAATTATCCCGATCATCATCCCCCAAAGAAGGCGAAGAAAAAAACAAGGCGCTGTCGTGGACCACACTGTAATTGTGCTGACGTTTCGGAAATACACTATTTTCCATCATCTGAGTGGTGAGTTGTGTGTTCCTGCTTGCCGAGAGTTGGAATGCCGCGCAGGCCATCTGGTGTTGTAGCGATGGCTGACGCACGAGCGCTGAACTTCTTTCTGTCCGTGGATTGGCTGCGGCACCTCCATTGTGGGTGGCTGGCGCCCGTGTGTGTCATCAGTTGCCTGTCTGTGTGTCGTTAACGCGTCTAAGTTAACCGGACCGGTAGTGTGATCACTGCCCGACCTCCCCTCTTAGTCAGACGCGCGGATCAGCCCTCGTTCCAGGTCAAGTGTCTGTCGGTGGGAAGGTGAATCATCCCGGTCGTGTGCACGACGAACGGCTCTCTCTGCACGTCCTCGTACATCCTCCGTCGCCTGTCCGTCTGTTGTTGTCGCCATAAGGTCTGTGTGCGTATCGTGTGCACTTGGTCGGCTACTATCGGCTCTCCTTCCATACTTGGGTGGCTGGACCGGTTGGCATTCAGTTTCGGACCCGGCTCACATGTTTGGGCTCGTCGGTGGATTGATAAATCAGGTCGGCCGTTTGAGTCTCGATTAGTTCTCCTCCCCTGCCGCGTCGGTGACCACTGTTGACGAAGTTGCAAGCCGCTCGCTAGCGCCGGCGGCCTCTTCGGGGCTGATTGGAGTCTTGTCCGGAGGGCCTGATAGGCTGGATATAAATAAATATTTCTGTTGATAGTACCACGGATGCTCAACTTTCAAGCATCAATCTGGTCATCTTGTCATTGGATCGGCTGATGACTTTGGCGTTTTCGAAAGTGAACTTATGCTTCTCCCGCTCCATGTGGCCGTATACCAGTGACAGTTTATCCTCGCAATGGACTGCAAGTTGGTGTTTATGCAGTCTTGTGCAGAGGCGTTTACCTGTTTCATCAACATACCTTGCACTGCAATTTTGGCATGGTATGCTGTAGACCACTGCAGATTGTTCCGTTACCGGAAGCGGGTCCTTAGGTCTCATTATCTGCTGCTGGATGGTTGAATCGGGTTTGTGGGCCACCGCAATTCCGAAAGGGTTCAGGAGTCGAGCTGTCGCCTGCAGAACTAGCCAGAACTTTGGTTTTTCGTCGTCTGGTCGACTTCGGATGGGCTTTCGTCGGCACTCACGTATGAAGGATCGCGGATAACCGTTAGATATGAACAGGGAATTGAGGTAGTTCGCCTCCGCCTTCTTCCCATCCTCCTCGCTACAGTGCGTTTGAACGCGTTGGAATAGAGATCTAACGCAACTGCGTTTGTGACCAATTGGGTGGTTACTTTAGAATTGCAGGATGCGTTTGGTGTTCGTTGCCTTACGATAGACCGTAGTTTTTATCCTCCCCTCGGAAGTCCTCTTGACATGCACATCCAGGAAAGGCAACTGGTCGTCATCTTCCTCTTCCATCGTACATTGGATGTCAGGGAATATAGAATTCAGTAAGGTCTTAAAGCTCTGAACGTCGTTCCTTTTGCTTACGACAAAGATATCGTCGACCTATCTGGTCCAGAATTTTGGACAGTAAGCCCGGAAGACTAGTCGTTCTAGCCTCTGCAGAACCGCCTCGGCAATTAGTCCCGACAGGGGGGAGCCCATCGGTGTTCCCTTCGTCTGTTCATAAACCTGGTTGTTGAAGCTGAAGAAAGTTCTGAGGCACAATTCTAGCAGCTCAGTGACGTGTTGTTGTTTAAGCTGCTGGTCCTCGTCCTCATACTTTTTGGCGAGTAGTTCATCAATAGTGCTCACGGCGAGGCCAGTTAGAATAGAGGTGAATAGGGACACCACGTCAAACGATACCATCATCTCGTCTGAATCTATTTCTAGATGCCTTATGTTCCTCAGAAACTGTTCAGCCGACCAACTGTAGATTCGGAATCCTCGGTGAGGAAGCGGAACCGCTTGTAGAGCCACTCCGAAACGTTAGCACAATTACAGTGTGGTCCACGACAGCGCCTTGTTTTCTTCTTCGCCTTCTCTGGGGGATGATGATCGGGATATATATATATATATATATATATATATATATATATATATAACATACTACTCACAGATTTTCACTAATATGTTTGTTTAAAATTACAAGAATAGCAAGCGTCGAATCCACCAAACGTTGTGATCCAAGGCGACGCGGATCTAAAAAATTCTTCCCAATTCAGGCATGGAATGCTCTGCCACGGACATTGTCATGTCGCCATCTGAGCACACATTTACGATTTAGTCAGACTCATCTGTAGACATGTTTAAGACACGTTTAACGGGTAAAGTTGGACCAAATAGCTACTGTGCCCCCGATAATAATTTGCTGGATACCGGAAGGACATTGCGGAATAATCACATTATAATAAACACACAACTCGCTTCTTTTCAGTCATATGTTTGTTTAGAAAACTACCAACTAAATCTGTTCCAAAATTTAATAGACAGATTGGTCAACCAACAAGGATGCACGATGGGCGCATCGCCGACACCCAGTGAGGTTCGCGTGACCGCAATTTTCTCTTCGTGGGACCCTTGGTATTATGGCGAAAACCTCGATGGACTCCCCTGACATGCTTCAAACACTCTTAGCCTGACTGCCTGCGTAAGGCATTTTCTGCATATTTACCTAAATGCTTGTCAAGGTTTATTTGGCAAGGAACGTGGCGTCAGTCTTTTCTTCGGATCGCAGATAGTACGAAGTCTGTCCAGACTGCCATCCATTCGTTTAAATCATAATACTACTAGTACTTGTTACAGCTGTGATCATGACTGATCTAGCCGTCCTCGATGATGTCCCGGATATATCTTTGCCACGCGTGACGATCCGTGGCAACAGACCTGGACATTTCAATCGCTGCTCTTCGCGTGTTTCGGCAATGCCTGACGGATTCCAGTTTAGATATATCAGTTTTCGACACAAGCTTAGGAATTTTTGCTCTGAAGAACTTATTCCAAATTCGAGCATTTATTTCCTGGAAAATTAAGCAAGGCAGGATGAATCAGAAAAACAGAATCAGATGAATCAGAAACCACGTGGTGGATATTAGAAGACCCACCGATGAACCGAATCTCTGGCAGATGCTTGATCCAATGGCACAGAATCGCTAAACACCAGTGTATGTCTAGCTGAGCTGCCAGTATGATAAATAATAAGGTATCCTCTTCGTCACTTAAGTGTTTCTGATCATTCTCAAATCTAGTACTTGCATGTCCAATGTCCTACTGACCACCGAGACATCTCATTTGGTACCTAAAAGTGTGGTGGTGGTGGTGGTGGTGTTATCTCTGTAAATCGCTTTATCATTTTCTGCGAACGTATAAGCAAACAAAAAGAGCAGTCCAGTCTTTGGCATTTCATGCTTTTTTGCCTTGCGACCCCGTACGAGTATACCTGTGAGTCCTGTGGCAAGTTCTTTCCGAACGTTGGGCAGCTAAACCACCATGTAAATGAAGTCCATAAAAGTACGCGCCCCTTTTATAGTTGCTGGATGACCGTTTCCCACGTCATCTGCTAATGTGCTGATTGCCCGCGCTACGAATTTTCTGCAGATTTCCCTAAATGTCTATCATGGTTTATATTGCCAGAAACGCAGTGTTGGTGTTATGTTTTGTCTTCGAAACGCGGATACTACTAGCTCTGCCCAACTTGCCACCTATCCGTTTAAAGCAAAAGGCATTGGCTTAGTTCCACCCATTAATAAGGGCAGTAAATATACGCTCTCGATGCTGAATTGTACCTTTTCAGACAGTTCTTGGTTTGTTAGGCGTGACTGTCGACTACTTAATCTGCTTTCTAAGGTACTGAATCTTCACCATCTTCGCATGCAACTTGTAGGGTGAGTCTGTTTTACGTCCAGCAGACTACTCTGTTGAGGTGGCTCTGATTTCCAATGTAGATGGCTGTGTTCGAAAGGAGGTCCAGTGTTGTATTAAGATCGCCTTCTGTAGTCACCAAGCATCCCCTTTCTTAATTTTTCCCCAGAACTGGGACGCTGTGAATGTGAAATATGTCGCAAGACCCTCGCGAATAGGGCAGTACTGGAAGGGCATATAAACACTGCGCACAAGTGTCATTTTTCGGTTTTCTGAAGTGCTCTTATGTCATTTTCTTATGCGGCATTCTGGATAGAACTATCGTTTTGTCTGTCTAGAAGCAGATCAAGGGAATGCTGGCAGAGCTTTCTCCTTAGGTCGCGTAGACGATAAAATTGCCGTGTCTTGCAACGTTTACCGGATTTCGGATTTTACCAATACATCTCGTGCTAATCGTTCTTCCCAGTAAACCAACAGCTTCGTGGGCTAGGGTGTCCTGTAGTACGGCAGCCAGCACTTACTTTCCACGATGCAGTTACGGTCTCCTAATGCTTTCAGTCTGTGTATTAATCCAAACCTACCCCTGCCTCGTAGAACATGATCCAGCAGCTATCGTCCACTGCGAGGATATCGACCGAATTAGGACCACGGACACAGTAGACGGTAGTTACTTTTGTTTTTTGCAGCACCCTTTACCTCATATATTTCCGATGTTCTTCGGTCCATCGAGTCTGCATCCTTGTGTCAACTTCTCATAGCCATCGATCGCTTGTCTCTGAGTACCGTTTGCGCGAGCGCACGTAGATGCGTGAACTGCGTCCTCGTTCGGCTTTCCGTAAGCCACCTTTCGCTCTAGAGTTATTTATCTTCGATAGTTGATTCTTGACCTTGCCACGGTGTCTGTGTCGGCTCCCTTAATTCCTGCTCGCGTCTTCTAAGGCACAATAGTCGTATTTACCAGATCAACTAGGCCGTTCTTGCTTCCGTCGACATGGCCGCGGCCTTCTGGTTGTGCATTCCAGGGTTCCATCTCGGTCGAGAAACCACGAGTCCTGTTCTGTAAAATTAGCGTTTTTCTAATTCTTAAAGATTCATGCGGTCAATACGCCAATTTCCTTAGGTTTTAGCCGTCACCTACCTCATCAGTGAGCATAAAACATTGAGCTTTAGGCCGTCAACTTTTCCATCGGTCATCTTACGGAATATTATCAAATGTTGGTGATAATCATCCGCGGGATTTCTTTTGAGCAATGCGCACTATTTCTCTCATCTGTTTTTCAGAAATGCAAAGGTGGACAAGCGAGATTTGTGGCAAAGACTTTTCCAGGGAGACGCACTTGAAAGAGCACGTTGATTGTGTCTATAAGCGTACGTCCTTCCTCTACTACATTCACTGTTACGTCTCTTTTGCTTCCTCAGAGCAGTTTTCATAGCTCCCTATGCCTTCAAAGTGACTTCGCTTCATTGCTCATAAGACTGCTCTAAGTTATAATTCTCTCCGAAATTTATGTGAACCGGTGAGTTAAACGCTTCGGAACAAGCCTCTTTGTGTTCGCTCCGCAGGCTGATATGGATAGGTGAACATAAATTTATCGGCTACTCTGGCGTAAGTGTGTAGTATTTACGAGCTGCAAATATATAGGTAATAGTATCTTAATACCAAAATCATTTACTATGACAATCGAAAAAATACTTCAGAAGACAAATAAAGACGCGATTGCTGGGACGGGCAGTTGATTGGTTGGACATTTTGAATTCTCACTCAAAGCCATCATCAGAGCCAGTTGTATGTGGTTGTCTGACTCCTGCGGCCCCTCATACCCTTTTCTACTGACCGTGAGGGGGAATTTGAAACTTCAGTCTGATAACGTGTTCATTCTAGCGACCGCATATGCTTGATCTTGACTACTCCCTGGATTTCACCTTTTGCCTCTTTTAGTGCAGCTTAATGGCCAGATGCTCAGTTTTCACTCATCTTTTACTGCTTTATGTTGCACCTGTAAGAAGTTCCGCTCATTAATGGATTCCCCAATAGTATGTCCCCAGGAGTAACAGGCAGGGGGAGGCAAAGGCCTGTTCTGATCGCAGGAGTCTTCATTCAGGACAATACCAAAATCATTTACTTTACCAATAGCGAAGCTGCTTCATAAGACGAAAAAGACTCGATTTTTGGAGCAGGCAGTTGGTTGGCAGTTGGTCATATTCAGCGACAGTTGCATGTCATTGTTTTGGGCCCCGCGGCCTACAAGCACTCGAAGGATGGTCCTTAGGCAAAGGCCAGCATTCACAGCCATAGAGGAGGACTGACCAAACAGATGTGTGGTTCACGCAACGCTTCGTGGCAATATAAATATCACGTCGGGTCGATAGGTACAACTTTCGGACGATTGAGAAAGCGCTGCGAACAGCATCGATTCGGGAGCTAATGTCGTCCTTACTCTGTCTCTGTTTGGTAGCAGCCTCACCCAGATAAATTTAAAATTGTCTGCTTCTAGCGGTAGATCTCGGTAATTGAAGTGCTAATACTATTACTGACGCTAATATTTGGTCAGAAATGACACTGCTGTCAGGTTTCGGCCCGTCTTCCCTCGATCTCACATAGTAGTGGGGACCTGGATTTTGTTGTTCCCAGTAGAGTAGGTGTTTGAAGCTCGGAGCACATCAGGGCTTTCCCTGGTTATCTCCTGAAGTTTAAACTACTAGGGCTAGGATACTACTTTTAGAAGTTTTGTTCCTAGGCTATGCTATGCTAGGAGTGCTAGTTCTAGTAAGCATGCTTACTAAGACCAGTAGTAGTACATTATAGTACCCTTTTTTACGACTGTCTCCGATGATGATACTAAATGAAACCCAAACCATTTCTCTAGCCTTCATGCTTAACTTAAAACCAACCACAAGACTAAACCGACAAAAGCACGCCTAACTAAATCACATAAGCAAGTGGTAATGAACCATCGAATTGTCTATTAGATCCTCTGATTTCCTGTAACATTTCGATCTGCGAGCGTTTTCCGGGCGGACGATTGGTTGCTACATTTCCCTTGTCCTGTTTAGCCGGTCATACAAGCCACCTCTATTTATTACCATCATTATTCGTTACAGATTCTAGCAAAAAAATAATATATGCAAATTACCTTGGCATGTATGCGCACACCGATCTGTTAGAGGACCCACTCGTCCGTCCATATTGCCATTAGAGCTCCCACAAATTACCTTTTGTGAAAAAATAAATGCACCGGGACCTGCCTATTGAAAATGTAAGGTTTCAACGGAAAATCTGTGAAATCATGAATTTGCAGAAAAAACACGCACATTTTCTGGATTTTACTTAACCTCCAGATTTTCCTATTTCTTATAGCGTGAGCGTCCGCTTATATGCTGTGTTTTCATAAATTTTTAAGTTGCCATTCATCAACTACTGCGAAATAAACAATGAATATTAACATGTTGCCAACAGGCAGTCAGGGATGCAGAGATACTGAGTAATTATCATGTTGGCAGCGATCCCGTGTGATTTCTAGTGTACGGATAGCAGTTTCAATGCCTTTCTGTTTTTTTTATTAGAGAAGAATAAAACTCGCTTAGGACCATGCCTTTTTGCATTTTTTCTTTGAGAATTGCGAGCCTTTGAGAGTAGGCCAGGTTAGGTGAGACGGAGTGCAGTAGGTCAACTTAACATTCATTCAAACTTTAACCGTTTACTCATGTTTAACTTAAATCTGACCGCAACCCTATATTGAGTAAGATACAGCTACCTAAATCAAATAAGTAGGCATGTTGTGATAATAAACTGTCAAATTGCATATTCGACCCTCGGCGTCCTCTATTTGTATCGCTGATGAGTAAAATATCGGTAACGGAGCTTTCCACGGACAGACCTTTTGTGTGACTTTGGGCGTACGGGACAAACATGATGCCTCGCGATACCATCGTCTGCAACTGTATGCATATCCTGCGCGATTTGTGCTGTTCAGATTTTGGCTACGCGAGCACTGGCTGTGGCTAACCCGGGGTCGGTCATGTGCCTTTGCCTTGGACTAAAGGCCTTATTAATTTTTAGGAGAGGGTGGGCGGTAAAATCGGTATTTCGCTTCAGCCAAGTTCTTTTTTCTCTTCTGTTGATAGAGGTACGCAACTTCACTTGTGAGATCTGTGGTGATGCATTTTTTCGGAGGGGAGACATGACCAAGCATATTGATGGGGTCCACAAAAGTAAGTTTCTTATGACCTTAGCATATTTTTAATGCATATCTTGTTTCGCTCGCGACAATTTTCGGTCTTTCACGATTAATCTTCACTCACGTTCACTCGGTTTAGCACTAGTTAACGGAAATTAAAGTGAGATCGTGACGTATCGTCGTTTCAGTGACATTCATACCCTTTTAACAACGTATGCTTTGTACTCCTTTTCTGTCACGCATTGTGATAAAAGTCGGGCTTCCGTGTTAGTTCGAAAGGTAAGGCCGAAAACGTGCTCGTTGCAGCGACCGCGACCGCGACCGCGTCTGCTTCGCCTTAACTGCTCCCGGGAACTCACCTTATTAACCCTTTCATCACAGGTACTAGTTAAATGGCCGACTCTTCAGTGGGTGCCTCAAAGTTCCCGGCAGGCTTTCAGACAGATACGCCAGTTTTTATATTTCAGAAGTTTATGCGCGAAGTTTAAGTAACTCCTTCGAACCAAAGTCTTATCAAGTCGCTCCGAAAGTTGGTTTTAGTATTTAACTTGCCATTCACCAGTTACAGCATAAGGACCGCTGAGGGAAGAGACTTGATAGATGATGAAGCGAAGGCTGATCATCTGTCAAAAATTTTCCGATCAGTCTTCACAAAGGAAACGGCATACGATCACCCCACCGACGACACCGAAGCGGATACAGTAGTTGAGACTGTCCAATTCCCCGAGGCTGCTGTTCTTAAGGAACTCTTAAGTTTAAAAGAATCTAAGTCACCAGGTCCCGACAACGTACCAGCCAAGATTTTGAAGGAGCTCGCCAATGAGTTGGCCAAACCACTCTCAATGCTCTTCCAAACCTCCTTCGAAACCGGATGCCTACCAGTAGATTGGAAATCCGCGAGGATTACACCGCTATACAAGGGGGGAAGCCGGGTCTCAGCGAATAACTACCGACCAGTGAGCCTTACTGCAATCTGTTGCAAAATCATGGAAAAAATTATCAAGCAACAACTTATGCAGTTCCTGGAACAAAACCATCTGCTATCGGATGCTCAGCATGGTTTTCGTAGAGGTAGGTCCTGCGTTACAAACTTGCTCTACTGTTTAGAACGGTGGACTGAGGCAGTCGATAGTGGAAACTCAGTGCATGCTGTCTATATTGACTTCAAAATGGCTTTCGATAGCGTGCCGCACCACCGCCTCCTTTATAAACTCAGCCGCATAGGAGTAAGGGGTAGGCTCCTTACGTGGATAAAAAGCTTCCTAATCGGTCGCTCACAAACTGTCCACATCAGCGACAAACAGTCAGCCAAGGTTGAGGTTGAGAGTGGTGTTTCCCAAGGCTCCGTTCTCGGCCCTATTTTGTTTGTTATCTACATCAACGACTGTGTCCGCGAACTGGATTGCGGCATCGCCATGTTTGCCGATGATATAAAACTTTGGAGCGAAATTCGAACTGTGGCTGATGAAGTGCACTTACAGGAAAATTTAAATAGACTTCAAAAATGGTCGGCGGACTGGCTCTTACCGTTCAATGAGAGCAAGTGCACCACCATTCGAGTTGGCAAATCCGGTTCTTCAAACGGCATGCCTTACCGACTGAATGACATACCATTGAAGGAAGTGAACGCCCAGAAAGACTTGGGAGTCTGGATCACACCCTCGCTTAAACCCTCCCTGCATTGCACAGAGGTAGCCAAGTCCGCGATGTCGATCCTGTACCTCGCAGACGAGCTTGTTCTACCTTCAATGAAGAGTGCTTCACAAAAGTCTTCGGAACCTTCGTACAACCGCACCTAGAATCCCCTATCCAAGCTTGGAGACCCTGGGCCACGAAAGACATCAACATCCTGGAAAAGGTACAACGGCGCGCAACCAAACTTGTTATGGGGCAGGGCTCGCAGCCTTATGAAACACGGCTGTCGAATCTCAACCTCTTCCCTTTGCGCTACAGGCAGCTTCGGGGGGACCTGATACTAGCATTCCGCGTATTACGTCTTCAAGACTGCTGTCTTATATCAGGGGATTTTTTCGAATTAGCAACGACCACGAATCTGAGGGGTCATCCCCTCAAATTAAAGGTGACAGGGGCCAGGCTGGACGCTCGGAAACACTTCTTTTCAAAAAGGGTGGTCGGAGCGTGGAATGCGCTTCCTCAGGAAGTTGTTATGTCGGAATCGCTAGAGGGTTTTAAGCAAAAACTGGATCGATATAGCAGAGCACGATGGATCGGAACTGACAATTTGCAATAAAAATAATGCTTCTTCCAATTTTTCAGTAGTATTAGTTTTTATATCCATTCACGTTTGCTATTTATAACGCCCTCCCACACATAGCCTCATGCGAAGGTCTCCGCGGTCTACCCTACTTGGCTATCTGCGTACCGTGATTACCCGCTGGCGATCTTATCAGCCAGACCTGCCGGTCTAAATAGTCACCCTTGGTTCGACCCAAAGCGGACTGTCGACGATCTGGACGGATGCCTCTGTTTTTCCATTTCCGTTGGCGGAGTCTGCCATCAGCACGGAAAAATCAGGACGTGGCTTCCACACGGTGATGATCCTGGGAACCTTTGCAATGCCCCCCCCCAGTGGGAACCGCCTTTTTTCTCCTAAATCCCACGCATTACCCCCACAAGGGCGACAGTTTTTCTCCTAAAAATCCCTGAGGAGTTTTTTCACTGTCTGCTCCTATTTTCATCCTATGACTCAGGACAACTGGCCTCGCCAACAGTCTAAGCAACAAATTTTTTGCTACCACTGCACATATGTACAAATAGGGCACTCAAAGGAATTTTTCCTACATACCCTCAATATACTGATACTGATACTGATACTAATCAAGTAACATAAATAAGCTTACAACAGGTCGTCAGCAGTGCAGAAATGCTGAGTAATTTAATTTACCGAGAGCATATTTACTAGCTAAAAGCCCAGTCACGCTTGTTGCGCCTATCCTGCATAAAGAATATTCAAGGTATCTGGCTCAGCAATCCGAGTGTGCTTTCTGCGGTTTTCAGGTTATCCTGCTATTTGGAGCGCCAAATTACAAAATTTCCAAAGGGTTATTCCACCACCTCCGAACACTCACAAAAACTGTGAAACGTCCATCGAGAACTCTATGGAATTCCTACAGAAACTACAAGGAGTCACGATTGCCGCGGATGAAATAATGGTCTCATTCGATTTCGTCTCTTTGTTCACTTCTATACCACTAGAAATAGCAAAGCAGTGCACGGACGAACTATTACATTCCTACAAGACTGAAGCCCCTGCAACTGCGCTACTTGAACTGTTGGACCTATGCCTACAAACCAACTTCGCATTCAACAACCAATGCTATGAGCAACTGAAAGGAGCTCCTATGAGATCACCTATATCAGGCTTCCTTGCTGAAGTTACAATGCAGAGGCTCGAGGCGATAGCCCTTCCGCTAGCCAACCATAAGTTGTGGCTACGATACGTTGATTATATTTTCGTAATCGTGAGGAAGGACCAACTGGAAAATTGATACAACATACTCAACGCCACATTTGCACGAATTAAATTCACACTCGAAAAAGAATCCGACGCCAAGCTCCCGTTCCTCGATGTGATTGTACAACGACAGTTCGGTGGAACATTACGCGCAACTGTTTATCGCAAGGAAACGTATGCCGAAGTCACCCTAAACTATGAGAGAAACCATCCTTTCTCTCAAAAAAGGAGCGCTGTCAACAGTTTGTTAAATCGAGCCAAAACGCATTGCTAGGACAAACAAGGCTACCAGGAAGATCTGAATTACCTATTTGAATTATTCTCCCAAAACGGTTATCAACGAGAATTCATACGTCGCTCTGTGAGGCAACAATCGTCAAAGAAAAAAGATTCAGGCAACATCAGTCAGACGTCATATAACTGGCATAGCCTTCCTTACATCAAAAATGTCTCCGAACTTGTTGCCAGACATTTGAGTAAGCATCACATCCGGGTGGCCCATAAACCAACAGCGACAATCGGTACATCCTAAGGATAGGGTGAACTATTTAGACAGGAAAGGAATTGTCTACAAAATCCTATTTGGATAATATGACGCCGTTTATTGTGGCCAGACCAGAAGACCCGCATCTGTGTGCATTCATGAACACCAATTAGCGGTAAACAGACTAGACCGTCATTCCGAAATCGCTATGCACTGCCTAGACGCTGAGCATAAGTTCGCACGGGACAAAACTCGTATTGTCGCTATCTGTCCTTCCAAGAAAGGACGTGAATTCCTCAAAGCGATGCACTCGGACACATCGTGCATCAACAGGCATGTCGACTTGGACTGTTCGTACAAAAGTCTCAAACAGAAATGGGCGAGACACGAACCTATCCGAACAGAAAGAAACACACAGCAGCATCCTACGTCACTGCATTATTGATTTTCCTACGATTTCAAATGTTAACTGTTAGTTGTTTTTCCATTCACTTTTCCCTATGTCTGAAGACGAAGCGGGGCCTCCAGCTTCGAAAATTCACGAAATAAAAATTCTGTTTCCCGAAGAAAGTATTCAAAGAATAAATCTCACTGCGAGGAGATTTGCGGTAGGTTAAGTTTATACGAATTAAAGCCTAAACCTTTCCTGTAGCCTTCGTGCTTAACTCTACACCGACAGCAAGTCTAAAGCAAATAAAATAAACCTACCTAAATCAAATAAGTAGGCGGTTACAAACTACCTAATTGCCTATTCAATCCTCCGTTGTCCTCTAACATTTCGATCCGCGAGCGTTTTCCCGAATAACCTAAGATGAATGGAAGTTGTTCTGCTTTTAAATTCTATGTCGAACTCTTCTCCCATTGTCTGAAATTAAGTTTCGTTATTCATGGTCGATATTTAGATGTCCTTACCTTTACTCCTCATTCCAGGAGCAGAAACGAGACTTTCATGCATAAGCGTTGAGTCGAAGTCGGTGTCCAAAAGACTTAGCGTCCGCCTCATGTGTTGCTAGTATCGGGTGGTCACGGGAACAACTGCGAGGGCTACCTCTGGAGCCTCTTCAGGTCCGACTAAATGATAAATGGAAACGGCTGACGGATTATTTATTTCATTATCGTCTGGCTGTAGTAAAGTGTTATGTTCTCCGCCACATACTTCGACTGTACAGCCACGAGGTGTCCTGCAGTTCCAGGCGATATGATTGGCTTTCAGAAAACGACGGCGCAGTTTGCGCGCTTGTATGATTGCTCGCCATTCCTTCATTCTATAGGCAATATATGCAGAAGTTTTGTCTGGAAAGTGCTCTTCTCCTTAGATCGTACAACTGCGGGCGCAATTCTCGCTTGCTTCAATGTTGTTCAAAACATGCACGTTCCTTTTGAGATTGATTAAAAAGGTTTGTGCCGTATCTGACTGCCGGTGTTCACGATTTTCTCTTAAACTAGTCGCTAATCGACTGAAACTAATACGGGTGATAGCAGCACCTTCTTACCTACGTCAACGTGACTGTGACTTTCTTGTTATGCGTTCCAGGGTTGCCCCTCCGTGGAGGAATCCGGAGACTTATTAAGTTTAATTTGCGTTTTTCGAATTCTTAAAGACCCATGCGGCCTATGCGCCGATTTCCGAAGTTTTTAGCCGTCATCTACTCCATAAATGAGCCCATTCGTAAGCATAAAATGTTTACGCTTAGGCCTTTAACTTTTCTATCAGAAAACTCACTGAATATTTTAAAAAGTTGGTTATAATCATCCGCGGGATTTCTTCTAAAAAATGTACACTAGTTCTCTCATGTGTTTTTTAGAAATGTGGACGTGCGAGTTTTGTGTCAAAGACTTTTCCAGGAAAGCAAACCTGAAAGACCACATCGATTGTGTCCATAAGCGTACGTTTTTCCTTTCCTATCTTCACTGTTATGTCTCTTTTGCTTCCTCTGGGCAGTTTTTTTGTTGCTCGATTTGCCTTAAAAGTGACTTCGCTTCACTGTTCACAAGACTGCTGCACATTTTAATTCTCTCGGCAATTTATGCGTACCCGTGAGTAAACGCTTCGGAACAAGCCCCTTTAGGGCCACCTGGGGAGCACGCTACGCGTGCTCCTCTGTCTCAAAGAAACCCGATTTTAGGGGAGAGGATGGGAGGGGGCATGTCAGGGAACAAATTAGATCGCAATAATCCTCTAAACTAAGAAAGTTGCAAGGATAAGTTCGGGTGGGGACACTAAATTACGCGTTAATATCATCGCTAACCCCCCGCCGGACCAACGGCGAGCGTGTGTACGTCAGGGAAGTGTGCCCTAGCCTTGGCATAGGTCATTGAGGTACATTTTCTAGTAGAACCACTAAACCCAACTAGAAAAAAGGTGGACGAGTTAAAACAGTGGGAGATTTTGGAACTAAACCTACTTTAAATTTGTAAGTAAGCGATTATTCACGTTGTTAATTTGCAAAATCCATTTTGCTTAATACAGTAGTCGCCGGTTATTAAGCCCACCTCAGGCCCAGATAAAATTGGGCTTAATAAGCGGTGGGTGCACTAACCGGAGTGTCCTAGTTCTTGATTAGGAAACGCAGGATAGGTACTATACATTACATACGTACTGTATACGTAAAGAAAAACAAAAAATGATTTCTGACACGTTTAAAAAAGCGGTCTAGTGTCATTTGTTTTGGAGGAAAGTTCACTTGCGTAAGACTGGCCAAAATTAGGTAACCGGTTGCACACGCAGAGAGATGAGAACCTCACTCTATGCTGTTGGCAAAATGGGCTTTGCAGCCGGCGACTGGGCTTATTAGCCGGCGGATTTTGCTGTGTAAAATTCCGTCCCAAGCTGATTTGGGCTTAATACGTGGCTGGACCTATTAACCGTTGGCTTTATAACTGGCGACTATTTTATACTGACTTAAGCAGTTATTGTGTGTGGTGGACTTTGGAGGACCCTTCTGTAGTTCAATGCCATCATCCAATGCCTACAGGGCTGTCGGCCGGCATCCAGAATACTTGAAGATCGTGGGTAATTCAACCTACCTAATATATGTAAGTAGGTGGTTATAATAAATTGGGTCCTTTCGAAGACTCCACAAGGCATCCTTAAAATTTTACCAAACCCCGAGCCCTTCCAATTTTTTTCCTAGCATCGCGGATGCCTCCATTCCTACGATTTTTCATCGCAAAAAAGGCGTCTGCCTGAGCTGCCATGAGAGCACGCACCATGGCTGTCGATCTCTCGTCAGATCTGACTGGTCCATGTTGCTGACACGTTCTCAGGAAACTTTCAGTTCGTATTAATTAAAGCACCAGCCTTGTATCATGTCATTTGTAGACTAGCAACATACCTTATCATCGAACTTAAAAGAAGCCTAGGATAAACTGAACTCTGCTTGTGATATATTGAATCTCTTGCTTTGTTTTTTTTTGTTTTAGAAATTCGAAATTTCCCCTGTGATGTATGTAGCTTTCCTTTCAAAGAGAGGGCAAAGCTGCTTAGGCACGTTAACTCTGTGCACAAACGTCCACCTCTTTTTCTCACATTCCTCGAGCTTTTCCCTCGTCTTTTTGCCTGCTCTGTGTTTGTCCACATTTTTTGTGACTCGCAGGCGAATGAGGCCGGACTTGGCGAGTGCATTCTTACATACAATAAAGTTATCCTTTTTGAGAAATGTAAAGAATTTTTCCCCATTTTGATCATATTTGCCACCTATTTAAACTAAAAAGGCTAGGATGCTACTCTTAGGAGTGCTGTTCCTATGCTAGGAGTGCGAGCATAATGTGTTATTTCATACCTGCAGGGCTAAACCAATAAAAGCACGTCTACGTAAATCAAATAAGTAGATGGTACTAACCCACCGAATCATCTATTGGATCCTCCGTTGTCCTACAATATTTCGATCCGCGAGCGTTTTCCGGTCAGACCACTTGCGTGGCATTGAGCTTATGGGAAAAAAATTTGGTTACTTTGACAGATCACCTTGCTGAACTTTATGCTGTCCAAGACTTAAGGTTGTTAAGTACTCATGCCTTTCATTATCTTACAAAGGTTTACTTAAATACTGAGTCTTTAAGCCATAACTTCTTATACAGCTGTCTGTTTGGGTCATTGTTTTAGAATTGCCCTAACATCTCAACTGCTTTTCGAGAAAGTCAGGAAACTATGCCTAAGGCTAATTAAAAAAACTTCTTTAAAATGCTACGTCTCTGAAAGCAGGGATTAGTTTACAGCGCTACAGAGAAAACTCATGACATTCCGTGACGTTTCGTTTACAGACAATTACGATCAATATCTTCGGCATAGTAAAAGAATTACAAAGGTTTCCGGCTTTTATTAATGTTCGTTTCTAGAACAACACCGACAAAAAAATAAGTTTTAGTCCGCGGCGTTTCGTAGCGTAGAAAATTCCGTAGATATCAACAAACCTCTGATTTGGCCCAATTCTGTTTCTATTTGCCACCAGTATTGTGATCTTAACTGAAGTCTTTTGTAGCACGCAGCATTTGGCGCCTCAAGTGGACCCAATTAACAAAATAGACAAACTCAAATATGCGTTGAATCGTCAACTCAAATTTTGATCTTCATTCTTATGAGATGTACGATCTCCTCTTTATAACGTTACTATGTAGAGAAGAATAAACCCACTGCGAGATTTTCGATGTAGGTAAGATTGGGTGAGACCGAATGTAGTAGATCGAGTTGACACTAATTTAAAAAGCCCTTTCCCTAACCTTCGTGCTCAATCTAACATCGACCGCAAGCCTAAGGCAACAAAATACACCTACCTAAATCAAGTAAGTAGGTTGTAATAAATCACCTAATTGTCTATTCCATCCTCCTCTGTTCTTTAGCATTTCACTCCGAGAGCGTGGCCTTGGGCGTACGGGACAAACGATGGGTGGGTTTTTAGAGACCACCTGGCAGACCTTTATGCTGTTCATGACTTAAGATCGTTGGGTACCTACGCCTTTCCGTTTGTGTTTGTATGCACGTTTTGTTTTATTCGTAACCTAGTTCATCTTTTCGCTTGCCCTGTTTTGGTCAAGTAGGAGCGATCTACCTTAACCAAAAATACTAAGGTTGTTCTGTCTGACGTAAGAAGGCAATCAGATGTTCGAAGCGACTTATTGGGTACATCAAGCAACTTGCGGTGGATTTACTGTTTGCTGGTTGGTGAACACTGTGACCGTCTGGGTGGATGGGAACAGCCGTTTGTTGTTTACGCGGTTGGGTCTGTTCGTGTATGACTGATTGTCTGTCTGTGGGCCGCGGGATTGTTTGTGTCGAGTCTGGGTGGTGTCGGGTCTGGGGGTTGTATAAGAAGTTCACCTGGGCGTCATCTAGGCTGGGTAACGCGGTTAGCCCAAAGTGCACGCACGACTATGACGCAATTCAGCTCAAGCCTTTGGGGGCCGCCATGCTTTGGCGGTGGTGACTGCCGGCTAGCCGCGGTCGTCGGGACGCCAGAAAAGGAAGGCACTGGAGTTGCTGCTTCAGTTCTCTTGTCCTGTTAAACCAGCCATACAACTTATCGGCCATTACCCTTCTTCGCAAAACATGATGTATACAACTTACCGTCTATGAAACAGTCAATACATCGGGACCAGCCTATTGAAAGTCTTAGGTTTTAAGGAAAGCTTGGTGAACTCATGAAGTTGCGAATTCAACTACACTCATTCTCGGTATTTTACTTAACACCGAGACTTTCCTTTTTTTTCCCAGCTTGGTCATCCGCTAACATACGGTGTTTCTTGTTGCTGAAGAAGGCGCCTGCCTGAGGTGCCATGAGAGCACGCACCTTGTCTGTCACTCTCTCGTCTGATCTAATTTTTCCATGTCGCTGACACTTCCTCAGCAAAATCATAGTTTGTATTAAGTCAAGTACCAGTCGCGGATCATGTGACTTCTAGACCTGCAATATTCTTTATCGTCCAACGTAAAAGAAGCCTTGAGTCTACTACACCCTGCTTTTGGTACATTGACTCCATTGGTTTGTTTTTTGCTTCAGAACTGCGAAACTTCCCGTTTAATATTTGTGGCAATGCTTTCAAACAGAGGACAGCACTGAAGTCGCACGTAAACGCTGTGCATGAACGTATGCCTCTTGTTCGTTACTTCTTCGAATGCTCATCTCGTCTCTGCCTGCTTTTATGTTGTGGGAATTATATTTCATCCTTGAAGGTAAAAGAAGCCTTTCAGCAACTAAAACCAGCATCTAGTACACTGAAGACTCTTAGTTAGTTGTCTTTGTTTGTTTCAGATCTGCGGAACTTTCCTTGCGATATTTGTGGCCATTCTTTTCATCACTGTGCACCAAAGTACGCCTCCTATTCTTCGAGTTCTCCCTTCGTCTTTTTGTCTGCTCGGTGTTTGTCAGAATTTTCTTATGACACGCAATTGTGTGGTGTATTGGAGATGGCAGAGAAAGAGACCGAGTAAGGCTTACCCTGGGGTTTGTTAAGACATCCCTGCCTCTATCAGGCCGAAAAGCCACACTCAGTGGGTGATGGTGAAATATTCTAGCCCATCTTTAGAACCAGGACTTATTTGGCACGCATAGTGGATGTACTTAGCATTCTTAGGCACCTCGCTCCCGAAAGCTTCTGACCTTATAATATATCAGTCCGTCGGTGATGCAAGAGACAGTGTGGTTACTTCGCCCGTAAACAATTGGTGCTGCGCTAACTCCGTGCACAGGCGGTTTCAACCAACGCGGTCTTATTGGCAAAGCCTATGCAGCAACAGTAGCTTATGTAGCTCCACTCATTTATCCCTACAACCTGCATGATTTCCTATGAAAACGGTGTTTATCGGGTTTTATGGGCGGGAAATTAGGAAACGCAGTGAAATATACTTTAATAAATGCTAAATGCAGTTTTATTTTTCTATATTTAGAAGTGCTGTTGCTTTACATCTGTAGATTTCCCTAATCTGTATTATAATTTAACTTATTGCGGAAAAACCCGATTATCGAACTGCAGGTTTCTTGAATTTCCCGAAAAATTGAACTGGTGGTTAGGAGGCCGTCTACTTAAACTTACCATTCTGGAGTTAGATAAGTATAGTCTGCGGCGCAAATTGCCGTGCACACCTTCAATTTACATGCGGAATAACCTGCTCCAGCGGCCACGGGAAGCAACTTTGACTACATTTTTCACTTTAAGCTTACTTCTAAAAATTACGTTCTCTGTCTTTCCTGTTTCCTTGCCGTTTTTGCCGGACAAAATGCTGGGAATAGGGGTATATGAGTGGGGCTACATAAGCTAATTTTGCCGTCTACGCTAGATGGAGACCTTAGACTACGCCACCAACTACTTTCCAATTCGTCCTCCAGTCGGCTAGGTTATTGGCATCTTTGATGAGGGAAGTTGATTCTATGTCTGTGGTGGATTAATCTTGAACCAAATCCTAAACCTACCGCTAATGCTCACCTTTCTAAACCTATTATCTCCGATAATACAAACCGCCTCCAATTCTTACTACTATTATTGTTAACAACAATTGAACCTCGATCTGCCTTTTTTCAGTGTTAGGGTCCCGAGCAGAAATACGCGAATAAAGTAAAGCCGCAGATTCGGAAAAGTAAATTTTTGGAATATTACTTTCCACAGAGCTCGTTCACGTTGCTTCGTAGCGTGATCTTTCGCTGGTAGCGTGAGTTTGTTTCTTGCAGACTAAAAACTTCATTATCCTCGAACGCAAAAGCAGCTTTAGAGCAAAAAACCCCAGTCTCTAGTACACTGAAGTCACTAAGTTTGTTCTTTTTATTTTTTTCAGATCTGCGGAACTTCCCTTGCGATATTTGGGGCCATTCTTTCCAACAAAGGACAGGCTTGGATAGGCACATCAATATTGTGCACCATAGTACGTCTCTTTTTCATGTATTCTTTGAATACCCTCTTCGTCCTTTTCCCTGCTCGGTGTTTGTCAGCATTTTCTTGTGACAGGCAATTGTGTTGAGTATTGGAAATGACAGAAAAAGAGAGCAAGTGAGGCTAGCTCTATCAGAACGGAGAGTCGGACTCTCCGGGTCGCTAGTGGGAGATTCTACCTGAACCTTAGAAATGGCACAGGTGCTCTTTTAAATATACAGTGATTTTCTGAATTTCGCACAGGTTGCTTTCATAAACTCTCACGAATAGGAATTTAGGAATGTTACTTTCACTCAAAGTAGCTGGTCATGTGATAGGATTCAGGAGGGATGCGTAGTCTCGTGTCCTGATCTTAAAGTAAAACTACGCTGCTCTCCTAACGCTACGCTCAAACTAAATAATACAGTGAGGAAATATCCAAAGCTTAGCCATTGACATAGTCCTGATCTCAACCTTGGACTGAATCTTACATTTATCCCTAACGCTCACTTTGTTCCTAAACCGGCTTTCCCCGGAATTCGGCGTAAAGCTTCATGTATTGCGAGCGGTGCCCGCTCCTATGTCCTACTTAGCCGGTTATACAAACCTTCACTTTACGCAGAGCCGGTTAGAGTATCTTTCTAGCATAATTTCAGCTTATATTATGTGATTATTTTAGTGTATCAATTTTCATTATCTTCGAACATAAAAGTTTCTTTGGAGCAATTGAATCCGGCCTGTCACCTCCGCGCATGCGCACGCATTCTCGAGTATCTGCGAAAGGTGTAATCGCTGCGAGTCCCGCAGTACTATTTGCATTCGGTAAACCCTGACTTACCTGTGGTAATATGGACTCAAAATTATGCCTGTCTGTGGATCGTGAATACTAAACTATACTTCCTGCGCAGATGGCAGTGACGCGAAGAGGTCTTTATCAGGCACGGTGGTAAAAATACTTGACCTTTACATCACGGTTTTCATCTTTTATCGTTTTTTTCTGATTCATTTTTTCTTCTCGTTTTAGATCCACCAGGGGATCCTTCCTAGGCTTCTCTCCTTGTGCTCAACGCAGCCTTTATTATATAATGTATATATTCTAATGTTTTCCAGAATTCAAACTTTTTTCAAGGATCTTCCCGTCAACTTATTTTTTATGCTACAAGGTCCCGACAAGGAGCCATGGAATCAGTTCTGTATGACGACTTCTGCGTCGTGTTACAAGTAGAGGACGAGGCGTACAAACCACAATTCCCTAGCTTGTGTACGCTCCATACGGAGACCGCCGTAACACACTTCTTATTCCACGAAAGTGGTCCGAATTAGGCAATGAGTAACATGCATCCCTTTAGGAAGAATCTTGGAGACTAACGTCGCATATATTGTCTACTTTGACTATTTTCCGTACGGTATGGTTGTGGTGCATCTGTCAGAGTTTAGTAGAGATTATAGCAGCAACCAACGTTCATTAAGGATGAAGAAGTTTGAATCACTAAACTTAGAGATAAGTTGTTTCCCCGGAATAGTTATATGTTAGACCAGCGGTTTCGGTGAAGTCCACAAAGTGCACAGACAGGTTGGTACAGAAAGTGACGGTCTCAGAAGGTGGCTTTAAAGTGATAGCGGACGTAGTTAGCACCAACCGCACTCTCCACCTTCGTCCGGAGTCTCGACGACTAAACGGGGTCTGGTGTAGGCTGCTTTCTCCAATGCAAGCCGAAGCACCGTCTAACTTAGTCTTAAATGACAATAGCCTTTTGCACTGGTACTGCTGTTCTATCTGCCCCCATTTACCCTTTGTATTTATGAAGACAGGCACAAGGAGGCGGAGAATGATATGGTTAGTGATGTTTCTAATACTACTGACTATCAATGTGGCCGATTCTTAGTAGGTTATAAACCCTATGGCCACCATGAACACATCGCAGAAGTCACATAAAGGTAAGAACAGTGACACGGATGGCACGCATTGCCCAACGGCATGCGAAAATTGCCCGAAAATATCAAAGTTGGAATCACGTATAGATTTACTAGGGGATGTTATCACATGGTTTCTCAAGCATGGCACATTAAAGCAGTTAGATGAAACCAGTGGAAATCAGCAGCTAGAATCCGTCTTGACGGAAGTCGCTACCAGGCACCAGCCAATCGGTCCAAGCGCGACTAAAACTGAAGAGAAGCAAACACAAACAAGCCCTAATCTAACGTCCCAAGAAAGTTCAGGTTCTAGGATCATCAAAACGGCCAGGAGAAGAGGGAAGCGTCTACCTGACCAACCATTCTCACCCGCTTCACAGGTCAAAACTAGTGAAATCGCACGAAAGGGAATCGGAGAAGAGCTGGAAGAAGAAAAAGAGACAGTATTTGCACCGAGACAACTGCGGTCCGATGCAAACAAAGCGATGAAAGCGAAGGATGCCGCCGAAAAACAAACGAGGGAGCCCATACTTACAGTGCAGGCCCCCACAGTATACCAATCAGCCACCGCTGAGGCGAGTTTAAACAATCTCGCCGTAGACAACAAAAACACGATTGGTTCGCCCCGTAAAGTATAGGCTGCCGTCAGCAAAGACACGAAGGAAAACACGAAAGCGTTGCACCAGGAAGTGATCGACAGCGTAGAGGGGACGCAAAATGTCACCGATAGGGGCAAAAGTTTCGTAATACAAGGTCTACCGGAATCCACTGCCAGTACTGCTATTAACCAGAAAGTGGGTGACAGTCTCGCAGGTCCGAGCCCGAAGCCCACATTAGAAAACGAGGGCAGTACATCGCCCATAGACTCCGTTCGCACACAAGATGGTCATAATAGCAGCACAAGAGCTATTAACGAGCAAGCAAGCGACAGTGTCGTAGGCACGAAAAATGGCATTAAGAGAGAAGCCAGCATCAAAATACAGGGATTAACGGAATCAACCGCAGCCACTCCCATGGACCGGCATTCCGCAGATGTCCAGCTCTTCCATGCACTTATGAACAAAATGCTGGGACCCAATGTACCATTAGAGTGCGAAAAGGCCTTCGCCTTGGCAAACGGCCAGAGAGCCCAACTGAAACGGCACGTCCCAGACCTCTGAAAGTGGTCATGACAAGAAGCCAAGACGCCAAGCTCATTCTATTTAGGCGTTTTAAAATAAAAGACTCTGACCCGGGAGTTTTTTTTCAGCAGGAGTTCTCAGCTGCAGAACGGAACAAACGTCGTCAACTTGTTTCCGAAAAGAGGGAGCGGGTCAGCAAGGGCGAACAAAACTTGGTTATTTACAACAACCATGTGATCCAACGTCCATTGTTCTCACCTTGGATAGGTCCGTTCCGGATAACCACACAGTCCGCTCAGTAGGGGGAGGATTGAGCCCAATCAAAAAACATACAGAGGCAGAACGAAGGGGAAAATCATTTGGTTATTTACAACAACCAAGCGACCTAGCATCCACTGTTCTCCCCCGGGAAAGATCCTCCCCGGATGACCGCACAGTCGACCCGGTAAAGGGCGGGGAGAGCCTGACTGTAACCACTTCTCGAGCAAATTGAAAGTTAACTTTCATGCACACAAATGCACAGAGTATGCTTTCAAAGCTAGACGAGTTGAAGATTCATGCCTTTGAATTATCACCAGATATAGTTTCAATAACGGAAACTTGGCTGTCTGAACAGGTAGCCGACGGCGAGGTATCCATGCCTGGCTATTAACTGTTCAGAAAAGACAGAGAAGGTCGTCAAGGCGGTGGCGTAGCAACATACGTGAAAAATGGACTCACAGTTTTAGACAAAACGGATAAACTGGCGTGTACTTCCGAGGCTAGCTGGCTGTCCATTAAAGTACTAGGTGCACTCAACCTCGATATCCTGACACTCTACGGACCACCTAGAAGAGAGCCCGTAGTGGATGCTTCCTTGCTAGAGCAGCTGGAAAAGATTACTGCACGATCGGACATCCTGATTGTGGAGGACTTTAACGCGCCTCACATCGACTGGGGTGCGGCCTGCGCACATAGCTCCGATCTAACCTTCGACAGCTGCCTTCTGAGCACGACTCTAAAGTTATTTCTCACGCAACACGTCACTTTTCCGACAAGGATGCGCGATGGCCAACAGTCCAACTGTCTGGACCTTGTTCTCATGAAATCGCAGGACAGCATCGACGAAGTGTCATGTCTCCCACCACTAGGTAAAAGCGACCATGTTGTACTGCTATGGGAGTACTCGGTATTCTCAATACCGGAGAGACCTTCAACAGCCAGAAGAAATATGTGGCGAGGTGATTTCGATCGAATGAAGACCGAACTCATGCGCGCCGAGTGGGAACCTCTATTTTCTGGAAAAATAACTGTGGACAGGGAAGCGTTCCGGAACACACTGCACAGACTCATCGACAACCACTGTCTAATTTCGTGAAAAAAGGTGACCACTAGACCGCGATGGCTTACGCAGGCCTTAAAAATAGAAGTGAACAAAAAGCGGAAGCTGTGGAAAAAAATGCTAGCAGACAGGACTCCTGCATCTGTCAGTGCCTACAAAACTCTGAGTAACCGGGTCGAGGGTCTTATTCTCAAAACAGGACGGGCTTTCGAAGCAGACTTGCTAAACCGGGCCACAGTGAACTCCAAACTGTTTTACAGTTACCTCAGGCAGAGTACCAAGAACAGGGATCCGATACCCCTGCTGAGGACCGCTGAGAGAAGAGACTTGATAGATGATAAAGCAAAGGCTGATCATCTTTCGAAATTTTTCCGGTCAGTCTTCACAAAGGAAACGGCATACGATAACCCCACCGACGACACCGAAGCGGATGCAATAGTTGAGACTGTCCAATTCCCCGAGGCTGTTGTTGATAAGGAACTCTTAAGGTTAAAAGAATCTAAGTCACCAGGTCCCGACGACGTACCAGCCAAGATTTTGAAGGAGCTCGCCAGTGAGTTGACCAAACCACTCTATGCTCTTCAAACATCCTTCGAGATCGTATGCCTGCCAGTAGATTGGAAATCCGCGAAGATTATGCCGCTATACAAGGGGGGAAGCCGGGTCTCAGTGAATAACTACCAACCGGTCAGCCTTACTGCAATCCTTTGCAACATCATTGAAAAATATTATCAAGCAACAACTTATGCAGTTCCTGGAACGAAACCATCTGCTATCGGATGCTCAGCATGGTTTTTGTAGAGGTAGGTCCTGCTTTACAAACTTGCTCTTCTGTTAAGAACGGTGGACTGAGGCAGTCGATAGTGGAAGCTCAGTGCATGCTGTCTATATTGACTTCAAAAAGGCTTTCAATAGCGTGCCGCACCACCACCTCCTTTATAAAGCCAGCCGCATAGGAGCAAGGGGTAGGCTCCTTACGTGGCTAAAAACCTTCCTAACCGGTTGCTCGCAAACTGTCCACATCAGCGACAAGCAGTCAGCCAAGGTTGAGGTTTAGAGTGGTGTTCCTCAAGACTCCGTTCTCGGCCCTATCTTGTTTGTTATCTACATCAACGACTGTGTCCGCGAACTGGATTGTGGTATCGCCATGTTTGCCGATGATATAAAATTTTGGAGCGTAATTCGAACTGTGGCTGACGAAGTGCACTTGCAGGAAAATTTAAATAGACTTCAAAAATGGTCGGCGGACTGGCTCTTACCGTTCAATGAGAGCAAGTGTACCACCATTCGAGTCGGAACATCCGGTTCTTCAAACGGCACGGCTTACCGACTGGATGACATACCATTGAAAGAAGTGAACGCTCAGAAAGACTTGGGAGTCTGGATCACACCCTCGCTTAAACCCTCCCTGCATTGCACAGAGGTAGCCAAGTCCGCGATGCCGATCCTATACCTCGTCAGCCGAGCTTGTTCTACCTTCAATGAAGAGTGTTTCACAAAAGTCTTCGGAACCTTCGTACAACCGCATCTAGAATCCGCTATCCAAGCTTGGAGACCCTGGGCCACGAAAGACATCAACATCCTGGAAAAGGTACAACGGCGCGCAACCAAACTTGTTATGGGAAAGGGCTCGCAGCCTTATGAAACATGGCTGTCGAATCTCAACCTCTTCCCATTGCGCTACAGGCAGCTTCGGGGTGACCTGATACTAGCATTCCGCGTATGACGTCTTCAAGACTGCTGTCTTATATCAGGGGATTTTTTCGAATTAGCAACGACCACGAATCTGAGGGGTCATCCTCTCATATTAAAGGTGACAGGGACCAGGCTGGACGCTCGGAAACACTTCTTCTCAAAAAGGGTGGTTGGAGCGTGGAATGCGCTTCCTCAGGACGTCGTTATGTCGGAATTGCTAGAGGGTTTTAAGCAAAAACTGGATCGATATAGCAGAGCACGATGGATCGGAACTGACAATTAACAAAAATAATAATAATACTTTCAATTTTCAGTAGTATCAGTTTTTTTATCCATTCACGTTTGTCTATTTATAACGCCCTCCCACGCATAGCCTCATGTGAAGGTCTCCACGGTCTACCCTACTTGGCTATCTGCGTACCGTGATTACCCCGCTAGCGATATTATCAGCCAGATCTGATGGCCTAAACATTTACACTTGGTTCGACCCAAAGCGGACTGTCGACGATCTGGACGGATGCCTCTGTTTTTTCAGTTCCGTCGGCGGACTCTGTAATCAGAAAGGAAGAATCAGGACGCGGCGTCCACATGGTGATGATCCTGGGAACCTTTGCAATGCCCCCCATTGGAACCCCTTTTTTTCTCCTTAAGCCCACGCATTACCCCCACAAGAGCGACAGTTTTTCTCCTAAAAATCTCTGAGGAGTTTTTTCACTGTCTGCTCCTATTTTCATCCTATGACACAGGACAACAGGCCTCGCCAACAGTCTGAGAAACAAATTTTCTGCTACCACTGCACATATGTACAAATAGGGCACTCAAAGAAATTTTTCCTACATATCCCTCAATATACTGATACTGATACTGTATCTGACGCTATCATTTATCAGGAGTGATTCTGGGACTCATATCTCTTTTTTTCAACAAGGAGTGGGACGTGTTGTAACGGTAGCCACAGTGATTTTGGAAACCGCGTCGCCAGTTTGTTGTAACGGTGGCCAAATGCTGCGTTATCGCTGTCTACGTTAGGCCTCGTGTGAGCTCCCAAAGAGGGAACACGACAAGAAGTGGACTAAAGTAGAAGTCTTCGAGAAACCTAGTACAGCATAATTTAAAGCAAGCTAGCGCGTACGTGCGAGGTTGAACCAATTAGATGTTGGTCACAGGAAAGACATGACTTCATTGGCTGAGTGAGTTATGAGAGTTGGCGTGTTAGTCCACCGCTTGGCAGGAGCTGGGCGCAGCGTCAGACAATGCACTTTGTCCATGTGTGTGGACCCGCTGTCTGGCTTGCATTAGAGTCCGCCGCCGCGCTGTACGCGTCGTTACATGCACTACATGGGTGGACCAGCGGTCTCGTCTCGTTAGGGCAGCGTGCACTTTGAGTTAAGCCACGCCCTTACAGGACGTCTGGGTTTATGCTATTCTGAATAACTACATGTCCGAGGCCCTTGGTAAATCACGGCTTGCCTTGGTTTTCGCCCTCTAATCTCTATCATCCCAGGCTGTGTCCGTTTCAACTAGGAGCTGGATACCAAATCCTAGGATACTGCTGCCATAAGCGCTTGCTTACGCTTCTGTGCTAATTCTTGTAACCATATTTACTGAGACCAGTAACTAGTATATTACGATATGGCCTGTGGGTAGCCGATACCCAATGTGCACGCAAAATATGTATGTGTTGAAGTAGATTACTAGTTTATGGGTAAAGAAAAAGCATTATTAATTAGTAGCAAAAGTTATATTATACTCATATGCCTCACGTAGTGTCCTTTGCTGTGCATAGACTGTCTGCAGGCCTACTTTAACGCCTAGCTTGCGAAAGACCGAGCATACTCGTAAGTATCGTCCTCATTTGCTGCTTTTAACTAGCAATATAGCGGAGTCTTAGTGGTACTGGAATTGTAGCTGTCGAGTCTATAAGTCAGGGTTGATGCTGATTTGGGTCAGCACTGAAGTTCATGTCAAGGTGGATTTATGCTATTCCGAGCAATGCATGTTGGTGGCCGGAGCACTTAATGGCTAGCATTGTCTTCCGCGCCCTGACCTCTATTCACCAGAGCTATGTCAGATTTCACCAGGTTTCGGACTACGAGTAGTACGAACTGCTGTCAACTGTAGTATGAGTTCTCAGGCGGCTAATTCTAGTTGCCATACCTGATAATAGCAGTAAATCACATTGTGGTGCAACTTCATTAGAAAAAAGGGTCTAATAAATTGGAGCCCTGTTATTACTCACCTTTGGTTGAGCATGCTTTGCGTGCATGTATGTGGATGAAATACACAGTGGGCTTCCTATAGTAGGTAATTAGGCCAGTTTAACTTTCTATCCTTGGTTTCACCGCTTGGTGCTCATCACTTTGCAATAGAATCAGTCTAGACGTTGTTGCCGTGCTACTAGACGATGCTACTTCTACTACTGTTACTGAGACCTCCAGGGAGCTAGCTCAGGAGGACTTCTGTTCAATAAAGGGGGCATCTTACCCTAGAAATAAGCTAAGCTGGGATAGAAGATATTTCCTATCCTGTATCACTACCTGGGTGAGAAGACAAGCATCCAGGTGGGGTATGAGCTTACTACCGTCTTCCTTTTTACCCAAGATGCCTTTGGAAGACATATGGGTTTCTGTCCTCTCGGTGATTGTAGCGAGTGCCTCTTTCATCCTGTCTGGGAAGCGCAGATCAGCAGGTGTGTACAGATTTGCCACTTGAGCCCTGTTTTGTGGCTATCCCGAATGGGGCATCGTTTGGTTGCTGTCAGCAGGCTTTTTTGACGGCATTTGCCGATCGAGCGCTATGATTAGTTTGTGTGTGTGTTCGGCCATCGGTTTCGATGAAGTCCATCATGTGCACCATTAGGTTAGCACGTAGTATGACGGCCTCGGGGGGGGGGAGTTTAAAGTGATAGAGGACGTAGTTAGCGTCAACCGCACTCTTTGCCCGGAGTCTCGAAGATTAAACGGGTTCCGGCGTGAGCCGCTTTCGGCAGTGCAAGCCAAAACACCGCCTAACTTAAGCTTAAGTGACAGCAGACTTTGCGCGCGTACCACTGTACTATCTACCCACACTCACCCATCGTAGGTGTGACGACAGGCCCAAGGAAGCTGAGACTGATATGGCTACTACTGTTTCTTTTACAACTGACTATCAATGCAGCCGAGTCTTGGTAGTATCAGTTCTATCTCTGGCGCTAAGATTTGTCACAAGTGACGCTGATTTGAAATCAACTCTTGAGCTCATACATCCATTGCTCCAAGCAAGGTATGGGAAATTTGCGTTTATGCTATTTCGAGTAGATACAGGTGTGAGACACTGAGAACATCAGGACTTGCCGTGTTTTTCGCCCTCTTTACTCTATCCTCGCAGGCTGTGTCCTTTTCAAGTAGGAGTCGGATTACGAGGACTAAGATAAAGCCGCTATAAGTATTAGCCTATGCTAAATTGCTAATTCTAGACCAGTAACTAGGATGTTATAATATTGACTGTAGGAAGCTGGAATCCAGTATGCACCCCCAGTCTGTATAGGGTAGAGTAAATTAACAGTTAATGGGTTATGGCAAAGTGTAATTAACTAGTAACACTAATTCTACCATACCTTTATGTCTAACTTAGCGCCTTTTGCCACGTATACGCTGTCTCCATGCCCACTGCAACGCCTAGCTGGCGATATTTTGAAGATAATCAAGTCAAGTCAAGTCAAATTTATTAAAGGAAATATAGGCAAACGCCTTTGAACTCCCTCTTGGTACATAGGATTTAAGAAATGCATCGGCAAAGCCGAACATTCTAAAGAAGTCGTTGACACAATTTCAGACGACTACTCGCTTGTTTCAAGTAATAAACTCACACGCAGTTTACACGAGCCAGCAGTGTAACTGAGGAAGAATAGCAGACAGTGAAAAAACTCCTAAGGCTGGCTCATAATGCCAAATGGAATGTCATTTTTGGTTTTTAGGAGAAAAACTGTCGCTCGTGGGGAGGCATGTGAATGATAGGGGCATGATGCTTCTGTGAATGTTGACGGTAGCCATGGCGTCCATGACGAGTAATATCTACACCCGAAGGACCATACGAGGAGGAGACCTCGGAGTCACGAGAACGTCCCGAAGACCGGAGATGCGACCATGATACGCCTTTGCTGTGCCAAGAGCCGAGGAACCCACCACGTTGTCAGCAGTCGGTCGATACGAGAAAGGGTGTGACAGGGCCGCATAGCCTAGGACCATAGGTGCGGTAGGTGCGTCCTCAGACACGATCGGCGCAGATCGCATAGTGAGTACAGACGTCATAGGTATCGTCTTCCGATACTGCTATTAACTGGCAATTTGGCGGAGTAGCTGTATTTGCCAAATCTGTGATTTAGAGTGGATGCTGACTTTCGTCAACGCTGAGATTCAAGGCAAACAGTTTTTATCCTATTGCACGTACTGCACATTTGCGACCGGAGCACCTCATGGCTGGCCATGTCTTCCCCAACCTCAAATCTCACCACCAAATCTGTGTCAGATTTTACAACGCCTCAGACTACGAGTACTAAGAGCTGCTGTAAGATGTAGCATGTGAATGCGGAGGCAGCTAATACTAGTTGCAATACCTACTAGCAGTAGTATATTACATTGAAATGCAAGTGCAATAGAGACGGTCCACTAAACGGGTGCCCTGTTATTGCTCACATTTGTTTGAACATGCTTTGCGTGAGTGTATTAGATATATTAGGCAGTAAGCTCCTTGCAGTAGGCAGTTAGGCCAGTTTAACGTTTTTCCTTGTTCTCACCGTTCAGTGCTCACCACTTGCAGAATTCTGCAAAGTTTTGCAGTAGAATTGGCCTAGAAGTTGTTGTCCTGCTACTGGACGATACTACTTCTCTTACTGATACGGCAGAGAAATATGGCGTTGAAGAGCTAGGTTACTTGCGAGGGCAGGTAGATTTTACGTTAACCACGGTAAGCAGGGCAATCTATTGATGGTCCCTGTTTTGAGTTTGCAATTTCCAGTCAAGCATGTCACTATAAGCCTTTAGCTGCATCTTGTTAGAACGCAGGTAGACGCGAACTCGGGATCATAGTTTGTCGAGCCGTGTCTTGATCTTCTACATTATATAGTTTTGATACGAATTTACAGAGCATAATCTGTCTGTTAGGAAGCAAACTTTTCCACAAACAACTAGTAATGAGAACTTACTAATTCCTATAACAGTATTCAAAAGTTTATTAATGACACATGCATCCTATTCTATCATTTTAATATAACAATTGGAGGTATAGGCTTTACCGCCTGAGGTGATTCTGTAGGCATCTGGTCTCATCCACGAGGTAAGCTGTTTGACTAGCTTCACATTGTTACTACTACAAATCGTGTTTGCATTGCTAGATCTTTATACGGATTTAACTGGCATCGGTAGTGTTAAAATGATAGTGGGAGAGTGCATGTACCATTTAGAGTAGAAATTATGAATGCAGTAAGGTGAAAGCAATTTAAAAGTACTACCCTAGAGGACAGCAGTACGACAATACAGTATCAGGTAGGTAAAGTAGGACAGTCTAAGTCAGTGCAGCAGAAGTAGGACAGTATAAGTGATGCAGGTAGTACTAGTGATAGTGGTGATACTATCACAGCAGGGCTTTCCTTATTTTCCGCCCGCTCAACTCTACCCATCAGACTGTGTCACCTTATTCGTTAACGAGATATTATTGAGTAGTATCGCAGGTTCTGCCGTGCCTTTATGACACAAGGTGCTACTTGCCGGTATCAGGCCAATATTTTTCTTGTTGCAGTATTGTACGCCATCTTGAGGTTTAGGAGACATTTCCTGCCTAACAGGAGGGCAATCTGCTCCATAACCAACTGTTAATGCTATAACCCATAGCTGTGTCAGGGGCTGAATAGTAACCAAAAAGCACAGCAGATGGGAATAGGAGCTTACCACATTTTATCTCGTATTTATCG
>JAYGXS010000003.1:83991125-84011025 GCA_036362985.1 Ligula intestinalis
CTACCTAGACACTTTTTTCAGAAGTCTTGTGGGAAATAATAACGAATCTGGATTGTTAAGTTCCATAGGGCCAGAAGGTGCATGCCGTTGCTACGCCGATTTGTTTAAGTCCAATTGGTCAATTACCCCCTCAACCAGGGTACTAGTAAAACAATTTTGGGCCCACAGTTGTAACGATGGTATTTAAAACGTGTCTACTCGACTACTTATAGCTGACATTTCCCACGTAGGGTCTGCTTCTTGTCAGTCAAAGTCTAAGGCCCAGAATTCAAGTTGTATTATCTGTAAAATCATCATCTAACAGTGCATTACCTATATTTTGCATAACAGCCGAGTCGTAAGGGCGTTAAAGCCATGCCAGAGTCCTAACTGTCACTGTCCTGCACCAGTTGCTGAATCATGCCTTCCCAGATGGTCGTTTGTGCTGTTAGGCATGACAGCTGACCAATTGCTCTGTCTCATAAGGTACCCCACCTTCATCCCCACGATGAGGCGGGCCTGTTTAACGTTTAGCAGACAACTGTGCTAGAATGGCATCGATCTTTAATGTAGATGGCTGTGCTCGACGGAATGTCCAATGGATTATTTAGATAGCCTTAAGTAGTTGTGGACTATCTTCTTTTGTTTACTCTTTTCCCCAGAACTGGGACGGTTGAAGTGTGACATTTGTTGCAAAACCTACGCGGGTAAGGTTAAGTTAAAGGAGCATATCGACAGTGTGCACTACCGTACGTCCCATTTTTTCTGTTTTCTTTTGAAGTTATATTACGCAATTCTCCTTTACGCTATTTTGAATAATGCCATCCTGTTTTTGTTCAGAAGGACATCTGGGAATGCGATTTCCCTGTCCGCCACAGTTTCTGCAGCAAATTTTAGTAAGGGGTGGGTTCTTGTTGAAATTTTAGGCTGGTCCATCGATATCGATGATAATATATGTCAAGCAAAACATATCTTTTGCGAACCGAACATAGCAATCAGGGTCATCGATAATGCCTTTGAGACTCCTTTGTTCGACTATGCGCATGAAGAAATTTGCGAGAAATGGTAAAGGTAATGAATCCATCGCTGCCGACGCAGGGTGTCCCGAAGGAAAACATAAACCAGACAATTCTCCGTCAATCAGCCCATTAAAAAATATACGACGAAGATGACAATCATATGCAGGATTTTTTCAACAATCTACACTGTTTCTCTCATTTACTTTTCAGAAGTGCGAAAATGGCTCTGCGAGTTTTGTGACAAACGTTTTTCGCAGAAGATACACCTGAAAACGCACATCGATGGGGTCCATAAGCGTACGTCTCTCCCCTCCTACCTTCACTGTTATGTCTCTTTCGCTTCCTTCGGGCAGTTTTTTTTGCAGGCTGTGTTCATGGCAACTTCGCTTCACTGCCCATAAGGCCCCTCCTATTTTTAATTCCCTCGACAATTTATGCGGGAACTTTGAGTTAATGCTTCGGAACAAGCTATTTGGGCTAGCTCCGCAGGCTGATATTAATATCTGGGCCTAAATGAATCTGCTACTGAATCGTTTACCATGGTGATACTAGGGGTACTTCAGAAATGGATGAGTGATGAGCGAGAATGCGGTTTGATACTGCAGGACTTTGACTATCACTTAAAACCTAAGTCGCGCTCAAGTCACTGCATCAACCTGTTTGGAGCATAACTTGGGCATCAACACAATAGATGGCCGAAGCTGTCGCCTGCGAAACCGGGAGTTATTAGTTGCTTACGCACCCGTCTGGGCGTTCGACCGACACAAAGCTTTATCATGGGACTTTCAACGGTTACATCAATCGTCTGTTGGTCTGCGTCATCCGTATAGCGACAAATATCAACCCGGCTTAACCAGCATGTTCTTCCGATCACTTCCGTGGAGGACAAGGAGGCTTGTAAGCGCATATTTTCCTGGGGCCAGAGGCATACAGCTTTATCGAGAGGCTATACCTGTACAGTAAGGAGTACGTTGATATCCACCTTTATAAGAATTTATAAAACTATGCGTGATGCATCGTATTAAATGAACTTTTGACGGAACTTACTTGAGTTTCGTTAGACATCTGTGATCATGCCGATGCAGCCGGCCCGAGGTCACTAATATAGCAGCATATGATGTAACCAATGGTCGCTGACCATTTCGGACTTTCAGTTGCAGGACCTGCATATGTAATGTTGAAGGTTCCAAGGCAAAATGCGTGAAATCACGAAGTTGTCGATTCAGACACGCAAATTTTCTGGATTTTACTTAACGCCGCACCTTTCCACTTTTTTTCTAAGCGTAACCATCCGGTAGTATGCTGTGTTTCTTGTTGTTGGGAATGCCTCCACTCGTACGGTTAGTCATCGCACAAAGGGGCGTCTGCCTGAGCTGCCACGCTGCTGCCATGAGAGTACGCACCGTGGCTGTCGATCTCTCGTCAAATCTGATTGGTCCATTTCGGTGAGACGTTCTCAGCAAACTCGCAGTTGGTATCAATTCAAGTACTAGTTGCGTCTTATATCACTCGTAGACTAGCAATATTACTTACCCTCGGGTCGTAATTAGTACGTAGATGTTTTGGTCATTCGCTTTCGACTCCTTAATGGCCGCCATTTCGTTGCCCCTGTCGGATGCGGGCTTGATAATTGCGCAACCATTATGTTCGCTGTCGTCGGAGTTGTTGTTGCTGAGTCCGGCCTTTCCCACGTGACGGATTCTCTTATCCGGGCAATGCCTCGGTACGTATTATGGGAATGGCAAATCGTCGCGCTTGCTGATTGACTGTGAGCCCGAGAAGCATGACTCGGGCTCATGCGGTTGTCACCTCTTGCAAGGATTTCAGCCTCGTTTAACTTGAAAATCTGGCCTGATCCCGTCGAGTGAGCTACAACGTATGAGTTAGAATTTTTGTTTCTTCGCGGCGCTGCGGGCTCGTTCATTCGCGTCCGGCGTAATCTCCCGATTTCTTGACATCGTTATTTGTACTGCACCATGACTTTTCCTCGCGTAATTTACCGTGCAGACACCACCATGCTGTAAAGCACACAGTGTACCCTGTGTAGAACTGTTGTATTGGCCAACGTTGGCATTGTCTCTAGGTATTATAGATTTCATCGAGGGAATTCATATCTGATTCTTAGATGACCAGTGGAACTCGAATTGGTTCCTCCATATTACAGTTGCCGAGCGTGGAAGTTGATTGTTAATCAAATGTAGCTTGCATTTTTTGCTTCGTTAATGCACCTTTTCCGAGCTTCCCACTGATCTTTTCTGTGCACCTGCGCAAAACTGTTGGTTTTGAAATCCTTTTTATCGTTCTTATTTAACATATCGCAGTTGGTAGGGGAATTTGGTAGATCATAGTTGATGAATTCTGTATATAAGGTGGCCTACTAGTTGTAGAAATCCCATGGAGTGGCTACGCCGATTTGTTTGGGTATAATAGGTAAATTAGCCCATCAGTCAACCCATTTAAAAGTATAAGATGCCGATCGCAAGCATCCGAATGACTTTTTTTGAAGAATGTGCACTGTTTCTTTCATCTGTTTTTCAGATATTCGAAACTGGTCCTGTGGGTTTTGTGCCAAACGCTTTTCGCAGAAGGGAACCCTGAAAATACACATGGATTTTGTCCATAAGCGTACGTCTGTCCTCTCCTGTCTTCACTGTTCTGTCTTTTCTGCTTCCTGCGGGCGGTTTTTCTTGCCCGCTATGTCTTCAGGGTGACTTCGCTTCACTGCTCATGAGGCTGCTCTTCTTTTTTATTTCCTCGGCAAGTTATGCGTGACCCGTGAGTAAACGCTTGAGATCAAGCCTTTTTGCGCTCGTTCCACAAGCTGATATGAATATCTAGGCAGAAATGAATCAGCTACTTCGGCGTAAGTGCATATTGCTCACAAGCTGTCAATATGCACCCAGTAGTATCCACGTACTGAATCGTTTACCATGGTGATAGTAGAGGTATCTAGAATAGGCATCGTTATTGACTTGGAATTTCAGATTCGTACTCGAAACCATCATCAGAGGCAGTTGTGTGTGTGTGCATGTCTGGCCCCCGACGACTTTAATTACTAAACACTGATGCTTGCGCCTCTAGTACCCTTCTCTGCGACTGTCTCTGATTATGAGCACCAAAAGGAATTCGAAACCTCGGGCCGATAACGTTCAAGCGATCACATCTGCTTCTTATCTGTTTCCTGGAACTCACCTTTTCGCCAGTACAGATATTAGCTTGATAGCCAGATGCTTGTTTTTTTAACCCAGATGTAAGGGGTTCGACTCATCAGTGTTTTCTGAGCTTTCTCGAGATAGGCCATTTTTTAGCTTTCAGCCTCATAATCTCCTGAGATATTAACGCGCAAAGTTTAGTAAAGTAACCCCGATAGTTGTTATTAATATTTAAGTTGCCATTAATCAACTACTACTAAATAAACAAGCAATATTAGCAAGTTATTGGTGTAGAGATACTGAGTAATTTATCATACTGATAGAAATCCCGTGTGATTTCTGGTGTATGGACTGCAATTTCAAGGCCTTTCTGCTTTTTTATTAGGGAAGAATAAAACTCGTATAGAATCATGCCTTTTTATATTTCTTCTTTGACACTTGCGAGACTTTGAGAGTTCGCCAGGTTAGATGAGCCGGGGTGCGGTAAGCCAGCCTTTTACTCATGTTTAAGGAAAATTCTAATTGCAAGCCTAAACGGAGTAAGACACGGCTACCTAAATCAAGTGTTCTCTACAGTAAGTCAGTCTTTTGAAGTGATATTGCGTAATTCTCCTATGCGCTATTTTAGATAGTGCCATCCTGTTGTCTGTTTCGAAGGACATCTGGGAACACGATTTCCCTGCCCGTCACAGTTCTTGTAGCAAACTTTAGTGAGAGTTGGATTCTTGTCAAACGTTTAAGCTGGCCCATCGATATCAATGGTAAGACATGTCAAGCAAAACATATCTTTCGCGAACCGAACATAGTAATCAAGGTCATTCATTATGTCTTTGGGGCTCCTTTGCTCGACTTTGCGCATGAAGACATTTGCGAGAAATGGTAAAGGTAATGAATCCATCGCTGCCGATGCAGGATCTCCCGAAAAAAAACATAAACGGGAAAATTCTCTGTATATCTCTTCATTAAAAAATATAAGACGTAGAGGACAATCATACGCAGAATTTTTTTTCAACAATTTGCACTGTTTCTTTCATCTGTTTTTCAGATATTAGAAAATGGCGCTGTCAATTTTGTGCCAAACGCTTTCCGCAGAAGGGATACCTGAAAATACACATCGATTCTGTTCATAAGCGTGCGTCTCTCCCCTCCTACCTTCACTGTCATGTCTCTTTCGCTTCCTTCGGGCAGTTTTTGTTGCAGGCTTTGTGTTCACGGCAACTTCGCGTCACTGCCCATAAGGCCCCTTCTGTTTTTAATTCCCTCGACAATTTATACGGGAACTTTGAGTTAATGCTTCGCAACAAGCTATTTGGCCTAGCTCCGCGGGCTGATATTAATATTTTAGTAGAAGTGAACCAGTTACTAAATCGTTTACCATAGTGATGCTAGAGGTACTTCAGAACACGAAGAAAAAATAGATGATTGCTGGAGTACCGACAGCGTAATAACTAGTGAAAAGTCCACTGATGCTTGTTTCTCGTAGCGTGCATAAAGAAGCCACAAGATTTCCAACTCAGCGTTTTTAATGTGCTTTCTGGTAAATGAACGGCAGTTTCCATGTTATTGTGTTTTTTTTAAATGCAGGGGATTGTATATCTGATGAAACGCCGTGGTATATCGAAAAGATGTTGCGCGAAGTCAGCGCACGCATCCCCCTCACACTAGTATAGCAGTAAAATTAATAGCACCAGTAGAAAATACATAGGTCATGATTTTAGATCAGCCAAACATGTCATTTCATTTCCGAGAAATTCGTAAAATATATGCCTGAAATTAATTAAAAAATTACAGAAAACTGATGAAATTTTGCGAAATTTCATATAAAGTCAATTTCGGTCAATTTCTTCGACGTTGTGAAACAAGTAACGATCCGATAAAATTTACATTTTCTGTTGTCTTAACAGATATTCTTGAGAAGTTTCCGTTCATTCTTTATGTTCTTTTGTAGTACAATGTGCTAAAGCAATAAGTTTTAGTCCCCGTAGGAAATTCCTTAGATATTAACGAACGTTGTATTTGACCCAATTCTGTTCCTATTCGCCATCAATATTCTGATCTGAGCTAAAATTTACCTAGCAAACAGCGTTTTACATCTCAAGTCAACCTAATTAAGAAATAAGCAAATTGAAGTATGAGTTAAACTTCCCATTAAAATTTTGATCTTCACACTTATTAGATATACGACATACTGTATATAACCTTAATATTTGAGAATAAAACTCACTGCGGGACTTTCGGATTATGCGAGAGTGGATGAGATAGCATGTGATAGGTCCTATCATTTCCATGTCCAATTCACCATTTCACAGACTAGCGCGTTGGCTAGTAAAAGAACTAGAACCAATTTGCAATAGATTCTCTACGTATACGCTGAGAGACAGTTTCCAATTTGTCGATGAAATTAGTCATCAAACTATTGCAGGCAGATATATGATATCTTTGGACGTTGAGTCACTATTTACCAACGTGCCCCTGGATGAAACAATTGATATCATTTGTGCATATGCTTCTGAAACTCGCCTGCCCCCTGACATATTACGAGAGTCATTAGAATTATGTACAAAGAATGTTCAGTTCCTATTTAATGGCCAACTGTATAGACAAGTTGACGGAGTGGCAATGGGTAGTCCTCTTGGTCCTACCTTTGCAGATATATTTATGGGTCACCTCGAAGAAAAAGTAACTTCCACATTGAAAAGTACAACACTCTATAGAAGATATGTGGATGACATCTTTGCAATTGTTGAAAACATAAAGGAAGCTAAGAAACTACTGTTAACAATGAACAGTTTACATCCAAAAATGAAATTTACGATGGAAGTGGAACGTGGAAACCAGTTTTTTTTCTTAGACGTTCACATGACTAGGCAGAAAGATGGCTCTATAACGCGAAGAGTTTTCCATAAGAATACATGGAGAGGGCAGTATTTGCATTATCTAAGTTTTGTCCCCTTACAATGGAAACGTAACTTAGTTTGCACCCTCTTCCAGAGGACAAGCCATTTCTGCTCAATGGATACACTGGATGCAGAAATTGCAAGCCTCAAGGAAACTCTTCTCAAACGCGGTTATCCAGCTCACTTTATTGAAAAGAATAGCAAACCCTTATGGCAAAAGGTTATAGAACAATCAGCTCCAAAAAAGCCTGTTTTCATTTGGAGTACTTAATCGCGACGATACTCATTAAATCGGTCTAGGGTTGCCTTAAAAACATTCACGTAAGGGGACATGACAATATCCGCAGAAAGGGCATTCCATGCCTGGATTACCCTCTTAGAGAAAAAGAATTTTCTTGGGCCAAGTCTTGCCCCAGTCACACGTAATTTGAGGGGGTGTCCTCGCAGCCTAGAGGTGGTCGCCCGCTCACAGAAGTCATTTGATTGGAGGCAGCAATCCTGACCACGCAACACGCGAAATGCCTGGATTAGGTCCCCACGTAGCTGCATGTTATCCAGAGGAATCAAGTCAAGATTTACCAATTGGGTCTCATAAGAGAGGTTCCGTTGGCCGCGTACTAATTTTGTTGCGCGTCTTTGTACCCTTTCGAGGTTTTTTGTCTTTGTCTGTCCAAGGTCTCCAGGCTTGGATGGCAAATTCCAGTTGAGGTCGCTCGAACGTGCCGAATACCTTGCCAAATACAACTTTGTCAAACTTACCAAAGGCGCGCTTGATTAGATACAAGCTCGACATTGCGGATAAAGGCACTTTCAGGACGTGGAGTGATGGCTTCATTGAATGCGTGAACCACACTCCCAGGTTTTTCTGTGACTCTTATTCTGGTAGCGGTATGTGATTAAGGTAATAAACCCTCGGAGGCGTAGTGCTGGTTCTACCAAAGCGCATTAAGTTGCATTTTGTCACATTGAATGGCAGGAGCCAAAGGGTCAACCATTGCTACAGTCTATGCACATTTGCCTGGAGGTTCAATTCATCGTCTTGTTTGCGTATGGTTTTCCAAAGTTTTATGCCAGTAGCGAACATTGCGATTTTGCAGTCTAGTCCGCTTATGCAGTCATCAATATATATAAGGAAAAGAATAGGGCCAAGAACAGATACCTGTGGAACCCCGCTCTTAACTGCTATCGCCGCCGACCGCTCTTCGCCAATACAAACGGTAGGGTACGATCAGTCAAGAAGTTTGCGATCCACTGCAAAAGGGTTCCCCTTACCCCTATGTGGCTGAGCTTGTATTAGAGATCTAATTGGTCCATGTCGCTGTTCGTATTAATTAAAGTACCAGTCGCAGATCATGTAACTTGTAGACTAGTAATATTGCTTATTCTCGAACTGAAAAGAAGCTTATGACTAACTATACCCTACTTCTGGTACATTGATCTTATTGCTTTGTTTTTTTTTGTTTCAGAACTGCGAAATTTCCCGTGTAATATTTGTGGCAATGCTTTCAAATGGAGGGAAGTACTGAAGACACACGTAAAGATTGTGCATGAAAGTACGCCTCTTTTGCTTGATTTTTCGAATTCTCCTCTCGTCTTTGCCTGCTTTTATGTTGCGGACATTATCTTGTCATCTTCAAACGTGAAAGAAACCTGAGCATGTTAACCCAGTATCTGGTACACTGATGTCTCTTTTTGTGTTGTTTTTGGTTTGTTTCAGACCTGCGGAACTTCCCTTGCGCTATCTGTGGCCATTCTTTCCATCAGAGGGGAGACCTTACTAAGCACATCAACACGGTGCACCATAGTATGCCTCTTTTTCCTTAATTTTTCGAGTTCTCCCCTTGTTTTTTGCTCGCCTGGTGTTTATCACTATTTCCTTGTGCCACGCAATTGACTGGTGCATTGTGGAGGGCAGAAAACGAGAGCGAGTAAGGCTGGCCCTACGGGTTTGTCAGGTCACTGCTGCCTCTATCAGGCCGGATAGCCAGCCTCCGTGGTTCGCTACCGAAGGATTCTAACCCACCTTGGCCGGCAGGACGTATTTGGCACGCGTAGAAGTTGTATTAAACATTGTTATTCATCTCGCCGGTGCAAGCCTGTGTCTGTCTGGCCATTTTCTTGTTATCCACCAGGTCGTCGGTGATGCAAGTGAGAATGGGGTTAATTCGCTTGTAAGTAATTGGTGCTGCGCTAACTCCGTGCACAAGCGGCTTCTCCCGACGCGGTCGTGCTTACGAAGCATACGCTTTTACCTCGTCTCCGCCTGATTTTACCTTGTGTGCATGATCTTGTCATCTGTCAGGTCCTCGGTTGTTTAAGAGAGAAGGTGGTCAATTGGCTCATAAGTGGTCGGTGCTGCGTTAGTCAGGCAGGCAAGTAGCCCTTGTTGAATCCGGAAGCCCGGCGGGTGGGCCTCAATCCCGGCGGCGAGGAGGAGGAGTCAAGTCAAACTTATTAAAGGAAATATAGGCAAACGCCTTTGAACTCCCTCTTGGTACATAGGATTTAAGAAATGCATCGGCAAAGCCGAACATTCTAAAGAAGTCGTTGACACAATTTCAGACGACTACTCGTTTGTTTCAAGTAATAAACTCACACGCAGTTTACACGAGCCAGCAGTGTAACTGAGGAAGAATAGCAGACAGTGAAAAAACTCCTAAGGCTGGCTCATAATGCCAAATGGAATGTCATTTGTGGTTTTTAGGAGAAAAACTGTCGCTCGTGGGTAAGCATGTGATTGATAGGGGCATGATGCTTCTGTGAGTGTTGACGGTAGCCATGGCGTCCATGACAAGTAATATCTACACCCAAAGGACCATACGAGGAGGAGACCTCGGAGTCACGAAAACGTCCCGAAGACCGGAGATGCGACCATGATACGCCTTTGCTGTGGCAAGAGCCGAGGAACCCACCACGTCGTCAGCAGTCGGTCGATACGAGAAAGGGTTTGACAGGGCCACATAGCCTAGGACCATAGGTGCGGTAGATGCGTCCTCAGACACGATCGGCGCAGATCGCATAGTGAGTAGAGACGTCATAGCTAGATAATGTCAGAAACTAATTTGGTTAATGACTAATAATAATACTACTTACAAATTACTATTAGTATATATTTATAGCATTTCAGGATTTGGATGTAGAACGATTCAATTTTAGAATCGGAATACTTCAGTGTTTGGATTTGGAGTACTTAATCGTGACGATACTCATTATATCGGTCTAGGTTTGCCTTAAAAACATCCACGGAAGGAGCAGCATAGTCAGGAGGGGCTGCTCTGTCATCAAAAACAGATGGAGAGGAGAAGACATGGATCCACAGTAGGGAGGTTTGGTGTAGCAGACCTTTGCCGCGCGTTGGAGTATTCGTCCGATTGTCTGGACCTTAGCTAGCCATCTACCGGGTGAATAATTCTCTTTGCCCACTGCCGGCAGTATCAGACCTCCGGAGCTGGTTGTGTATGCAGTGGTTGCAATAGGTCAGATGTATGAGGGTTAGTGTTAGAGCCAAGGCTAAGAGGCTGAAGTTCATATTACGACGTGAGAATAGGAATCTCTCGGGCAATTAGTATGTTGTCATCTGCATTGTTGGAGGAAAGTCAAGGTTTATCTGTCTTAACTATCTATATAGTTGAATTAGCCGATTTCAGAGTTTCAAAAATAATCTTGTTTTGCTCTCTTCATTACGAAGTTTGACTGCGTACTTAGCATATGCATATTTGGGTCACATTATTTCGATTCATTGGGTGGATTTAATTCTGCGAAAAACTTTTAGTTAGGAAAATTACCAATTTGGTCAGGTTTATCAAGAGAAAGTGCATTAATTTTGGTAAAATTGAGAGTAGTCTCATATCGAAGAAATTCCTTATTCTATTAAGTACGACATAAGCAAGCTTTTTATTTACGTGGATGATGCTATGGAGGAATTGGAAAATTTGTCCGAAATTGTTCAGATGCAAGTGAAGCTAAGTTGAAGGAATGGCATTTATTTTCAGAAAGAATGAACGATTTATTTGTTAAAAATTATGTTTGAGAAGTTGAAGACAAGTTGATCGCTGGGAAAATATGTTTATTTGCCTGACGTTTCGAAATACGTCGCGGATTCATCTTCAGAGACATACTCACAGAACAGTAACAGAAACAGTTTGTGTGTGCACAGGGTTCCGCTGTAAAATTTAAACCTCCAGCAAAAAACGATAAATGTTCTGAGTGTGTTCTGATTCGTCGCGCCAGCCATGAACACCTGGCCTTGCGGTGTTGGCATAAGATGATGTGTTGGCCCGTCTGCTCCCCCGAAAGGCGATTTGCTTTGGCCAAATTTAGTCTCACCACCGCATATGGATTGGGTAAATCGTTATATTTGTTGATGGATCGGGCGCCCGTGAACCATGACTCAAGCAATTCTCTGCTCACTCGATTATCACCTCTTGCGAGAATTTCGGCCTCATCAACTTTAAATGCATGGCCGGGTCTCGTCGAATGAGCCGCAACTTGAGAATTGGCATCATTTAGCCTCACTGCTGCCGCGTGTTCGGCAGTTCGCAGCTAAAGAAGCCTGCCATTTTCTCCGACGTAGTTGCTTTGCCCGCAACTGCACCAGATCCCGTAAACAACCCGATGTTTCTTGCCGTGACGGGGTCTTTCGGTTACATGATCTGACGCCAGGCAAATAAACCTATTGTCCCAGCGATTGATTTGTCTTCTATTTCTCAATTACTTCCTAGGACTCGCATGTTTGCGTGCATTAGCAAAATTATGTTTATCTAACCTGTGAAGTTTTTCGCCCAAGGTGCAGTAACAAAAATGTTTTCACCACCTTCTGGTTTACTGCACCGTGTTACTGTTAAGGAAATGTAAGTCAGACATTTTTAATCGTAAACCCTCAGGAAATATACTTTTTTGTAAACAGCACGTTCCGCTTGTGTGTTATTTAGAAACGGAACAGACCGAAGGATAACTGTTGTTTCAAAAATTGCCACGTATGGCCACTATTTTTTGTATTCGCAAGCTTATAACAGATTCTGAAAGTAATCCCCTACGATGGAAAATAGTCCATTATAATGCTAAAAGTAAGTTCCTTCATCTTCACTCAAATTGAATAGTTATCCTTCAGGTATATTTTTAAAAAATGTCAGAAGTCTCCATTTTAATTGCTACACCACCTTCGAAAATGTTAATATACACAGAAATTTGTCAGCCGAATATCCAATAAAAGCACATTTTAAAGAGGCAGCCTATTGTAATGAGTTTTTATAAATCTTAGAAATAACAATGTCCGACCTATCTTTCGAGCTTTCTGTATGCTGGACAATGTGATTTTTTGTTTTGTGGTATTTCGAAATATGATCCACATGGCCATCTTTAGAAGAACTTATATCCAAAGAGTCGTTGTTTCGGTAAATACTCTTTATGTATATCTTATGTTGAAGATTTTGATGTAAACATTGAAGAGAAGAGCAATTGGTGGATGAACAAATGAAGACACTGAAAACGCAGGAAATGTTTTCAAAATTTCAAGGACGATAATAAATAGTTATCCATTAATGGTAATCTGTACAATAATTTTGAGTTACGAACATTTTCTTGTATAAAAAAAGTAATTAAGTTGACTCTGTGAAAAAACTCGGGGCATTCGGCTAGATTTTAACCCGCATAGTAAAGAAGGCCTTTACGCGAAACCAGTGCTCTCCCAGTTGAGCCTCAAATGCCATGCTTCGTACCGTTTGCGACTCAGTGATCCTGTATGCTTTGTGGTATATGTACTGCAGTTTCCATGTTATTGTGTTTTTGTTGAGTACAGGGGATTGTATATCTGAGGAAATGTCGTGGTATACCGACAAGATACTTAATGTTGCGCGAAGTCAGTGCACGCCCCTCCCCCAACTCTCATAGCGGTAACTGAATGCTATAAGCAAACAAAGACATAGGTTTGGTGCAGAATAATTTACTAACATAACAATATTTAATCTTCCAAAAAAAACAGTCGAAAATGAGGTAATGGCTCTATGACAAGTCACTGACGCAATGTCAAATGTAAATGTATTTAAAGCAGGGGAGAAAAAGTACGCCTCATCCATTTCCTTCCTCGAGCTTTTCCCGCGTCCTCAGAATTGAGAGCCTGGTTTACTCCGCAGCTGACTTTTGCTGAAGGCCATTATATTATCCGCTATCTATGGATGCGCTGAACAACCCGTTCTGATTAACCGCGGGTAATATCATTGCACATTGCGGTGATCTTGCTTCTCTCTCTCTCTCTCAAATATACCGTGATACCGTGAAGTTCGTATAGGTTACGTTCATAAACTCCGACAAGCAGGAGAATAGGAATGTTCCTTTCACTTAAAATAGCTGGTCTTGTGATAAGATGTAAGATGCATAAATATACTCTTGTCTTCATCCTAACATAAAAATAACCTGGATTCTTAACCCTACGCTAAACTTAAACTCTAAAATGGAGAAGTACCCAAAGCTTAGTCCTTGACATAATCCTTACCCTAACTCTGAACTTAATTCCAATTTTGGACTTAACCTTAAACTTGTTCCCAAGCCCGCTTTCCCCGGACTTTGGCAGAAAACTTTATGCATTGTGAGTCCTACCTGCTCCCGTCTCCTGTTTTGCAGGTCATCTAGGTCATCAGTTTAAGTAGAGCCGGTCAGAGTATTGTCCTAGCGTTATTATCCACTAATATTATGTGATTCTTCTAGCTTAACACTTTGACTGTGGCGTGCGCCATATATGGTACACGCAATGTCACAAACTACGGGCTATTTTTGGGAGTCGCAGTCAAATTGTTAACAACCTTTATCATCCTCGAACGAAAGCAGCTTTGGAGCAGTTAAACCCAGCCTCTGGTACAGGGAAGTCTCTAAGTCTTTTTGTATTTTTTTATTTCAGACCTGCGGAAATTCCCTTGCAGTATTTGTGGTCATTCGTACAAAGAGAGCGGAACCCTGAACAGGCACGTCAAGACTGTGCACAAAAGTATGCCTCCTTTTGTTTCTTTCTTCGTTTCTTTGCCTCCTCTCTGTTTGTCAACATTGCGATCGCAATAGACTCATCCTTACGGGAAGCAAGAAAGAGAGAGAGGGGGGGATGCTAACCCCCGTCCTCACGGCAGATTATCGTGTTTAATCTACCAAAGGAATTGATTGGATACCTCTGTCCCTATCAGAACTGAGAAACAGACCCAGTGTCTCGCTAGGGAAAGCTTCTAACGCACATTTAGAGTGTGTAGTATACTTCGTAAGAAAAAGGACGATCGTGTCACGCCTTTCCGATGTATCTAGGCGCCTCGCTTGAGCAAACCTCCACTCGTCTTGTCATCTACCAGGTAGTGAGTGGTGTACGATATAATATGGCAAATTCGCACGCAAGTGATCGATACTGCGCTCACGCCGCGGTAGGCACCCTCCTCCGCGTAGGTCACACTTACGTTACCCGGAGGCCTTGGACAACGCCAGGCACTGCTCCTCACCAGACTCTCCTATCGGCCAGAATCAAACCGGTTCAGAGATAAAGGAAATATGTGAAATGAGGTGAATATGCTATTTCCAATAAGCGGCTGGACTGTCTTTAGATGTCTTTTAGCATTTGACTTATATCAATAGCTTACTTTTACCTTTTCAGTAACCTGAATTTCCATTTTTCGTTAAATTCCGGCAATGTACGGTTGAATTTCCCGCAATTGGCATCAGTATCCTGAGCAACATGAGTTTATGTTGGTTAATTTGATTTTACCTAGTACATTTGTACAAATACAAGTCTCTTCTTCCTATATCGCGTGTGTTCTCACGATTATACTGAAATCGTGTACTTATTGCAGCTAACGTGGAGGTTTGTGTTATAAAAGAGCCCCATCTTCATGTTTCCGCGTAGTGGTTTCCTGATTCACTTATATGACAACCTTATACCCTATGAGGCTGTTAACCCCAATTAAGATAAATTTTTGAGCACTGTAATAGCTTGTGGATTATTCTGTTATTTCGGTTATAGAACTGTTAGAGTTTTTGTGTAGAATTTGTGGTGAAGTGAATCCTTTAGGACGTATCTGCAACGATTGCATCCAGCTACCGTTCTCTTTTCTGAATTTGCTCTTTTATTGTGGGCTTCCGTTTAATTAGTCTACACGGCAACAGTTTATTTGCTCTCTTAAATTCGGAAAATGTTAGTTATTGACCAATCGATATGTGCACCACGACAAGCCTATGTTGTACGTCTGATTGCACATTCCCTCTGCCGTTTTGGTTTTAGCACCCATAAGGATACATTTATTGCAAAGCAGAGTACCTTTTCCGTATGTAGGCCACGCTGAGGATCCTTTTGCGCGAATATAATTTTCTCAACGTAATGGCAGCCTTAGGTCTTCAGAGGTGTGAAAAATTGGTATAAACCAATGCCCTTCACTTACATCGTGTCCCCACACTCGTCTGTACGCAACTTTATCGCAGTTAGAAACTCAAAGCCAACCACGTTCCGATTGTTTCCAGGAATGTATGCATAATTACGCGCCTATCTTTCTATGGAGGCAGATATGAGTAGTAGGCATCGCCTACGTACAAGGTCATGTGCTTGTAGTTACTTGTCATATCTTATTTAATTGTTCCGCTGTCAACATTCTTTGATGCCGACGTTTAGCTTATGATATAGGACACAGAAAAAAGGGATTCTTCCGATTTAGCGCGATGCCTCTTGCATTACTGGTGTGCGCGATCTATTTGTATACTTGAATTTGCAGGCTTCAGACGTTTGAAGTAATTTTTTAATATTTGTTTGCTCATCTTGACGCGTATACATGTATCGTGTACTTTTTGTAGCTAGTGTTTAAGAGTAAGTAACGAAAGAAATCTGAATTATTGGAACAACAGCAAGCTTCTATTGTACATCTGATTACAGACTCCCGGTGGTATTTTTGGTTTTAACTACCATGACGATACTGTAGCTTCAGCGCGGGTCACGGTCTCCCTCTTATGTATACCGCGGTAAGACTTCTTTTTGCGAAGACGATTCCCAAAGATTGTGCCAGACTCAGAAGTTTTAAGGCGTGAACATATATTCCAGAGCAATAACTTGTTATAAATAAATCAGTTTGAATTAATGCATGTTCCAATAGTGTTCTGCAGGGAATTTTGTCACGGTTGGACTCAAAACGAAACAATGTGTAATTTTTACCAATGGCTTCTTTATAATAATTATGCACCCGTCCTTCTGTAGACGATGATAAGCGCTAGACATCTTGTAGGTACGCAGTCGTGTTTGCAATTACAGTATGGCGAGTGCTGCATGAAACATTCCGCAACTTGAAAAAAGACCGGTAATCACTCGCAAAGGATCATTGAGTAGGGTTGCAATACTGTTTCTCATATAGTCCCATTTCAATTATTTTCAGTCACGCTAGGATGCCGACTGTGTGATGAGCTTCTTCTTGACAGCTGCGAAAAAGTTGATTGTGTAAAAAAATGACTACTTAAATCGTATGTATTTTTTACAATTATCGCCTTAAAGGAAAGGTTTCCTTCGGCTTAAAAAACTTTCTAAATTGCGGAATGATTTTAAAAGCTACCGACTGCTAGAACTGAATTCAAGTTTTACAAATTGAATGCTGTGTTCATTCTGTTTAAAGAAAAGTTCGTTCTTGTCTATGGTTTGAGGAAGTGGCTGCACGGCTCTCTTAGAATATTGCAATAAACATTGATCATGCTCTATATATCAGAGGCAGCATTGATAAATTAATTGATACGATGTATTACGAATGAACACAGCACAGTTGTAAAAAAATCCAAAAATTAGATTTTTAACCGAAGGCGTAATATTCTATCCAATAAGTACAAAGGAGCATTTGTACGTGCACGCTCTCCTTAAAATATATTTCAATTTATAAAGGCAGTCAAGATCAATGATAAAAACGCATACTATTTAAGTGGCCAATTTTTCGGAATCAACTTCTTCACAGCTGTCAGGAAGAAGCTTATCACATAGTCGGCATTCTAGTGTGACTGAAAATAATTGAAATCGGACTTAATGAGAAACAGTATTGCAATCCTATTCTATGCTGTTTTGCCAGTGATTACCGGTCTTTTTCGAATCGCGGAATGTTTCATGCAACACTCACCATACTGTAGCTCTATTTATTTATCCACGGGTTTGAATTTTAAACTTTGTGGTGTCTCGCTTATTACAAGGCTGCCCCCACAAATTTCGAATTCTACGAAGGGCTATGCAATGCTCTTCTCTGCAAAAATATTTATTTACAACAACAAATTCATTTGGGAAAATTCCAAACTTGTCTTCTATTGTTTTCTTTGCTGTCGTAAAACTCGTACTGATTTTTCATAGTCCTTACTTCAGACAGGAAGGTTTTTTTGTATGCTCCGCTTCAGTGACTTTACTTGGGGGTTTGTCCAATAATTTCCGGCGAGATTTTAAAGCTTCATTTATGTATTGCAAATTACTCAATGAATACCCGATAAAAAGTTATTGATTGATAGATTGTAGCTCGATGGGGCCGTCCAGTGGTGTCAGTTTCACATAGCTCATGTTTAAGTAGATGCTCTGCGACAGTTTAAAGCTTTCTCGATTTTCATTGGACAGGGTGCTTCGGATTCTCTGTGGATATTTTAAATAGAGCCTGCCTTAAGATGGCCTGCTTATTCAGGATCTATTTTACTTATTGATCAGCCCTCCTCAACTGACGTATGCATTTTCACACCTCATCGCTTGCGAAGCTGCACATGCTTGGAGGTTTTTTCTTGCGTTTCGGAGAACGGCGTAATCGCCGTGAGTTCCGCAGTAGTATTTGCCTTCGGTAAGCCCTGATTAACCTGCGGTAATATGGACTCAAAGTTATCTCTGTATGTGGCTACTTAATGCTAAACTATCCTTCCTGCGCAGATGGCAGTGACACATAAACTTATTTCGAGTACGTAATGATAATGTTTACCTTTGCATCATGCTTGTCACTTTTTACCGTTTTTCAGATTGATTTTGTTCTCTTTCTAGATGTGCTACAGAATCCTTCCTAGTCTACTCCTCCTGTGTTCGACACAGCCTGTTTAATATAATATATATTTTAATTTATTCAAGAATTTGACCTTTTTGCAAAGATCTTCCCGTTCACTTATTTTTCTACTACAAGTTTCGGGCAAGGAGGCATTGCATCCGTTCTGTATCATGACTTCTGCCTCGTGTTTTTGTGGTTTTTTCAAATGTAGGACGAAGTGTACGAACCGCAGTTCCCTAGCTGGCGTATGCTCTATAAGAATGCCTTTGTAACACCTTTGTTCTTCCATAGAAGGGATCCGAATTAGGCAATATGCATCTTTAGGACTAATTTTGCATACCTAGGTTGCATAGATTGCATAGTTTGACTGTTTTCCTTACGGGTGTGCTGGGTTGCTGTGTACCTGTTGTCAGACTTTATTGGAGGTTGTAGCACGTACCAACTAAGTTTGTACATCTAAACTCCGGGATAAATTCATTCCTCCGGAGGTGGCTAGTTCTTAGTTCAGAATGAGCATTAGTAATAGGTTTTGCATTTTCAATCCTTATTAAAATCTGCACACAGAAACGTTCGGGTCAGAACATTGATGTTACTGTAATCATATGGACGTATGATTTTTGTAACTGTCAAATAATAGATATCATCTTCATCTGTAGGTATGAGCAAGGCGTTGCTTGTCGCATTTTTCCACGCTCACGGTTTCGATCCACAAGATGCCTATCAGGTGCAGATTGTGAATAATTCATTTGATCCAGTACTTGTTACGGCTGTGCTCATGCCTGAGGTAGCCGGCCTCGTAGGAGACCAGTAAAACTCCGCCCATTCTCTTCGCCAGCTACGGGGTCGGAAAATGGAAGGTCCAAGAACTGCTTCCATGTCTTTACGAAGGGTGGCGATTCATATCTTGAGTCACCCTTCTCTTCGAAGCCTCCAGTAGGGTCGCAGCGTCGGATCGAGAGCATAATAGAAAGCTCGTGGGATGGATGGCGTAGAAAGTGCCAAAACCATCTTAGTCGTCTTTTTGGAGAGTCTGACTTACCCTCGGATACTGTTACAGCGAGTGCGAACTGTCTCATTTGAGGCGAAGTTCGTATGCTTTATTCAGGCAGCTTTGGTCAAATACCTCCAATATTTGCTTATCTTCTACCCGTAAAAGCCCAACACCCATAAAGGAGAACTGACAAAACTGATGCATGACGCACGCGACCCTACATGGCAATAAATATATCGCGTCGGGTCCATAGGTACTTTCGGGAGATTGAGAAAATCCGTCGAGCAGCATCGATTCGGGAGACAATGCCGAATTTACTTTTTCCGTCCGGTAGCAGAGGTATTTAAAGTTTTCTACTCTTTCAAGCAGACGACCATTAATTCCCAGGGGTCAGGCATGCAGCTCGAGAATAATTTTGTCTGACCCGTATTTATGGACAAGCCAACAAACGCAGCGATCTCATTCATTCGGGAATCAACAGACTGTAGATTGCCAAACATTTTAGATACGAAAGTGACATCATTGGTGTAGTCGAAATCAGCTAGCCGGCATCCGGGTGCAACCTCAACATCGTCCTCTCCAAGTAGGGCCTTCCCAAGATTCCAGTGGTGTAGTTGAATAAAATGGGCGACAGGACATAGCTTTGTCGAACGCTAGCCCAAATAGCGAACGATCCTGAGAGGTTGTTATGGGCCTGGACGCGCGCAGTGGTGGCGAGGTAGTATGCTTGATCGCGGCGATGATTTTTGATAATAACCCGTCCAGCGCATTGTATGCGACAAGCATTCACCATAAGTAGAGTCGAACGCAGCGGCAAATTCAACCATACAGACGGCCGTTGGTTGCTGATAGCTATGGCTGAATTCAA
>JAYGXS010000003.1:84027443-84072599 GCA_036362985.1 Ligula intestinalis
TTTTATCATTTCCTATCCTCACAGGAATGCAGTACTTCAAATTAGAAGAACCCACTTGCGAGGAACCTGCAAATAATTTAGAAGGCGATCGCCGTTCGCGTGAGTAGTGCTTATTCCTTTTCCTGATCCCTGATCCGTGTTGCTTTGCCCTGTGGTGTAGTACCAAAATAGTGCTACCGCACATGCTTCGCATTTTACCGGGTAACTTGCTGACAACACGTTACCGAAACACTTGCTAGACGTCTTGTGGAAATAATAACGTCAGGTTAGTTATGTTTCATGGACCAGAGGCGTACAACTTTATCGAGGCGATAAGTTTGTACGGTTGGGTGGCACTTTGAAATCCACCTTTATGCAAACTCATGAAATTATGCGTAATGCATCGCATCAAATAAACTTACTTGATTTCTCGCGGCACATCTGTGATCATCTTGATGTTGCCGTCCCCGGCGAACTTGAAGCAGGACATGATCATCAGCCAGACGAACTGTCCCCCTACCCTCGTCACGTAAAATATGCGGTAGAAAGGAAGTTTGTTTTTATTTTATGCATTTTCCAAATTTCAACATTTGTTGCTTTGGCACCTTGCCTAATGGAAGATTGGATTAACTAAACGCATCAGTGAGATTCTGTATACATTCTACTTCAGGGCCTTAAAGGCTCAGTGCGCGTGACACGTCTGCATATAACCAAACAGATTGATGTGCACCCTAAGTGTGTGGTTTTCCACTGCGAGTAGTGCGGCTGTCTTCAATCAAGAAGTAAAAAACAATCCTTCACCTGTGGGTAAATGGGAACTTTTGCAGACCTTACTTCAGACTGAATTTTCATTGTCTAAGCCAAGTCACTGGGGTGGTAAATTCGTCTGAAAGACTTAAACTCTCCGAACGGCCAGCGATACGGACTCCGCTTCGTGTGCTCTATGCTGTTTTCGGCTTCTCCGAGGTCACTAATGGTAGCATCATTTGACATAACCGATAGTCGCTGCCCATTTCAGACTTTAAGTGACAGCTATCTTTATTTTAGCATATGGTGACCTGATATTGTACCCCCTGCGGTCTTCTCTACCAATAAACCCTCTGATCGTACCAAAGGTTTGTAATTTGCACGGTTCTAAGCTTCGTTCTAGTCTGCAATGACGGCTTGACTGCCGTACAGTGAGATTAAATGCCTTCCAGCCTCTTCTCCTTTTTTGGTTCTCTTGTCGGTATCATGTTTGTATTTCCTTACTGATTAAGTTGTTTTGCGCGTGGGGCTGGACTGCACACTTCTGCATCCAAACCAGAAGAAGAGGCCCACTAGTAGATCTGTCATCTGTACTTTTTCGCTGTGTTTACATTGCTTTGCCAAAAAGACATGTTAGGCCGCTGAGGAGTCCCTGGAAATTCTTAATCATCGCTGACTCGTTCACACGTGAAGTAGTATACACTACATAAGTATTAACCATGCTGACGGTAGACGTACTAGTTAGAATCCTAGACACGCCTGTGTCGGCAATGGCTGATAGATTTCAGTTCAAATATGTCAACCTTCTAATGGAGTTTTAACAGGTTCGCCTCTCGAAGAAGATAGAGTTAATACGGCAGAAAACATAGGGTGAACGTTGGAAGACCCACTGATGAACCGCATCCCTCGCAAATGCTGCGTGCAGTGGTACAAGATCGCCGAAGCAGGCGTCTCTGAGCTTATAACGAGTGCATATTCTGCCAGTATTATAAATAATTAAAGATCCTCTTGGTCAGTTTGCAGTTTCTAATTGTGTTCGAATCTGGTACCTGCATTTCAAAATGTCCTTCTGCTCACCGAGACAACCCATTTGGTACCTAAAACATCTTCTGCTGATGCCTCTGTAAATCACTTTATCATCTTCTGTAAACGTGTAAGCAAACAAGAGGAGCAGTCCAGTCTTTTGTCATTTCATGCTTTGTTTGTCTTGCAGCCCCGCATGAATATACCTGTGAGTTCTGTGGCAAGGCCTTTCCAAAGAACTGGCGGCTGAACGCACATGTAAAAACTGTCCACAAAAGTACGAGCCCCTTTTCTAGTTTTTAGATGTCTTTTCCCATGCTGTCTCCTAATGTGCTGACTGCCTGTGATACGCATTTTGTACATATTTCCCTAAATGGCTATCATGGTTTATTTGGCCAGAAGTGCAGTGTCAAAGTTAAGTAAGTATCTGTAAAAGCGTGGTCTACCCAGTCTGCCGACTATCCGTTTAAAACATAATCCATACAATTGGCTTACTTTGTTTACCGTTAGAATCGCTGTTACGATAACGGATTGGGGATGGTGTTAAGGTTACGCTACTGTTAGGCTTAGGGGTAGGATAATGATCAAGCTTAGTGTCAGGGTTTGTTCTCCGGTAGAATTTCGGTTGAGGGCTTTTTTAAAAGTTGTGGTCTAGAGTCAGGGTTACAAGCAAACATGCGTGTCCCATGAAGCAATTGAGAGGAAGAAGACTCGATCGCAGGGACAATATGTGTATTCGCCTGACGTTTCGACATCCATCGCGGATTCATCATCAGAGACATGAGTAGAAAAAAGTTTCTGCTACTGTTTCCTACTCATGTGTCTGATGATGAATCCGCGACGGATGTCGAAACGTCCGGCGAATACACATATTGTCCCAGCGATCGAGTCTTCTTCCTCTCAATTGCTTCATGGGACACGCATGTTTGCTTGTAACCCTGACTCTAGACCACAACTTTTAAAAAAGCCCTCAACCGAAATTCTACCGGAGAACAAACCCTGACACTAAGCTTGATCATTATCCTACCCCTAAGCATATTGTCCCAGCGATCGAGTCAGGGTTATGTTTAGAATTAGAAATGGTGTTAGTTTCCAGAGTCAGGGTCAGGTTTGTGTAAAACGTTAGGCTTCATTGCAAAGCTCAGGTTCGGACTACGGTTAGGACTTGGGTGTCTGAGTGATGCCTGCGACTTGGTAGCACAACGCTCTAATAGAACTATTTTTCGTTTAGTATCATTAACAAAAGCATTGAACAATTTTAGACCCACACCTATAAACGTGGTACTTGAAATACCCTTACCCAATCGCCAGTAGCCGACATTTTCCACAGTCCTGCTTCCTGACAGTCAACCTCTAAAACCCCGATTACTGTTCCCATGTCATCTTCCAATGTTTTAACTGCCTGTTCTGCGCTTTTTCTGCATATAAACCTAAATGGCTATTTTTATTTGATTTAGCCAGAAACGCAGTGTCAGTGTTAAATCTTATCTTCAGATTGCGGATCGTACTAAGTCCTTCCGGGCTGCCACCTATCCTTTCAAAACATAATCCATAGAATTGGCTTACTCTTTTTACTGTTATAGTCGCTGTTACGACAACCGGTTAGGGGTGGTGTTACATTTACCTTACTAGTTAGGGTGAGGGGTAGGATTACGATCAGGCTTAGTGGTAGGGTTTGATCTAGGCTCGAGTTTAGGTTTAGGATTATGTTATGCCTGGTATTAGAGTTACGGTTAGGACTAAGCCGATCTCCGACGTAAAGTTAGGGTTACGTTTAGAATTAGAATCGGGATTAATTTCCAGGGTCGGGGCCAGGTTTGTATAAAAGGTTAAGGTTTACTGCCAATCTCATGGTTGGGGGTTAGAGCTTAGGGATCCGAGTGATGGTTGCGACTTGGTAGCACAACGCTCTATCGGAACTATTTTTCGCTAGATGCCACTACCAGTATTGAACTATTTTAGGCCCACACCTATATCCATGATACTGGAAATGCCCAATTGCCAATAGGACGATGTCCGGTGGCGTATTCAGACCGCCTTCTGTACTCACCAACTATTTTCTTTTATTTGCTTTTCCTCCCAGAATTGGGGCGGTTCGAATGTGAAATTTGTAGCAAAACCCTTGCCAATAAGAGAAAACTGAAGAAGCATATCGACAGTGTGCACAACAGTAAGTCCAATTTTCCGGTTTTTAGGAGTGCCTTATGTCATTCTCTTTTGCACTATCCTGGATAGAACCATCCTCTTGTCTGTACAGAAACACATCAAGTAAACACAGGTAGAGCCTTCTTGTGAGGCCACGTAGACGACAAAACTGCCGTGGCCTACCATGTTTCACGAATTTCGGGTTTAACCAGGTCACGTCAGGTCAGGTTTTATTGAGGAAAATTGTTGTAACCGAGTGTGTTCCTGTGTCAACACCGGTTATGCTCCCCCAGTGCGTGTTAGGAAGAGAAGACAGAATGGGATAACAACTAGTACTTTAGTGTGACTGGTACTAGTACATGAACTCTGGTCCGTGTGTCCAGCAGCTGGCCTTCTGTGGTCGGTCTCGCTTCGGCAGCAGTGTCGTGTAGTCGCAGCGTGTCCTACAGCAGAGTTCCCGTTCCGCTGGCAGCCTCGCTATTTAAGGGGCAGTCGTCGTTGCTCCCCATTAGCTCTCCAGTGGTCGTGCGCACTCCGCTAACGCACGCCTGTGCGTCTGTCCTTAGCGTGACCTCACTCGGCTCGACTCCAGTGCAGTCTGGCTTCGGGTGCGCCTTCTTTGTCCAGACATAATGTCCGCCCTTTGGAGGTCGCGTGACTTGTCCCTTCCGACGTGACCTCGGACTGTCTGTGTCTCTGTCTGGGTGACGTGTTCGATCATCCCAACAGAAATGTAGGTAAATGCCGTTGAACTCCCTATTGGTACACAACAGTTATTCAATGCATTTTTTCAGCAGAACATTTCAGAACAGTGGCGTTGCCAGTTATTGGAACTGGGTAAGGGAGGGCTGACAGGGAAAAAACTCCTTAGGGATGGTTCAGAAAGTCTAGGGTTTGAATGTCATTTGAGGGATTGAAGCCAATGCAGCTCATGCTGATCGTTCTTCCCAATAAACTCGCAACTACATGGGCCAGGGTTCTTGTGGTACGGCAGCCGGCACTACCTTTCCAGGACACCTTTTTCGATTTCCTAGTGCTGTCAGACTGCGTATTAGTCCAAACCTACTCGTAGACTTCCACTGCAGCTCCGTGGTATATGCTCCAGCAGTTATCGTCCACTGCGGAGCTACCAACCCGTTTTCCTTTGCTACAGTAAACGGCGGCTACTGCTTGTTTTGCAGCACCCGTTACCTCGAATTTACGACTATCTTCGGCCTGTGGAGTCCATATTCTCGTTATATCCACCAATGAGTTTGATACGCTGATTTTTTGAAGTTTTAGCCTTCAACTACCCCATTAATCAGCCGTTTTTAAAGTATACAATGTTTATGGCAGATATGCGCAGCATTTCTTCTGAATAGCGTGCACTGTTTATCTCACCCGCTTTTCAGACATTCGAAACTGGACCTGCGAGATTTGTGCCAAAAGCTTTTCCGATAAGACATCCCTGAGCGTACACATCGACTGTGTCCATAAGCGTACGTCCCTCCTCTCCTATCTTCACTCTTATTTTTCTTTTGCTTCCTCCGGGCAGTTTTTATTGCCGGCTTCGCTGCTCATAAGGCTGCTGCACTTTTAAATTCTCTCGGCAATTTATGCGGGTACTTTGATTTAACGCTTCGAAGCAAGCCTATTTGGGCTCGCTCCGCAGGTTGATATGACTAGGTGAACATAAACGGATCACCTACTCCGACGTAACTGCGTAGTATTCACGAGCTGCAAATATATAGCTAATAGTATTTTAATTCCTCAATCATTTACTATGGCAATAGCAAAGGTGCGTCAGAAGACGAAAAATCATGCGATTACTGGAACAGGCAGTTGGTTGGCTTGACATTTTGGATTCTCACTCGAGGCCATCATCACAGACAGTTGCAATTGGTTGTCTAGCCCCCACAGCCTACAAGAACGGCGCTCCTTGTGTCCCTATTACCCTTTCCTACGACTATCTCTGATGATGAGCGTGAGGGGGGATTCGAAACTTCAGGCTGATAATGTGCTCACTCCCGCGACCACATCTCCTTGTTCTTGACTGCTGCCTGGAACTCGCTTTTTGCCACCTTTAGTACAGATACAAGCTTAATGGCCGGATAGTCGTTTTTCACCGATCTTTTCCTGCTTTATGACGCACCTGTAAAAGTTTCGGCTCATTGATGGATTCCCCAATGTTATGTCACCAGGAGTAATAGGCAATAGGAGGCAAAGGCCGGTTCTGATCGCAAGAGTCAGAAACAGCGGGAATAATTTAACGTGTCCACTACAGCCTACTAATAAGGCTGTGGTCCTTTAAGTCCAATCTTGGCCTATCGCATGCGATGGTTTTCTGGCGTGCATGCTGTTTCGTGGTTTCCCACGCTGCGAAACGTATGTAGACTATCTTCACTGCGCTCAGTAGCGGGCGTCACATGTGCTCACGGCGTGCGCGGCTGGTCTGCCAGCATGGCTCAACTTGGGTGCACTTCGAGCTTTGAGTGCGTCGCCGTTCGCTTACCCATAACACCTAAATTTCCCCATATGCATTCTAGTAGGAATGCCAGTTTTTAGCTTTCTGCCTTACAATCTTCTGAGAAATTAATGCTAGAATTTAAATTAACTCCTTGAAAGCAAAGCTTTATTCAGTTGCTTCATCAGTTATTGCGGAATAATCCAGTACCATTTACAAGCCGGCAACAGATATTCAGCAGTGTAGTAATACTGAGTAATTTAAAATACCGAAAGTATACTAAGCAGCTGTAAACCTAGCCATGCTTGTTTCGCCTATCCTGCATAAAGAAGCCACAAGGTCCTGGTATCGACAAGGAACTCAATGTTGCACGAAGTCAGCGCACGCTTTCTGGTATATGAGCTGCAGTTTCCATCTTATCGCGTTTTTTTCTTTTAAAAAATAGTCTCCATGCGGAACTGAACACCAAACTTCGCTCTAAGTCCAAGCCTAAAGCAATTAAAGCACACCTACCTAAATCAAATAAGTAGGTGGTAATTAACAACTGGATTGCCTATGCGATCCTCGTTGTCCTTTTAACTTTTTGATCCGGGAGCGTTTCCCGGACACTTGCGTGGACTTGGGCGTATGAGACAAACATTTGGTGGATTTGAGAAGCGACCTCGCTGAACTGCATGTGGGTCCTACACTTCATGTTTCCCAAAACTCGAGATTGTTGAGTACCCGCGCCTTTCCTTCGTACAGAACTTTATGTTTATATGCATGTCTTGTTTTATTCGTAACGTGGTTCATCTTTCCGCTTGTTCGGTAGTGTTCAGGGGGATCGATCTACTGTAACTACTCTTTCTCTGGTGCTTATTTTAGATCTACGAAAGTTTCCTTGTGATATATGTGGTCATTCGTTCAAACGGAGGGAAACCCTGAAAGATCACGTCCTTAATATGCACGAAAGTATGTCTGTGTATGTTCTATTGTCCTGTTTAGCCGTTTTGTACTGTTATTCTTATTACAACACAGACCATCTTTATTTATTACTATAATTGCGTCTAACAAATTTTAGCGAAAATGTTATACACAACTTACCGCTCACGCGCCAACCAGTGGACCTGGACCTATTTTAAATGTTAGGGTCGTCACCCCATTCGGCTAGGTCATTTAATTTAATGTATGCGACGGAACACTTCTAAGGCGATAAAGCGTGTTCCTCATAGTACATTTGTTTTCTTCGTTGACTGCCTACAGTGTCACACAAAGATAGGAATCCCTTGGGCATTTAGCTTGGTGTCCGAACTATTTAATTGGTCAAATTTGCATGTTTCATAACTTCGAAAAACTCCTTTAAAGTTTTTTGGCTCCTTTTATGAAGTATAAATAGCAAAAATGTGCAAATTTTGGACGGCTAATGAACAGTTAGGATGACTTGTATGGTCGCTTGGACATGCGTATAGGAATTGCCCGCCCACTAAAATAAGTGGCCTTGTGATAATTTCCGTTAAGAGTCAATATTCTTGTGTGTCAACCCTATTATAAAACGAAACTGTGCAGTAGATTCACTATCTCATGCAATAGCTGCCGCAATTGTGGAAAAAGTTTTCGATTGGAGCATATGAATTGCGGATGGTTGTAATAGAGATGATCATATAGCCTAATCTCAACATATTTTAGACACCTCAGGATGCCGGCTTTCTAACGGGCTTCATCCTGACCGCCCAGACAAAGCTTATACTATAAAAAGTGACTACTTATGTAGTATGCCTTTTTGTCATTAATTTCGACGGCCTTTATAGATTCAAATATATTTTTTGGAAAACATACGCGAAAAAAATTATTTCTTGTACTCTTTTAGTAGCAAATTACGCCTTCTTTAAATTTTATACTTAAAGCAAGGTTATCTTTTGGTTTTAAAAAGTTTCTTAATTGCCGAATAATTTTGAAACCTAGTGACCGCTATGCTGGAATTGAAGGTTTAGAAACTGCGCACTGTGTACATGCTGTTAAGGAAAAGTACGTTTTCGCCTACAGCTTAACGCAGATCTCACATAGTTCCCATAAAATTTTGCAATAGATGTGGAGCATTCATTAAACAATAAAGGCAGCATTAACAAAGGACGGATACGGTTTTCACTGAATGAACACCTGAAAATTGTAAACAAGCTCATTATTAGAGAAAATTTTAAAACCGAAAAATACCCTTCCTTTAAGTATGAAATTTAAAGAAGGCATAATTTGCTACCAAAAGAGTACAAGCAATAATTTTTTCGTGCACATTTTCCAAAAAAATATTTGAATCTATAAAGCTCGCCTTCTTCCTATACCTACTCAACACGGCATTCGGCACAAAGCTGCATTCAGTCTGGGCGGTGTCTACTCCTCTGGCCTGTGTAGCCGCTCGCACAAGCCATCACTTTACCCAGAGCCTGAAAAAGTGTTTCCTAGCGTGATTTCCCCCTGATCTTATGCTATTCTTCATAGTCCTCCTACATAAAAGTGGCCTTGAAGCAAGTAAACCCAGCCCCTGGTAAATTGAAGTCTCTTAATCAGTTGATTTGTTTTTTTCATTTAGATCTGCGAAATTTTCCGTGCGATATTTGTGGTGATTCCTTCAAACACGGGGAGGCCCTGAAGAAACATGTCGACGGTGTGCACAAAAGTACGCCTCTTTAAGCCTTCCCCTCCTCTTTTAGCCTGCTCTGAGTTTAAAAATATTTTCTTGTGACACGCAGTTGACCGTTTCATGGAAGAGGGCAAAGAAAGTGAACGAGTAAGTGAGGCCGGTTGTGGAAAACTCATCCTCACGGCAAATTATCACATTTCTCACTGTAAAAAGTCAGATGCGTTTGAATTTTCTTACGGGGTTTGACAGGACACCGCTGTCCCAATCCGAACAGAGTCAAACTCGATGGCTCGCTGGTGATAGATTCTAGCCCATCTTTAGAACCAGGGTACGTGGGACACGTGTACAGAATGTATTTAGGCACCTCACTCTAGCGAGCCTCCTGCTCACTCATCTACCTGGTCGTCGGTGATGTAAGAGAGAAAGTGTCGCGCATAAGCGTCTTCGTCCGAGACGGTCGCACTGACGAGGCATACGTTAGACTGAGGCCTTGGACTACGACCGCAACTACTCCACAAGTCGACCTCCAGTCGGCCGAACACTTGGAATAAGGGAAGTAGTATCGCAAAAGATTCTTAAGGCTAAACCGATTGAACCCTAATGACTGCGATCTTCCAGGCCCGGTTCTTTAGGAGATGATAGAAGTCGTAGAAGACAAGGTAGAAGGAGATTCTATTCTGTACAGAATAAATAGGAGAAGCGAAAACAGAAGGGTTGACTCGGCCTGGCGTTAAGTTCGACCATCAGCACTGTGAGATAGCACTGCCGCGTCGTGTCCGTCTCGAGCTGAGGCGGAAGGCCGAGTAACTCCTACGTCAGTCGCCGAAGACTTTTGTCTGTCTGGTGGCCTTGATGGTGATTGGTGAACGCCAAGGGCAGACACCAGTGGGGAAGTCACTGTCTCGCTTGATGGTTGCCGAATGCGTAGCAAACAAAGGCAGACACAGTGCGTAGGAGTTTAGCCGGCACGCGTAACCACTGCACTTTCGCGGATTTTGGCAACGAAGCCAGCATGAGTCAGCGAGGCAGCCTCCCATAGTAGATTCAATGTCTGGGGGGGGGGGGAACGCTAAGCGCACCCCTCGATCCTACCGGATTCTGATTTTAGGGGAGAGGACGGGCAGGGCATGTCAGGGAACAAATTAAATCGCAATAATCCTGTAAAATAAGAAAGTTAAGAAGGTAATTTAGTTGCGTACTCAAACCTCGGGTGGTGACACTGGAGTACGCATTAATATCATCGCAATCCCTCCCCCCCCCCACTGGACCAACGACGAGCGCGTGTATGTCGGGGGAGTGTGCCCTGGCCTCGGAGGAGTTAATTGGAGTACACTTTCTAGTAGTACCACTAGCCCCAACTCGAGTAAAAGCGAAAGAAGTCGAAGATTTTTCAAATAGACATTACTTATAATTTGTAAGTAGGTGGTTATTCCTGTGGTTAATTTGAAAAGCCATTGTGTCTTAGTGTACTGACTTAGGCGGTATTGTATGCTGCGGCCTTCCGAGGACCCCTTTGCAGTTCAATGCCACCATCCAATCCCTGCTGGATGTACGGCTTGCGTACGAAAAAACTGGAAGTTTGTAGGTAATTACACCTACTTAAAAATTTTTAATAGGCGGTTATAATATATAAGGACCCTTCGAAGCCTATACAATGAATCCTTACCCAACCTTGAAACTAAGCTTAAACATATCCTTAGGGCTCTCCTTTCTAAGCCCATTCTCCCCAGAATTAGGCGAAAAGTTGCCTGCATTGTGGTTAGTGCCTGTTTCCGTGTCCTGTTTAGCCGATAGTACAAACGTCTTTATTTCTTACTATTATTATTGTTTACAAATTCTCTAAAAATGATATATTCAACGTACCGCCTACGGACCAATCATTGGACTTCGACCTGCCTATTTTAAGTGTTAGGGCTCCAAGCAGAAATATGCGAATATCGTGAAGTTGCAGCTTCGGAAGCGTAATTTTTTGGAATGTTACCTTTATGTTGCTTTCTAGCGTAATCTTTCGCTGGTAATATGACTTTGTTTCTTGTAGACTAGCAACTTTAATTATCCTCGAACGTAAAAGCAGCCTAGACTCTAGTATACTGAAGTCTCTGAGTGTGTTCTCTTTTATTTGATTCAGATCTGCGGAACTTCCCCTGCGATATTTGTGACCATTCTTTCCGCCAGAAGACAGACCTAAATAGGCACATCAACATTGTGCATCAAAGTAAGCCTCCTTTTTTAATTATTTCAATTCTCCCCTCGTCCTTTTGCCTGCTTTGTGTTTGTGTGTGTGTGTCGTAGTCCATAGTTGGATCAGGAATCCCCGCCGGAATCCAAACTGGGAGTAGTTGGGAGACGGAGAAAAGCCGCGACCTCGACCGGCTTGAGCCACAGGTCCGCGGGAGTGAGGTGGGTGCCTGGCCGAGAACTACAGGCGAACAGATGACGGCAGTCATGCGGCGAGACGCCGCAGTCGGGACAGCAGTCGGGTATGGATGGGTCGAGCCGGTGCTGGTACTGGCGAAGGAGCATACAGTAGCCACTGCGTAGCTGCGCCAGAGTACAGCGAGTGACCCTCGGGAGATATCGTTCCGAGGCCGCAATCGGAGGTGGATAGCCACCCAAAAGGACCGGGGGATGGTAACCTCGTTTATCCTCGACAACGAATCTCTGGTGGAGACGCTGGAGGCCTGTCTTGGTGGCAGAGCTATCAACAGGTAGATCCGCGAGAGACGAGGCAACAGCTTCCTTGTGGAGTGCTCGAATAGACGGCCGGGCGTTGCGGTAGGGCTCGGGAGCAGTGCAACGGTGATGATTGGGATGGCCGGGTTGCGACCAACTCCACCAGAACTGCTGGCTAAGGAGAGTGTTGTGATGGGCGACCGGTAGAACAGAAGCCTCCGCATGAAGATGATCTACAGGCGACATTTTATAGCAACCTGTGATCGTGCGGAGGGCAGCGTTTTGGGCTGACTGGAGGCGGCGGAGGCTGGAAGAGCTCATCGTAGGAGACCAGATTGATGCCACATAAGTGAGGTGCGGCTTGGCCAGCGCCTTGAAAGCAGTCGACAGAGTCTCTTTCGCACAGCCCCAGGATATGCCTGCTAGAGCCTTGAGGACCTTGGTGTAGCGGCTTACTTTGCTTGCGGTCTCCCTGGCATGGTCTGCAAACGTGAAGAGTGGATCAAAACGCACACCAAGGAGTTTGGGCTTGCGGACGAGCGGTGAGGACGCCCCATTGACGGTGATGACCGGGTGACGATTGAACTCCTTCGGATCAAGCGTAAAAACAGTTACGGAGGACTTGGCTGCCGAGATCGTCATTCCGCGCTGGGTGAGGAAGTTTTCGACAACAGGCATGAACTCCGTGAGGAGCTGTGCAGCCTGATCGATGTCATGGTGCCGGCAAAAGAACGTAACATCGTCCGCATAGGATACCACTTGCACAGGTGCCCGGGGGAGTGGGAGCTCTCGCATGTAGATGTTAAAGAGTGTCGGGCTGAGCACAGAGCCTTGAGGGACGCTACAGGACTGCTTACGGGGCTTGGAGAGAGCGTCCCGGAAGAGGGCACGATCGTTACGGCCACGGATGTAAGCTGCCAACTATCGGACCAGGCCAGTCGGGACGTTCAACGAGACCAAGTCCTGCAGGAGCTGATCGTGGCGGACGCAGTCAAAGGCTCGTGACAGGTCAATTGAGACTGCCGCGGTCCGCGAAGCGGGCCTCTGTTGATTGAAGCCCTCGAGGATAGCGTCGCTGAGCTCGAAAAGCGCCGTTGTAGTTCCACGAGCCGATCGGAAACCATGTTGGTGGCAAGATAGTTCCGCCACAGACGTCAGAATTGGGTGGATGAGCCGTTCCAGGATCTTCGCCAATGGACTGGGGAGGGCAATTGGACGATAAGAGGTCGCTAGGCAGGGGTCCTTACCCGCTTTGACCAGGGGGATAATGATCGACTTGGGCCAGCAATCAGGGATGATTGAAGTTCCCAGTGAAAGGTTGAAGAGGGCAGCAAGGTAGGCAGCCACCTTCGGGCCGATGTGGCGCACATGGATAGGCGCCAGACCATCTGGTCCTAAGGCTTTTGAAGCTCTCATTTTCTTGACGGCGGTGAGGATGGCATCAGCCGAAAAGGAAATGTCTGGGGGCGGGGCTTTATGGAGGAGGCGAAGAAGGGGGCGCTGGCTTTTGGGACTGGGCGCCGAGTGGGGCGAGAACAGCTTGTTCATCTTCGTGGCGATCTTACCGTTGTTGGAAATGAACTTGCCGTCCCCAAAGCTAATAGACTGGTTTGATGTATCAGCCCGGGGTTTGGTCAGGTTGCTTAAAAGCTTCCAAGTGGCAGCTGAGTTGCCGCTGAAATTGCAATCTGAAACTAGTTCATGCTAGCGTTGGTGTTTGCCATCGTTAATAGTCTTAGTAATTAAGCCATTCAGTTGGCCAACGCGCGGGTCACTGGCATCACGCGCTCGTATTTAGTCTCTCTCTCGTTCCAGGCGGGAGGCTTCGGGCTGATAGTTAGGACGAAGAAAGGGAATGCGGCCGTTAGGGATGTGGTGACTTGCTGCTGCCAGGAGTAGTCGACGAAGGGCTCTCTCCGCCATGTTGACACAGGTGGGAGGCGGTAGGTCATCGATCTTGGCTTCACATTCGGTCGTGAACGCTGCCCAATTGGCTTTCTTGAAATTAATGAAGTGCCGGTTGGGGGCCTTGATACGCTCGGCGGCGGTGGCCAATTCGAGCACAATGGGGAGGTGGTCGCTACCCAGGCTGATTTCCGTGTTCCACATGGTGGAGGCTACCAGACTGAGACAGGCTTTGTGTTTGTAAATAGTGTTGGTGCTAGGACTAGGACACGGGATTATTTACCCTCCCTGAACGGTAGCGTAACGCCACCTCTATTACGTAGGGGCGCGTTTTTTCTTCCTGTGCTGCCGGGGAGGGCGGCACCCACATACCACTCGTGAGATTCATCAGAACGTAGATAACTTACCTTTAACATGACCATTATTTCCACAGGACCCGGGTCCAGCTGAGCTCCAGCCGGATCAAGCATGACATCGAAGCTGCACGTACGAAGACAGTTTAGCTTTGAAATGGCCGAGGTTTATCAGTCGAACAGTGCGTCTGGGCAACTGACAGAGGAGTGTCAGTCCAAAATTCAACGCATATTCTGGCAGGCATGGTCTAGATTGATGCACAAAACCAAAAATGAATGAGGCTATCAAAGGAATTTGGGGGATCTCATTGACTTAACCTCTCCTCCAGTTCGTCCCTTTTTCAGATAAATTGTAGTTGCCTTCACTAGCCTTCCGTTGCTTTGATAAAGGAACAAACGTCCTCTATAAAGTCATACCAGTCCTACAGTTTCCGGTCATTTTTGTTCCACATAATGCGAGACTCATTTAAGGATTTTTCACTATAAAAACCACAATGGTTATAAGAAAACACTTAAAATCGAATCCGAGTTTGGAGTTATAGTAAGGAAAAGTTTGGCCTCTAATTTTTTCAAGATGAAGAAGAACAGTGGCGATTATCCTCGCAGCTTACAAGTGTATTCACTAACTACAAAACCTTTCTTGAACATTCAGAAAACGTCTTTGATATCTAGTTTGTTTTATTTTCAAAAAACGACAGAACTTTTTTTGTGAATATCAGAAAAATTCAACCCCGATTTGCATCGGTAAAATAACAAGCCACACGTAGCCGCTGCAGCTTGGAAGTACTTCACAGTTTTCCAATGACTTCACTATATGCGCTTGATTTCTCGTTTTTCGTTGCACACTCCAAATAAAACATTATTGATTAAATAGTAGCTGAGGTATCACAGAAGGTGTTATTTGGTCTTACGAATGGTGTTCTGACTAGAAAGGCATTGTCAGAAAAGTTGTGCATCAAAGTAAGCCTCTTTGTTTTATTATTGCAGTTCTCTCCTCGTTTTTTTTGCCTGCTTTTGTGTTTGTAAGTAGTGCCTTGTGACACGCAATTGCCTGGTGCATCGGGGAGGGCGCAGAGAAAGAGAGTAAGTGAGGCTGGCTCTGGGGGTTTGCCAGGACACGCCTGCCCCTACCAGGCCGTAGGGTCAGACTCAATGTCTGGCTGGTGAAAGATTCTAACTCACCTTTTAAACGGCCGACGTCCACAGAGGAGGAACGTGTCAACGAACGAGGATCTCCTAAACGATATGGCACAATTGCTCGTGGGTGCGCCCGCAAAGGCGAAAAAGACGCAAACGAACATAAACCCACGAAGGAAGAAAGTCTAAATTATCAGGAGTCGTGTAAAAAAGGTGGCACTCATTCCCGTGAAGGTGCCCGCGAGGAAGAGGGAAATTCAAACAACCACCTCCAATCGATCGGTCTAATCGGTTTACACGCGCATAAGAGGCACCGTTATGAAACCCGAATTAAGACAGGACGCATTCTCTCAAGACAAACGGCAGGAAACTGACATGGCTCTGAAGATGGAGACGAGAGAGTTTCCGAAACGTCACCTTAATTATAACCAGGTCCCAGGAATCGCCTCCACTTCTTCTTCCTCTTCTGGGGAAAATGAAGGTAAAATTATCTCTGGACCGCGAATATTTTCGCATATTAAACGAATATGTGTTTGGCACGTGTAGACGATGTGCTTAGCAATGCGGCTTTGTTCCTTTTAACGAGCATACACGTTTTGTGCCAGACTTTCGTGTTAAGTAATGAAAGAGCCGTGACTTCTAGCTTTGCTTTGTGCTCCCACTGTCGCATGGAGATTACTAAACAGGTTAAAAGACATCCTTACGCCTGTGAGTCCAACCAAAGTAGACGCTTCAGCATTATGGTAGCTTGTACTCTTTTTATTATTTCGATTTCAGAACTGCGAAAGTTTTCGTGTTCAATTTGTGGTCGCACCTTTACGCGAAACTCAGCCTTAAAGACGCATCTCGAGCGATTACATCCAGGTACCCTTCTCTTTTCTCAATTTCTTCTCTAACCATTGGCTTCCGTCATCTGCCTTTTTATTAGGCCACCCGAGAAAGACCCGACGATAATTTCTTTGCTCTCTTAAATTCCAAAAATGTTGGTTTTTGACCATCCGATCTGTGCACCACGACAAACTTCAGTTGTACATCTGATTCCATGCTCCTTGTGTCCCTTTGGTTTTAACTGTCGTGAGGGGATGTTCTTAAACGGTTAAAAGCTTTCTTTGTGCCTCGGATTGCCGGTAAATATTTGAAGTACAGACTGCCTTTTAAATGGCCTGCTTGTCCAAACCCCACTTTACCCATTCATACATTGCTCAAATTGGATTCGAAGTTATGCCTGCCTGTGGCTAGTTAAAATCAAGCCATACTTCTTGAACAAACGACAATAGCGCGAATGAGCTTACATCGGGCACAGTTGGAGTCGCCTGATGTTTTCTGTAATTCTTGTCACTTTTTAAGCGTTTTTCTGATTGTTTGTTTTTTTTTTCGTTTTAGATAGAAAACGAGAGGAGCCAGAGAATCCGTCCTAGTGTACTCCGTACTTTTTTCAGCGCACCCTGTATCATATTAGCGTTATATGTTATTATTTTCACGAATTCAAACTTGTAGAATTATCGTTTTTACCCTTTTTCCAAACCTCTTCCCTGCCACTTATTTTTGAACGACAGGATTCTGCAAGGATCCATTAAATCAGTCCTCCTTGACGACTTTAGCTTTGTATACTGGTGTTCTTAAAATTTTCTAACTGACGCAAGGCTTATTCGAAACCTTTGTATCGGCTTTTTTTTCTTCCATAGAAATTGTCTGCATCAGGCAGTGAGTAAAATAGGCCATTTTGGGGGGCACTTTGGGAACTAGGGTTGCATCGTTTTCACAATTTTAGTCTGATGGCTGTTTTTCTTCCAGGTACAGTAGTGACACATCTGATGAAAGATTGAGAATTGGGGATTAAACACAAACTTGAGGTCGTTTATTAAGTTCAGTGGGTTGGCTTGAGGCGCAAACAGCTGTTTACAAGAATTTAATTCCATTCAGATACTTGGAGAAAATATAGGCGGAAACGGGTGAAATCCAACCTTTGTTGACTTCCAATAAAATTTCGATGCTATTAAGCGCTGCGGAGAAAAGCTTCTTGTTTTTGTGTGCTGAAGTGTAGAAGTATATTCATAAAAATCAATAACTGTTAATTTTTATGTGTTCACAACAGAGAAAATTTTGTTTTGCCTTCATTAAATTGAGGTAAGTGTGATTACGAATTATAGTAAAGTAAAATGCGAAATGTGTGCAGAAAATTATTTTTAACAAATCTGCTAAGTTTTGTGCCATAAAATGAAGGAAAAACTTACAGCTGTAGATTGTTTTATCATGCCGATATAAACGACCTTGGGCAGGCATGTATATATATATATTGCTGATAGAAGCGAAAATGCGTATTTCTGGACATAATTGCGAAGGCAAGGCGATCGCAGGAACCAAGGATTTAATGTCCTGACGTTTTGGAATCAGACAAGCTTCCATTGTCAAAGGTGGTAAATGCACGAACGTTCGCAGTATTTATAGGTAAAATTTAGCTAGGCATGGGGATGACTGTTGTCATGCTGGTGCGGGCTCGGTTTTTCCTGGGGTGGTGGCGTTGGTGTGCGAATTGCCATTGATCGGGTGCGCATCGTTCGTAGGCTGGGCCCGGCCGACGTCATGTCGCGTTCACACCTTCCCCTCGAGGTGCAACTTGCGGTTGCCATGTTCGCGTTTACTTCTCTGTTGCTAGCGGCCTGGCAGTCAAAGTCACCTTCGTCTCTTCTCGGCGTGGGCTCGTGTTCACCTGTAATCCCACCCTGTTGGCCATCTCGCAGGCTTGTGGTCGAAACAGCTTGTCCCCCATTTGTGTTTGCGTCGGGTGGTCCTACGCCCTCGTTTGTGCTGTTGGCTGGTGCGTCTGATCGAAACGTCAGGACATTAAATCCTTGGTTCCTGTGATCGCCTTGCCTTATCAATTATGTCTAGGAACACGCATTTTCGCTTCTATCAGCAATATATATATATACATATGAGAAGGCAAAGCGATCACAGGAACCAAGGATTAAATGTCCTGACGTTTCGGAATCAGACAAGCTTCCATTGTCAAAGGTGGTAAATGCACGAACAATCACAGTATTTATAGGTAAAATTTTAGCTGGGCATGGGGATGACTGTTGTCATGCGGCTGCGAGTTCGTCTTATCCGGGGGTGGTGGCGTTGGCGGGATAATTGCCATTGATCGGGTGCGCATCGTTCGTAGGTGGGGCCCGGCCGACGTCATGTCGCGTTCACACCTTCCCCTTGAGGTGCAAATTGCGGTTGCCATGTTCGCGTTGACCTCTCGGTTGCTAGCGGCCCGGCAGTCAAAGTCACCGTCGTCTCTTATCGGCGTGGGCTCGTGTTCACCCGCGTTCCCATCCTGTTGGCCATCTCGCAGGATTGTGGTCAAAACAGCTTGTCCCCCATTCGTGTTTGCGTCGGATGGTCCTACGCCCTCGTTTGTGCTGTCGGCTGGTGCGTCTGGTCGGCGTTCCTGCCTGTGGTTCTGCTTCCTGTGCTTTTCCCGTAGACTTTGGTAGGCAACTGGTAGCGTCACACACCGATTAATGGAGCTACTTGTGGTATACCACAATTATGACTGGCTGGAGACGGCTAACAAGCCAGAAATGGCCATTTCGGTCGCCCTTGTCTGTCGGATCCACTCCATCATATTCTGAGGTCGCTAAGCGACAAGCCTGATATCGCTCAAGTACGAGCCTCAAGGCACTTCCGGGACAAATATGTGCTCTTACCAAATAGATCGGATGAGCACCTTTGTTCCATATATATATATCCAATGAACACCCGCGACATGCCGTCATTTTCTCGGAAGTGGCGTACGAGAACGATGCGTAAGCAGTTTCTTTCTGTAGAAGACCATCAAAGGATCAAAAAACTTGAATCAGATGGAGTGGCAAACAAGTCGTTAGCAAGTGCTTTCAATATTAGTATGCCTACTCTTTGGCGCATTATTAATAGATGAACTATGCTTAGGAACAAGTAGGGTGGACAAAAATGGTCCACGAGCAAGCGGGATGACGGTTTCATTTGTCTTACACTAAAAATATCATTATCTGCCTGTGAAGACTATTCATAGGGAACATCTGCAGATGTTCTCTATGGGGGGTAATCAGAAAAAAGTGGCGGGAATTTCAATTGCACCAAGAAAAGGCCGTTTTCAAGTAGAAAGTTTATTAGAGAACGCTTTCTTTTCTCTACAAAGTATATGGAATACCGGCACTCATTCTGGAAGTGTACTTACTTCTGTGATGAGGTCTTTTTTTATATTAACCTGTTAAGGCGACGCAGGTTGGTATGTCAGGTCAGGTCAGGTCAGGTTTTATTGAGGGAAATATAGGTAAACACCTTTGAACTCCCTATTTGTACAGTTTTTTCAATGCATTTGATCTGAACAACATTTCAGATCAGTGGCGTTGCCAAAAATTTGAGGGCCGACAGTGAAAAAACTCCTTAGGCATTGTTCAGAAGTCTAGGGGTTTGAATGCCATTTGAGAGATTTAAGGAGAAAAACTGTCGCCTGGGGGAGGGGGGGGGGTGCAGAGTATATTCGAAGCGGATGGCCTGTGCTAAGAGTGTTTGAAGCATGTCAGGGAGAGTCCATCGCGATTATCGCCATAATACCAAGGGTCCCACGAAGAGAAGGTTGCGGAGGTCACGCGAACCTCATCGAGTGTCGGCGATGCGCCCATCGTGCACCCTTGTTGGCTTAACGAGTCTGCCTGCTAATTGACAGAAGAAATATAATCGGTAGTTTTCTAAACAAACATATTACTGAAAATTAGCGAGTAGTATGCTTTTAATAATGTGATTATTCCACCCTTAAAAAACTTTCCGAAGGAACATACTGCACCGACATTAACATTCAAGAACTGCTGAAAATTAATGGTTTAGATGGCCATTAAGTTCGGCGAGCGATCAACTTGGCGGTCCACTGCGGACAGCATTAACAGCAAGGTGTTCATTAACATCGTTAAAGATGCCTTGTGTTACAACTGCGCAAAATGAACACAATTATTTTGCACGATAATGCCCCAGTCCACCGTTTAAAGGGGGGTATGAATTTGATCACACTTTCAAGTGTAACATGATTTTTTAGACTACAGCCAGCCTGATCGCGTGCCGTCTTCAAATTATTTTTATTCCATCCAACAGCCCTGACATTAATCTCATTGAAAATTTGTTTGCACTTGTCAAAAAACGTTGGTCTAAAGCCAAAACACTCTTTCTATGGAGGAAAAATTAGATAATGTTCTAAATACACACGTTACACAAAAAACTGTCGATAACCTGGTTACTTCAATGACCCACGGACTTACTGTAATTTTAAATCTGAATGGACGTTTTTCGAAATCCTAAATATTGTATTTGTACATGTTCTCTTTTACTTTGACGCCTTTTTGAGATTATCTGCCTAAAATCAGTCATATTTTATTTTGGACCACTGAATTATAATATTTCCATGTCCTGAGTTTGTAGATTTTTGTGAAAATTACATTTTTAATGCTAGTGAATATTAATTTATCAACCAAACTGTGACGTGTTTTTACGTATAGTTCTAACTATACTGTTATAATAGTTTGGGGGCCCACCGCGCGTGCTGACATCCCGCAAAATGAATTTCATTAGGTTTTCCAACTTATTTAATGAGATAGTACACTAACTATATGGTTTGGGTTGTGTCTGCGGTAATAGTCTTAGTGGTAGGGATTCTTGCATAATTGAATCACGTCGGGGAACCAATTTGTAGTGGTCTGAGTAGTAGTTGAACTCGGATCAGTACAATCGCCAGACCAAAGCCCAAGTTGAAGGTGAAGGCAGATTGCACCTGTTAGAGCGGTTATCGTACACAGCACTAACAGTTGCAGTCTCAGGCGACAGTGGCCACTGGCAAAGCCAGGGCTAGTGTTCACTTCGTCCAGCCAGACCTGACAGAGTCGACTGACTGTTGTGTGAGGTGATGACAGTTGCTTTTAGATGACCATGAAGCGAGTTCAAGTGCGTTGTTATTGGTGTTGCAATTGCTTGTGTGGATGTTGCCTACAAAGGCCCTCTACCTGAATCAAAAATGTCACATAGCGCGCGGCCCGGACTGCTGTTTTCTTTTTGGTGACTTCTTCGAGTTAGCAACAATTGCAAAGTTAAAAGGTCATCTATTAAACCTACCTGCGACAGGGTTCAGGCTAGGCATATGAAAGTTATTCTTTTGTCATACAGTGGTTGAAGCTCGGAAAGCTCTGCCCTTGGATACTGTTACGTCTGCTTTCAAAGAAGTCTTAAAGGGGAAGATAGCTTGCTATAGCAATGCACACTACCACCAGCTGACTTCGGTAATCTTAATGCAGGCGAAAAAAATATTGTACACTCATAGTCTTACTTGTTTCTTTTGGTTAATATTTGTTCACGAAATTATTCTTTGCATCAAAGTCATGCCATACACATGCAGCTCACTTATCTTGATCGCTAACGCATTGTTGCGATCTTGGCAGATTCCCTGTTTTCGTCATGTTGATGGCAGCCTCGGAAATGGGCGAGGACGTATCGCGGTTGCAGCTCCGAAACCTCGAGGATCTCCGGACACCCCTACGAAACCTTCATCCGTGTTCCCATAACCATATGCCCGCTATCCGTGGTAAATAAATAAAATAAATAAATAAATAAATTTTATATTTTAGGCCCGGAGGGCCTCGTCATTGCTCCACTATCCCGCCTTAACATCGACATCAGCTTGACGCTCTTATCTCGTGTACATTTCCTCCCATAAACGATATTTTTTTCTCCTTGAAATTCCCCAAATCGCATTTGCAAACTTTATAGTTTCCAAGAACAGAACAATGAGTTATTTCTACTGCCTGCTCTCTTTTATTTTCTTCCCTTCAATAGCTCATGTCATTGACGTCACCTATGAGCCGGGATACAGCAATTATGTAATTATCATACACGTCATGTATAAGTAGTAATATATGTTCACTATTTGCAACTAACTGACGGCTCAGAATAAGAAGAAAAATCGATCACTGGAACCCGAGGTTTATTGTCCTGACGTTTTGGATTCCCTCGGGAATCCTTAATCATACGTACTAGTATAAAGTCTGTTCTACTATAACCTAGGACTACTATTACCTACGATTAAGGATAACCGAGGGAATCCGAAACGTCAGGACAACAAATCACTTGTTCCAGTGATCCCTTCTTATGAACTTATTCCTGGAACTCGTATATTCAATTCTATTGCTAAATAAAGGCTGCTAATTTTTCGCCTGCAACCATTTGAACGATCACTGTTGGAAATTTTCGCCGTATAGATGCCTTTTTCAGTCACCTTGCCACCTAAAAGGAGCTCAAAGGCGTTGGCCTGTATTTTCTTTAATCAAACTGGACTGGAATGAAGAAAAGTGCTATTTTTCCTGTCAATGTGTAGGCTTAATATTACGGGCGGAAAAGGAGATCGAACCCGCAAGTGGAAAGCAGTACTAAGGTTCAGGACATCTTGGACATTCTAAACACTTAAGTAGTCATGCAGTACTATCGAGAACGAAGACTATTGCTGCCTGTAGTTCAATGTCACCGGAGGATGAAACAGGAAATATTTTGACAGCACACAGACGGATATGTGCTCAATTTTGGACGATGCCGAAGGAAGAAAGCCTTCAGAAGACGATCGGTATTTTAAGGCCATTGATTGACATAAGTGAAAACACAAATGGGAAGTGTTTTTGAGAAATGTGGCTCCAGCGTACCCTAATCGAAGTCGGATTCCGTGTTTTACCTCTTCATAAAGATTATTCCAAATAATTGTCTCATTGTTTCTTATACCGGTAGTCTGTGGGAACGCAAATCTTGCCATTTCTAATACAGTCGGTAAGCCTAATGTATTTGTTGACGCATGGAAGTTTACGCACATCGTCTTAGATAAACATATTATTAAGTTAAAGCTCACGACAGAGCTATGCAATTAATCATCCAGTGCGATGAATATGCATCCAATCAAGGTCAAGAACTGTAACTACGCTGTTGTGAAGTACAGAAGCTATTCGTGTGTTATTCGCGACTACTGGAGTATTACAAATGGCCTCTCGTAAGTGCTTACGTGAAGTCGACGGCTTCAGGCTGATGATCGAAGATGAGCACTGGCGACAAGAAAGATAAAGGCGCCACGTGCAGCAGAAAGAGGTGAAGGCCTAAACATCCCTATTTAAGAGTCCAATCTTGATGTTGCGATCTGCTGGTTTATATCGACTGGCTACTTTTTAATCGTCGGCGTACATAAGCCTGCTTTCATATTGAAAATAGTCAGAAACATCGCTGAAGAAAAGGCAAAATAAGATTTAATAAAACAAGCTTCCGTGAATAACTCCACCTTGCACATTCAAGCAAATGATTGCTGAACATTACAAAGTTCCCAGTCGATATTGGGGACGTTGAAGTGCCCAACGATATGGACGTATTTATTGCAGCAATCCTTGTCAATATTTGTTAGGAGACACAAATATCGTTTGAAGCTTTGGTTTGAGGGGTAGTACGCAACTGCAGAAGTTAGTAGCCGAGTAAAATAACTTAAATCAATGAACTTCGGTCTTTGAGGGGAGCACTTGTAGTGGACCTTACCGCCGCTGCTGCCAGACGCGCAGCTCAGGCGCACCCGAACGTACGCACAATGTCTCCCCCATTCTGGCATCAACCCACAGTGGTTTGACCTCAATCGGTCTGGACAAAGCTCTAGGCTGGTGCTACCGCCAGACGCACTGACGCCTTTACTAAGGCGTCCATGCCGGTTGGCCCACGCGTGGTCCAATCAATGACCTTCACGGTTGCAGCCAAACTGGCGGCTCGAATGTCTGCCCCCTAGATAGGACTTCGAAACTGGTCCAGCTCACGGCCGGACGTGTGCTCCGAAAGTCAACTCTCTCACAACCTATTCTTCTGTCCTTCTGCAGAATAAACTATTCCTAACAATCTGGCCTACCCAAGACTTCTCCTATCTCCTAAGGAACCAGGGTCTGGAAGATTGTTGGTGTTAGAGTTAACCGCCTTAGCCTTAACTCCTATAAATGGTGACCCCAATCGTGAAATGAACTCTTAACTGAACTTCTGATTTGGCTGACTTCAACGAAACGATATGAAGATCCTCATCCGTTCACAGCCCATTGAATCCTGGCTCTGGTTCCTTCCTCATCCCACGGAGCAGTTTCCCAGACCTCCTTTCCATACTCTGATCCTCCTCCAACTGTCAACGGTATCCCTTCCTCCTCCCAGCGGACACTAACACGGCATTCTGATTTGCCATCGAAGTTCAACGCAACCAACCATGCTTCGCTCCCACGAAGTTGAGATGACCAATCTCCTACAAGATGCCGATGCACGCGTAGTCGAGAACGTTCCTCCTACCGCAGTCCCAGTTGCCCACGCGGACGCGAGAAGACCTTTTTACCTCCCAAGTGGCACTGGTGGCACTCCCCAGCCTCTTGCATGCCAGCCACAGAAGCTCATGCAGGCCGCAACTCTCCCTTCTACCTGGCTCCCACAAGCCTGCCAAACGAACACCAGCTGTTCGAAATCTACCGTTTGTACGTTCTTCCTTCCTATCTTCCACTTATCTTCCTTCGTCCGGTCTTTGAGGGGAGCACTTTTAGAGGTCTTACAGCCAACCGCCTCCAAACGCGAGATGCCACTGACTTGTCTTCCCAGGGTAAATCTTGGTCTCGCACAGTCGACAGCGTGGTGGCCACAAGCACACCCGTGACCTTTGCTCTAGCCAACTGGGGCTCGTGTAGTCCAATCAGCGCTCTGGGACAAGGACCCTTTTTCGGTTATCACTGAAATCCTGCGCTAATGACACATAGGATGTTTCCGAAAGTCCAGCCATTTTACAGGGTTAGCGGGTCTGCTACGCAAATGTTGTTAGCTTCATTCTGATGAGCACTGACAGAGCGTAAACAATTTGTGCTGATTAAAATCGGAATAACGCTTGTGGATAGATTAGATTACAAAATCACACGTGCGTATCTGTAATTTCAAAAAACGGAGACGTGCATAGGCTCTTGATTAGTTTTAATAGGGTACATTCCACCCACGAAATACAATTTCTATTGGTCGGTCCTAGTGTAACCCTAACCATGGGTGTTTGAACGCCCCCAGGTTACTTTTGGCGCGGGTCCGGATGATGATAATGTGAACGTCTTTTAGTGAAGATACCGGTTTTCTTTCTGTCTCCCTCTGCTGGCCCTATTTCCCCCCGTTCCGTGCCGCCGTTACACGTTCTTCCCGCCCTCCTGTGTCGCCGTTACACGCTCTTCCCGCCGTCCTGTGTTGCCGTTACACACGCTGCCTGCCGTCAGCACCACCATAGCCCTCACCCGCAGTTGCCCACAGGTCTGCACTCCCGCCGGTATCTAACTAATATTCTGTGATCATCTCTCACGCCAAATTTATCATTTGTACAGAGCCTTGGTAATCCCCGTATCGTATCCTTTCCACTCTTTATTGTTAACCATTCGTTTTATATCAACAGACCTTATTTATTTCTATCGCGTCATTCTTCTATCTCGTTCACGATTGCATGCTGTGGTGATTGACAACCACGTTCGGCGTTACTTCTGGAGAATTATATGCGTAAATTACTCCTTTAGGTGTGTACAAACCTCGACATTCCCGGCCCGCTACACTAGTGGGATGCCGATGTCCACGAGAAATGTGCTTCTTATTGGGATAAAACAAGTGCGTTGACTTCTTTTGTACTGTTCGACTGGCTTACTTTCAATCTTTGCTATTCCTACCAAATTTACACTTATTTAACCCAACTTGAGGCTCTTTTTCGTCTCGAGACCTTTCCTCCGAATATATCCTTTTTGATTTCATTAGCGCCGTTACAGCGTTGTATACTCAATGCGAAGCGAACCAAGAGCCGCACAGTACCGTTTCTCGAAACTTCACTTTATAGTAGGATGTGTATATTCCGAATTGTATATAAACGGACTCTAGTCCTTACTTAATTGTACTTGTAACGGCATTCACCTCGGGCGGGTTAAGCCGGCATCAGTTTTGACGTTGACTGCATCATGAATCACATCTGTCCAGGCGCGTCGATCTTGCGCCTGTTCACACGAGAGCACCATCCATTCACGGTTCCACTGGCATAGGCCGTAGACGCATGGGCCGGAAACTGACGACAGATCCTGCTTGACCGTTGCTGTCCAAGTTTTCAGCTGCCCGCCGCGACGTTTGCGCCAGGTGGGGGGAGGCGTCGCCACAAGCAGGTCACGAATCAGCTCACCATCATCACGCTGGGACACATGCCCGAACCACCGAAGTCGTCTCTGAAGCAGGAGTGGAGGGAGAGCGTCCAGGTGACAGCGTCGGCGGAGATCGGAGCAGCGAATTCGGTCGACGCGTCGGTGACGAAGGATGCGGCGTAGGCAGTCATTGTCAAACACCTCAAGGCGCCTCATGTCCTCAACACGCATAGGCCATGTCTCTCCGCCATAGAGCAGGATAGATCGAACCACTGCTTGGTAAACACGGGACTTTGTGCGTAGTGATATTTCCCTTCTATTCCATAGAGGAGCGCACAGTCGGTAGAAGGCAGATCGTGCACGGTTGACGCGTGATACAACCTCGTCGATACCTTGACCCGTTTCCGTGACCAAAGAGCCTAAGTATCTAAACGAGTCGACCTTTTCGAGAGGAGCGCCGTCGAGAACAATAGGAGTGACAGATGTAGGGGGCACACAGGAGAGCATCACTTGGGTCTTAGTCGCGTTTAGGCGTAATCCGATGGATCGGGCACGCTCATTAACCTTGTCCAACGCCTGCTGAACTGCATTACAGTTGTCGCCAAAGAGGACGACGTCATCAGCATACGCCAAGTCAGTCACCTATTTCGAGCGATCAAACTGCACTCCCGGGAAGTCATCCAGTGCTTTGGTCATGATCCAGTCCACCGCATAGTTGAACAGGGTTGGTGAAAGGGTACAACCTTGGCGGACGCCCGTCCTGACGCTAAAGGCTTCCGTGTCACCGTTCTGCGTCCTCACCCGTGTGGAAATGCCACGATAGTATGCCTGCATGAGATTGAGAAGCTTAGGTGGTAGGCCGTCCGTCCTCATTATGTTCCACAGCGAACTGCGATCAACAGAGTCAAATGCGGCAGCAAAGTCGATGAAGCATAGAACAGTGGGTTGTTGGTGACCCCATCTCAGTTCCAGTACACGGCGGAGATTAAAGATCTGGTCGGTGCAGCCACGACCTGGTCGAAATCCACTCTGGTTTGGGCGGGTGCGCTGGTCTCTCGCAGTTTGGAAACGTCCGTTTAATTTTAACTGTTCCAGTAGTAATATGCTGGCTTAAAATAGCCTTCTACTTGCTGGCATAATGATTTATAAAGTGTTTTCATTATCGGTACAGTCTGTAAGCGAAGAGCTGGCATGAAACTCTCGGTACCCGTGCATGATGGAAAAACTCATTATTTTCAGTAGCGTAAAACGGTGCGTGTGATTTCCTCGACCAGCATAAACTGAACCCATAGCAAGCTGGACTGATTCAATGAGACTTTTGATACTATATTAACACCATAAAGCCTTATCAGAGGACCCAGAGCGTGATTCGGCGAACACAACAGTCGTATCTCCAGATAGATATCCGCAATCTTAATACTAAAGCCGAACAACTATGGAGCGACCTTAGCGCAACTGTGGCTTTGAACAGCAGGGGACACTTTTATTTACTGATTGCAGTTCTTTCCACTGGTCTACCATTCCAATAACTTAAGGGCAACAGTTGCTGGCATCATGACGGCAAAATGTTATTGGGAAGTTGGGATCCTAATTCTTGGATGCTTAAGTCGAATATTTTCCGGATGCTTTAGGAGTAACTCGGCTAAATTATAGGATTTGACCTTGGAATCTCGTTGCAAGTTAGCAGAGATCCGAATTTATTGTCCATTATCACACTTTCGATTTTTATTTGCGTTTTCATACAAATTCAGAAAACTGACCATATTTTATTCAGTATGCGTATCTCTTCTGCTTAGGACCTCCAATTATTATAAGCTTCAATGAGGTTTAATTTTTTACAGGATGAAGGAGGTTCAAACGCGAATATGGTGCTTGAGTGTCGGAAGGTATCGCCAAATCGACTTGTAAGGTTTAATTCACCCTATATTACGTTCGTTTTAGTCACCGCATGATAGTCAGCGATTGTGTGCCCAGCGAGGCTCAAATTTATCCAGTGAAAGTGACTGTACAGACAGCAGGGATGAGTGGCAACCATCACCAGCGTCGTCACCTTCAACAGCTCAAGTGAACCATCTAACACTGACAACAACAATTCCCTCATGTGTTCCAACAGGGGATTTAAACGCGGCAACATGCTTATCTATTCCCACCAAAGAATCTGATCCATCAATTCCTCTGCGGGCAAACACTTCTGGTGCGCTCTTGTTTTATCACTCCTTATCCTCACAGGGATGCAGTACTCCAAGGTAGAAGAACCTATTAGCTTGGAACCTGCAAACAATTTAGAAGACGATCATAGTTTGCGTGAGTGTTGCTTGCTCCTTTTGCCTTTCCCTTGGGTGGTCTGGTTTTGTCCTGTGATGTAGTACAAATAAGTCCCATAACACAAGTCATGTTCTGCTTGGAAACTCTCTAACAGGACTTTATCAAGACACGTTTCCTGGAAGTTTTGCGGGAACTAGTAACGGGTCACGATTTTTATGTAATATGGGGCCAGATGCCTAAAACGTAATCGAGAGGACAAGTCCGTACAACAAGGAATGCTTTGAAGTCCACCTTAATAGAAACCTTTAAAAATATGGGTGAATCAACGTATTAGATATGTTCTTCAGAATACATGCTTGCTTCTTCGGCTCGAGCTTAAAAATATTTGAATCGAAGGATTTACTCAAAGGTCGCGCCTTCCCAGAAAATTAAGCAAAACAGGATGCAACTGGGTTAATATGACAGAAAACATACAGTGAACTTTGTAGCACCAACTAATTAACCGAATCCCACGCAGTTACTTGACAAGATCAGTGCCTTTTAATTCCTTCGGAACTTTGACAAGACAGGATGAAACTGGAGGTAGTATACCAGAAAAAAACATTGTGATGGGAACGTTTCATGAGGCTTTTGGCCTGTGGATGTTATGCCGTCATTCGAGTCCGGTTAATGTTAAGAAGGAAAGGAAACTGGTGGAAAAACGCGACTTGAAATGGAATCCGCTGTCAGTTGTCACGATCGCAGGAGCATCACAGTTCGATAGCCAGTGCGCCAGAAATGCCTTCGCAACAGTTTCAGCACGGATGTCCGGAATGGGTGCAGCAACCGGCCACCACCGGTCCACAAAAAGTAAGCAAGCAGGTAGAACCATTAAAAAAGAGGAAGAGGACCTACTAGGACAAGGTGGATGTGGCTGAGATGCGCCTCGGGATTGGCGAAGGTGCCTATTGGAGATGCGCTATGTTTGTGGATTTGACAAGAATGGGTCCAGAGTCGCACATCGTGATTGATGTTAGGTCAGACAAATCGGTAAGTGATGAGTTTTACTGTCGCCCGAACTCTGTTGTGGGATGGACCGTAAAGGACGTCCAAGACCTGTCGCCGTAAAGTTGTAGGGACGAAGGGACGTTTGTTTCCGGTGGACATGTCACAAGTGCTGATGCCAGTTGCACTAGGAAGAAGGACATGCTGAAGAAGTAAAAAGGAGTACTCGTAGTGAAATCTTGGGAGTTCCTCATCACATCTCCGAGCTTCAGCCATGGGTGCGAAGCCGATGGGGGTGTGTTGCGATGTAGTGCATCTCGATTCCTGATAGGGCATCAGCAACCACATTTTCCTTACCATGGACCATCGGCAGTGCTGGAGGTATCTGTCATGAGAATTAAGTGAGCATCTAATTGGGGATGGACAAGGAGACTTGCTTTCGCAAGAGCGGCCTTGACGTCATTTAAGGTCTTCCCAGCTTTCTTTTTCATCGTCAGCGTCGTTTTTGAGCAAACAAAGAGACTTCAGGGGCTACAGGATAGTGGCACCGTGGTGGAAAAAAGGATGGTAGTAATTCACCATACTCAGAAAGTGACGTAGTTGGTTGAGTGGAAAGTTCACAGTTACAGATGCCTTTTCAGGGACGGGTTGTATCCTACCTGGGCCCACTAAGTGGCCCAAGAAAACGAGGTTGGGCACTCCAGCTCATAGCTCAGGCATTAATTGTAATCCGGTAGGATTCGAGTCGTTCGGACAGTTGTTTGAGATGGCTCTCGTGTTCAGAAGCGTCAGAAGTGATCAGTAAGTCATCAGTGTAAGGGTAGAGAAAGTCGTGACTTCGCAGCGACTAATCGATGAACCGCTGGAAGGTTTGTGGGGCATTCCTCAGACCACAAGGCACTCGAATGAATTCGTATAACCCTAAACGAGTGGCAACAGTGGTTTTCGACACATAACTGGCGTCGATTGGGATTTGATGGAAAGCACAAAAAATATCGATCTGAGAGAAAATGTGCTTTCCATACAGAAAAAGAGTAAAATCCAAGATGCGTGGGGCAGAGTATTGATCAGGAATAGTCACTAAGTTCGACGCCCTGTAATCGGCACATGGTCGCCCGTTATCAGCCATCTTTTCGGGAAAAAAGACGGAGAGGTGATATCAGAAAACACGTACTGTACGTTGGGATACCCACTGACAATCGGAATCCCTGGAAATTACTTAATGCAGCGGCAGAACATGGGTGAAAAACACGATTTTGGGCTTATAACGAGTACCTGGGCTTCGAGTACGATAAATTATTATGTATCCTCTACTTCTCGTGGTCGTTTCTGATTGTTCTCGATTCTTGGACCATGAAAGTGGTCCAGTATTTTGTTATTTCATGTTCTTTTTCTTCTACAGCCCTGCAACAGTATACATGTGAGTTCTGCGGCAAGGCCTTTATGAAGATCAAGGGGCTGAACGGGCATGTCAACGGTGTCCACAAAAGTACTTGACCCTTTCCTAGTCGCTTCTGACGGTTTCCCGCGTCATCTGCTAATGCTTTGACTGCTCGCTCTACACTTTTTCTGCATATTTCCCTTTATGCCTATCATAGTTTATAAGGCCAGAGACGCAGTGTCGGTGTTAAGTGTTGTCTTTGGAGCGCGGATAGCTTTAGGTCTGCCTGGCCTGTCACCTGCCCGTTTAAAGCATAATGCATAGAATTGGTTTACTATAGTTACCGTTAGAGCCACTGTTATGATAACGGGTTGGAATGGTGTTACGGTTACCTTACTACTTAGTCTTAGTCACAGTATTACGACTAGGGTTAGGGTTTATGCTAGAATTGAGTTTAGGCTTAGAGTTCCTCTTAGCTTAGGTGTACTTACTACTTGATACTTGATCCGATTAGCTCCTGTTGTTGGATGAATCGGCTTCACGGATGTCACGAATAGCGGCGACCCATTGGCGGCGGTCAGAGGCGAGCTCTTCACAGATGTTAAGCAATTGTCTGTTCCAATGTCGCAAGCCGTAAACGGTTACGAGGCCCATCCGTTCAATGTCATACTTAACGGTGCTGAGCCATGTCTTCAGTTGACCGCCTTGTCGGTATCTCCAGTTTGCTCTACGAGAAGGGTTCACGACCAATCTGCAGAGGTCCGTCGATGGTTTGCTCAGGGCTTGGCCAAACCATTGCAATCGGCGATGCTGGATGTACGATGCTAGACTTGGTAGTTTGAAACATCTGCGGCATAGCTCAACATTGGAGATTTGATCCTGCCAGAAGACACCAACGGCCAAAGATTTCGGGTGGTAGGATGTCTGCCTTTCTCACTGGCCATGTTTCGCAGGCATATACTAACACCGGTCTGATTGATGCTTTCAGCTGACAGTGGATGTGAAAGTTAGGGGTTGGCTGAAGTTCGGGTTAGATTTACGGTTACATTTAGAATTAGCATTGTGTTTAGTTTCCAGGGTCAAGGTTAGGCTTGTGTAAATGTTTAGGGTTTATTAATAAATTCAGGGTCGGGTTTACTGTTAGGGCTTGGGGTTCTAAGAAATGGTTGCAGCTTGGTAGCACATCGCTCATCCAGAACTATTTTTCATTTAATACCATTAACTAACAAAAATACCAAACTTTAAAGAGAATTTCACCAGCTTCTTTTGTGTCTCCTCTCTTTGCTTTGGCGATGCAAGTAAAAAAGGTAAAGTGTAGCCAAATAGCTATAACCATCGTACTTGAAACGCTTCTACCCAACTGCCAATAGCCCGCATTTCCCATAGTTCTGATATTCATCCTCTGAGCCTCAGATTGCCAGCTACATTTTTATTCGAAAAATCGTCAAGTTACAGTGCGTGAACCGATATTTTGTATAACACACATTTAGTTCCACAGAGTCATAAGGGATGCAAAGCCTTACCAGAGTCCTTACTGTCGCGGGTTCTTGCATCAGCTGCTAAATCATGCCTTCCCAGAGTCCTTTGTGTTGTTAAGCCTGACTGCCGACTTCTTAATTTTCTTCAAAGTGTACGACTTGTGGGCCGAGCCTGTTTTACGTCTAACAGACTGCTCTGTCACTGACACTGGTTTTTAATGCAGATGGCTATGTTCAATAGGATGTACAGCAGAGTTTTTAGAGCCCCTTAAGTACTCACGAACAGTCTTATTTTGTTTCTTCTTCCTTCAGAACTAGGACGGTTCCCATGTGAACTTTGTAGCAAAACCCTCGGGGATAGGGCAAAATTGAAGGAGCACATCGACAATGTGCACAATAGTAAGTCCCATTTTTCTGTTTTTTTTGAAGTGCTTTTATGTAATTCTCCTACATGTGTGAGTTCGACCACCGTAATAGGTAAAGTCCACCATTTGCCCGATAGCAGGGACAGTGACAGGGGCCAATTCTAGTGAAAGTAGACGTGTCCCGCTGAACTACTTCACTCTAAACCGTCTCCACTGCGTTAAAAATGGGAACAAGACGAGTCGAGATTCCCATGCAGGGAGGGAGCGTGGCCGCAGTCGTAAATACCGCCTACACTTAGTAATTAGTGACAGTAGAATTTGCGCCGGTACTACTGCACTGTCTACCCTCACGCACCCATTGTAGGTGTCTAGCGTGATTCTAAGGGAGCATGGCTTGTTCTGCTAAACAGCCACTAAAATAGCCGCTAGAATAGGGTGCAGCTGAGTGATATGTTCGCTGGTAATATTTTAGTCTGTATTGTAAATCAGAAGTGGCACTGGTTAAAATCAGCACAGAGTTCATATCCCCTCAAAAAAATTTGTATTACTACTGGTACTAGCACTGATCCCACCATTTGTTAGCGTTGTCGTTGACTTAGCCTTTGCTAGGGCTTATATGGCCTTGATCTGAACAATGAAGGTGAATCTGGGTTTAACTCTTTCCGGATAGTACATGCTTGGAGGCCTGAGCAAATATGTGCTTGCCTTGCCTTCCGCACTCTTAACTTGATTTCTCGAGCTGTACGGACTAAAATGCTGCTGCTTTAGGTGTGTACTTATGATCGAAGTGCTAATTCTAGCAACCATGCTTACTGAGGCTAGTAGATAGCATACTATAAGTACTGTCTCTGTCTCCTCTTTTAAGGAGACGCATCCCGTATGCGCTCCCCCAGCTTGGTGAGGTAAAATTGATTAGCATTTGGATAATAATAGAGTTGGGGTCCTGATAAAGGTGCGTGTGCCTTGGTTTCCACACTTTCAGCTCGATCCATCGAGCTGTATCTATAGCTGCTGCCATAGGTGCGTGCCTAAGTCAGAAATACTAGAGTCATATCCACTTAGCCTCAATAAGAATGTAGTAGTACTGACGTAGCACCTGTGCCGCCATTTACCACCGGTGATGCGGCCTGAAACAACTCTAGGGCCCATATCCCCTTGATCTCAGCAAGAAATGTCTGTGTTTGACTATTTCAGGTAACTACAAGCATAGGAGCCTGAGTAAGCTGTGCTTGATTTATTTTCGGCATTCTCAATTCGAAGACAGTAGTATCGCTGATTGGAGTTAGGTCTGGGGCCGCGTTCCCTTGCTCTCTAGTATACTGCTGTTGAAAGTGCTGTGCCTGTGTCAGGGGTGCTAAATTCTAATAGTCATAACTTCTAGGACAAGTAGATGGTAGACTGAATAAACAGTATCCTATAGGGCAGTCTAAGTCATGGCAACAGGAAAAGGGCAAATTCATTGATGCTGATAAATTCATTGGTGGTGGTTATACTGGGCACGTGGGTTTTCCTCGGGTTCCGCCCTCTCATCCCTGCCCATCTGGCGGTGTCACCTTAACGTTAGCGAGGCAACATATATAAGTATCGCTGGTTCTGTCATATCACATGGTGTTACGTTAGCTTTTGAGCTGGTACTACTGCACAGTTTACCTTCACTCACCCACCCACAGTAGATGCCCAGAAATATTCGAGGCGCCCGAGTCACGTAGTTTTGCTGCAGCTGCAGCTGCTGTTGCATCTGCTATTTCTCGCGGAGTATTCTAATAGATTTAGTGCTGCTAAATCTCATCAGAAATGATGCTGATTGGCGTCAGGTCTGAGGCCGTGTTGCCTTGATCTCCAGTATACAACTTTGAGTGTTGTGCCTATGCTATGGGTGCCAACTCTAGTAATCATAATTGCAAAGACCAGTAGGTGGTAGGCTACAATGCAGCCTGTGCGTACATGTATGACCTCATAGCATAGTGTGCAATCATAGACCTGTAAGGGGATCTTAGTAATCTTAGGTTAAAGAGATGCATACGTAATGAGAGCTGATAGTGTGTCACGCTTCTAGGTGGTAACACAGTGAAATATTTCATTTTCAGTCCAGTATACTACTTTTGAAAGTGCTGGGCCTATGCCAGGAGTGATAATTCTAGTAGCCGCACTTGCTTAAATCAGTAATAAATATTATTAGACTCAAGGATAGAGAAAAGAATATGCGATAAAAGCTGCGGATCTGGATCTGGTGGTAGCCAAAGTAAAGTGTGTCATTTTCCAGGATACTTCTGCTAGAAGTGTTTCACTTAGGGTAAAAGTGCTAGTTCTAGCCATCGTACTTGCTAAAACGACTGAGTAGGAAAATTGCGGCCTGTACGTGCATGCAGAAGGTGGTAATCCCGTATATAGCCGTAAAATATTTGGAATTTTAGTAATCAGTGGCTTTTAAAGAATGTCCATTTTATGATAGCTTGATATATACCACTGCTTCGCGCCGAAATTTTGGACTTGATAAAGTAGTCATGAAACCTTATTTATAATTTGTTCGTTTTTGCTTCCGCGTTAGTGGTCGCGAAATTGTTTGCCTGCAGCTGCAAGCGCAGGCTCATCAAGCGGTCGATTTTGCCTTGAGGCGGTGTGATCAGACGCCTCAGGATCACGGTCCGGATGGCGAAGGCGACGCCTGCTTTGCGTCGCTCTGACTGTGGCCGGCCTCTCCAGAAGAAGGTGTAACCGGCGCCTACCTCCTCCAGTTGAGCTTGGTCGGGTAGGCGGGCTTCACTCAGTGCGGATACGTCGATCTTGAACTTTGCCAGTTCTCTAACTAATAGTGCGGTCCTTGGTTCAGGCAGCTCGCTTCCAGGGCTATCTGAGAGAGTGCGCCCATTCCAACCTGCTAGTGTGAGAGCCCGACCCTGTGATCTAGTGCGCCCGGAAGACGACATGTCGTAAGGTGCTAGTAGAGTAAGGCTTCGTGGAGCCCTTAGTGAGAGCTGTGTGTAGGTTCAACTTGCACTGGGCGGAGAGAAGCTTGAGTAATTTCTTTCCAAGTGCATCTTTTCTTGGTAAGGGTTAATAGCGGGAGGGGTGCCTATGCTTACATCTCCTTACCTGTGTTTATTTAGTCGGTTGCTAGTGTGTCCCGCTGCGAGGGGTGGGCGGGATTTGTTTAGGCGTAGGCCCTTCTACGCTTTTATGAACACACGGCGCCCTTATTACCTGCGGGTTACTTGTTTCCAAGATAGGCTGATGATCGAAGCCCGCAACGGGGGGTTAGTCACATTTCCGCTACTAACGCGAACGCTACCTGAATCAACATCAGGCTTCACGTGCTCGGATAGGAAGAACTCTGCTGACAGTGTGGACATGTGGCGTACCAGATAAACGTAAAGACACCCCCAACCCACCGCCTTGGGATTCATATCATCGCAATGTATCTGAAACCATCTCTCGGCAACTAAGTCGCTTTGGCATCTCCGTTGCGCACAAGCCCGCAACCTCACTGCGCGCAAGCTTATGTCTAGTAAAGGAAGTTCTACCCGTGGAACAACTAAGTAACGTCGTTTACCGTGTGCTGGTTGCCCTTGCGTTTATATTGGCCAAACAGGCCAACGCCTTGAGACTAGCATCAAGGAACACAAGTCAGCCGTTCGCCTACGGAACTATTTATCACTCGTATTTGCGCACTCCATTAAGTGTGATCGCCGCTTCCATTGGGATGCCACCGACGTGATCGCAATGGCTAATACGCGACAAGCGAGAGAATTCCTTGAAGCTTGGCACTCGAATCCGGCTAGTATAAACAGACATGTAGAGCTTGACTCACACTATACCGCGTTTCGTGCATGGTCTACTCATCTGGACACCGCCTGCCACAACAACTGGCTCTCTGTGTCCGGTCAAGTGGAATTTCTCTGACTCTTAACCAGCCCCCCCCCTCCCCCGAACACGTTGCCCATAGTCCAAGCGCTAACACCCCCCCTCCCCTCACTAGCGTAACCTATCGCCGCGGGTGTCAGGTCACCATAACCCTTCCACCCAATCCCCCCCTTCCCTCCCCCGTCCGTTGTAACCTCTGCCTCCAAAACCTCTAGTGCGACATTCCCAGCCCTCACTTTTAATTTAGTCTGACGACGAACACGTGATACATGTTCGAAAATTCACGAGTACAACTCGATTTTCCGAAGATCTTCTTTCTTTTCGTATACAACTCCACCCCACAGAACCTATCGACGCGAAACTCACGTCACCGTAAGGTTACCACCCTCCCCTTACATTGCAGAACCTACTGGCGCAGGTTTAACTTCACCGTAACTGAAGCTAAACACAGACGGGATTCATGTCATCATAAGGTATTCGCCCACGCCCCCGCAGAGCCTATCGACGCGACATTCACGTCACCGTAAGGTAACAGCCCTCCCCCTACGCCGCAGGAGCCTACTGACTGGAATTCGCGTCATCGTAACTGAAGCTACGCCCTGAGGCTTATCTAAACCCAAGCGGGTTGCTGCAGGTCGGACTATTTCGATACCCGTGAACAGAGGGCTCAGTCATGCGAGGCCGGGGCTGAGGGAACTTCTGTGGCATTGTCCCACGCCGTTAGTAATACTGGGTACTAGCGCTGACGTTATTATTTGTCTGTCTGTGGTTACATTACCCCACGCTGTGACCTGCCTAACCGTCGAAGTCGCCTTGGCGTGGGTTTCGGGCGGGGGCTTATGGGTCCTTCGGTATTCGCGTGCCTAAATGTTATCCAGTGACAATTTCACTGCGTGTCTTATGAATGTATGTGTTTGGTCATAGTCATCAATCGATAAATAGCAGATACTATTTGCGGACCTAGGTTATCTTGGGTTGACGTTTACGGTTTTCAGCGAATCATCTGTCCATTTGGAAGCAAACTTCTCCATGATAAAGTAGTCATGAAAGCTTATTTATTCCTATAACAGTATTAGAGGTTCAGTAATGAGATATGCATCCTACATGCGCTACAAGTATGGTAATAGGGAATAACAGTGCTGCTGAGACTGCAGTAGGCTTAAAAGCTTAGACTGGGCCTGCTGCAATCGAAAAGCTAAGCAAATCTAACTGAGAGACTGGGCTGCGTAAACTAAGAGGTACATTTTAAGAGCTAAGTGTAGTTTGCAGCCAGCTAGATTCTAAAGTAAGCTAGATTAGAATTGGGTGCTGCGGCTCGGGGTCTATGCTATAATAAAAGTATTAAATAAGAGAGCTACCGCACGTCCTAGGGCTAGTCTACCCTACGGCAGCCAAGCAACTCTAAGCTAAGAGGTCCAATCGCGAATTTAAGGGGTACAATTGTGTCTAAACTGAGTAATGGGGTTTAGCCAGCTAGACTTTCAGATAAGCTAGAGCAATTTGACTGCTGTGGTCACATTTCTAAGGAAGTTTGGGCCAGGATAATTCCTTAAGAAGTGCTGTGCCTATGCTAAAAGTGCTATCTATAGTAATCCTACTTGCTAAAGTCAGTAAGTGGCAAGTTGCAGCGCCGCCTGTACGTGCGTGTAGAGATGTTTAGCCTAGTTAGCAGTCATAGCCTAGATGGGAATTTTATTAATCTGAAGGTTTAAAGAAACGTGTATTTGATAATAGCTAAAGATCTGCCATGCAATTTGGTCATAATACAGTGGCATTTGCTAGCCAAATCTTCAAGATAAATTGGTGTCTAAACTGATTAATGAAGTTACAGTCAGCTAGATTAGAATTAGGTGTAGTTAGTCAAGCAAATTTTACTGCTGCGGTTAGGAGAATTAGGCTATGATAAAATAATTAAGAATAACAAGCTCACTTGAGTCCTGGGCCTCTTCCGGGCTGATATGTAGGATATCCGGGCGACCGCTCACTTCCGGTAGATAAGTGAGACTCAATTCTCATATATACTATTCTGGATATCACATCACATCATCCTGGATGACCATCCGTTTTTCTGTGCAAGATTTCATCAAGAAACGCGGGTTGGGCTTTCTTGTGAGGCCGCTTTTGTCTGCGATTAATAATGCAAAAGACTATTTCCAAATTTTCAGTACATAGTCCTATTTTCGTATAATGTGCTTTTTTTTTGCGCGGTAAAGAGTTGTAATTAATAAAATAAAATCGTGCTACTTAAAATATGGAAGTAACTTTGTATTATTAATTAAACCGAATAACACGACTGCAGCAAACATTTTTTCTTCGAATGCCGTTCGTCCTTTCCTTTTCTATCACTTCGGCTACTGCTGCCTAACCTCCTTCCCAGGCTGCAGGAGTGTTTTCTGAGCATGCGCGATGGATTGCACCCTGTCGGTTTCTCCTGACACACATTGCTTCCAATGTCTCACGGGCACAGTACTTGTGGGCGCCAGTCCTCGCGCCTGGTATAGGCGCCGCCCGTTTGAATGCTATTGATTTTTCACTATTTGCTTGCTGAGTAATAAGTCGCCCGTTGAAACGTACACTATGGTGACGAGCATTTCGGGCTTCATCCACCATCTCACTAGGCCTTCCATCGGCGGCATTGACTACTGTATCATATACCAATTTCCTTTGCCCTGCGCAGCTTGGTTGTTTGCAAACGCTCGCCTTCGTATGCAGCGTCTCAGGCACCTAGACGACCCAGCCGCCGTGCCTTGACAGGTATCACGAATTTCTATCTTCATCCAATTATGCTCATGCTGTTTTTTCTTAACTTCCAATCGGAGGACTAAACATCTTCGACTGCCGCCATTGGCCGCGGTCCACGCCTCCCTCGTGACAGTCTACGTATTCGTTCAAACCTACCGGAAGACTTGTATCACGGCTTCGTGGCTTGTGATCCAGCACCTATCGTGCACTGCGAAAATAACAACCGGAGTAGTACCATGGATAAAGAAATCACATTTTCTTCCGCTAGAGTAGACGGCTGTTACTGCTGGTTTTGCAGCACCCGTTACCTGAAATTTTCCATATTCTTCGTCCGATCGAGTCCGTATTCTCCTTATACCAACCTTTCGTTGCCGTTGTTGGCTTGTCACCAAGGAGGGGGTTCTACTTGAGTACCGTTTGCGCGAGCGCACTCTACGGACTGCGCGTAAATGCGGGAATCGCATCTTCGTTCGGATTCCCGTAAATCGCCTTCTACTCTAGCCTTAATTATCTTCGATGGCTGGCTCCTGATCTTGTCACGGCACCTAATTTGGCACCCGTAATTGCAGTCCTCATTTACGATGGCCGCCTAAACAAGGACAAAATAGTATCCACTTACGGAGCACAAATGACTATTAGTAATTGAAACATAACTGGCTCGTTCTATTTTACGTCGACATGGCCGTGACCTTCCTGTTGTGCTTTCCGCCTCCATATGCATTCCTTCGTTTCCCATCGCTGCATGTTCCTCGTCTGTCGGCTTGGCCAGCAGTCTACTATTACCTGCTTTGCGCAGTACATTGACTTTTCACCTTCCATCTACTAGGTCCACGGATTTTAGGAGGCTTAGAGGTTGGTGCTCGCCTAGAATTCATTACACTGTCGTCTCATGGCTGTCATCTAAACGTTAGTGGATACCGGTAGCAAAACTGCTCTTAACTCTCTTCTCATCTACGGTTTAGAGCTGGGCAAAATGGCTGCATAATAGGTTCGAAACTAATATTATCACAGGCTGCGTGATGTCAAACCACAGCCGATACTAGTAGATCGCAGTTGAATCATGTATATCCGCTGACCTACGAGTTATGCGTAGAGCATTCGGTGTCGGAAACAGTCGGTAGAGTTTTCGGCTGAGAAACCCCCAGTCCTCTGATATTGACTTGAAGGCCCATGACGTCGCTACATCGGTTTGCTAAAGTTTAAATTCCCAATTACCTCATCAATTGGACCATTTAAAAGTATAAAAAGTCGGTGGTAAGCATCCGCAAGGTTTATTTTGAACAACGCGCACTGTTTTATATCTGCTTTTCAGAACTTCGAAGATGGACCTGCGAATTATGTCCCAAAAGTTTTTCCACGAAGAGATCCCTGAAAACGCACGTCGATTGTGTCCATGAGCGTACGTCTCTCCCCTCCTATCCTTGCTGTTGTATTTCTGAATTTTTCTCTGAAAGTTAATGTAGATATTTAAATTGCCATTCACCAGATACTGCAGAATGATTAAGTAATATTCACAAACTCGAAAGAGGCAGTCTGCAGTGTACGAATACTGAGTAATATCCCATACCGAGGCATATAAATTAACAAAAAGCCAAGTCACGCTTGTTTAGCCTATTTTGCATGAAGCATTTGCGGGGGTTCAGGCCCAGTAGTCCCCGTATAATTTATGCTGTATTTACTGCAGTTTGCATGCTGTCCCGTTTTTGCAGAAGGCATATAAGAATAAAACTCTCTAGCCTTTTAAGCCCATGTCTTTTTACATTTTTTTCTGTTAGAATTGTGAGCGTTTTAAAGTAGGCCAGATTGGATGAGAAAGTATGCAGTAGGTAACTTTGGCACGCATTGAAACCTTACCCCTCTACCTAGCCCGCATGTTTACATTAACCACAAGCCTCGTAAGCTTAAAACACGGCTACTTATATCAAATAAGTAGGCATGTAGTATTAATATATCAACAAATTGCCCGTTCGATTCCCACCGTCCCGTACTGGGATCGCGACCAAATAAAATATCGGTTTGGAACCGTTTTAGTTTAATTGGAAAAACATCACGTTGAACTCTATGCAGATCTTGCGTAGTAGCAGTTTAATTCCCACGCACTGGTCCTGTCAAGTTTGGGTTATTCAAGTGCCTTTCATTCGGACTGAAGTATTCGTTAATTTTTTAGGGTTAGGATGGTGAAATCAGTATGGCCTCAACCGAGATCGCACATCCTTAAAGAATTAATCCCTTTTTGTTTTTGTTCTTATTTCCCTTTTAGGTATATACGCGTTTACTTGTGAGATCTGTGGTGCTTCCTTTCCGCGGAAGGCGTCCATGACCAAGCATATCGATTGTGTCCATAAAAGTGCGCCTCTTCTGATTTAAAACATTGATTTCTATGCATTTTTTGCATTATTCGCCACGTCGTTTATCCTTTCGCTTGTAACCTGTACCCGCCTTCACTCGTGATTGGAAAAATTGAGGGTAATGAAAATAAGACCGTAAACTGTCGTCATTCCAGTGACTTTGAGGCTGTTTTCATAACTTCCACCCCCTGTCTGCCGCCCACTGACTTCTCTGATGCGCATAAGCAACTACCTTATTACGATGAAAGTCGGACCGACGTGTTGGTCTGTGCAGCAGCTGCATGTAACTTTTGTCTTGCTTGTTATATGCATTTTAAATGAGGACGTGCAATTGAAGATTTGCTATTATCTACGTCCACCAGTGGGACAACATTAACCGTTTATTCTGGACGACCTCCCTTCGCATAGACCAAGATAGGCCAAGATCCTGGAGACCTGGGGAGGACATCAGCGTCTGGATCTCATTAACAAGCACGTGCCCTCGCTTATGCATATAGACCTTACTGTGTATGATTGCATTATAACGTAGTCAGTTTCTAGTAATGAATGGCGTCTGCGTTTGTTCTTTGAAAATCCATGGTGAAGGGCAGCCAGTGAAGGCTGTGTGGGGTCCTCCCTGGAGAGTCTGCTGTTCGACTATGTCGACAAAATGTCCTGTCCGATTTCCTATTTCTTGATGCGTGCACATCTCTGATTGGCTCGCATGACATCTGGTAAGCGAGTGCGTTGATGCACAGGAAATGATGATACTGACACTCTTTGATGAACTTTCACCCGCGTCGCCTTTGTCCTCATTTCTCATGCCCTGACGGCAGCTGTAGCAGCTAGTAGTATAGGCTGATAGTATTGCCGGCAAAGGAAAAGGAGACTGGAATGACCATTCCTATTTTATTGGCTGTCATCAGCCAGTCACAACTAGATTCGAGTGGTGTAGCACTTATGCTTTCTTGATCAGAATCTTATGCCCTAACAGTTGAAGCACGCGTTCCTTGTCTTGCCGGTCTAGGTAGAGGGCTATTGACACTTGTTGATGAACGTTCTACGACCGCTAACACAACTCAATTTTCCCGCTCCGTTTCTGCCTTTGGCGTCATTTTTCGGGCCCTGACAGCAGCTGTAGCAACTTATAATACTCGCCTCTCGATGCTCTGCTAGAGGTCTAAACCCTTCAGTGTAGACTATGAAGTCTCCGTAACTATGACTTACTCTCATCATTTAAAAAAAATATTTTTCAGAACTTCGAAAATGTGCTTGTGAGTTCTGTGGCAAAACATTTGGCACTAACGAAGCCTTGAAGGTGCATGTCAATGATGTCCACAAAAGTACGTTCCTCCTTCGCACTTGATCCTCATTTTACGTTTGTTCATATCTTTATTTTCCTGTCATCGCTCCTTGCAAATTTTTATGACTTCTCAGATAACCTGTTATTTTTATCATCAGAGTCTCTATACCATCTAGCTGAAGTTTCAGTCGATGAAGTCCTCTCTGTATTAGGATTTCGGAGTTTGTCAGATTTAAGGGAAGATGATTTAATGAGTGAGTCCTGACAGAAAATATAGCATTGGTTCATGGTTAACGTAAGCCGAATTGGGTGTGACCGTAGGCGGTAGATCAAATCTTAACGCTTTCCATAACCATAATTTTTAAACCCCTATCAAAAATCTAACTCCAAGAGGTAATTACCTTAGATAACTCAACGGAACACCTAAACTGAATAAATTAGTCCTACTCAAACCAAATAAATTGGCATGCCATGATAATAAAACACTGAATTACCTATTGGATCATCGCCGTCATGTATTTGCCACGAAGACAACTAGAATTTCGATCGGGGAGCGTTTTTTGGTACCTAGCGTTGCTTAGAGCGTTTTGGGAGATCATTACGTTCGACTGTATGCAGATCCTGCGCAGTTTATGCTGTCGAGTACTTCAGGTCGTTGAGTACTCACGTGCTTGCTGTTCCAAGGCCGGCTTGGTCACGCGCCTTTCCTTCGGACTGAAATTTTCGTTACTTTTGGAAGGTTGGGAGATAAAATTGGTACTTTTATGACTATACAGTGTGCAAAACTATAAACCAATTTGTTTTTCTTATTTCATTTTACAGAGATACGTGAGTTCGCTTGTGAGGTCTGTGGTGGTGCATTTTCGCGGAAGGCAGACATGGAGAAGCATATCGACAGCATTCACAAAAGTGCGCCTATTGTGATCTGATTTCTATGCATATAGCGTGCTACTTGTAGACTAACAGTTTTCTTTATGCTCAGCCGTAAAACTAATTTTGGAGTAGGGGAACCCAGCGTCTGGTACATTGAAGTTTCCTACTCTGTTCTTCTTCTGTTTCAGATTTGCGAAAATTCCCGTGTGATATTTGTGGCTTTTCCTTCAAAAAGAGCGGAGCCCTGAAGATGCACGTCAACACTGTGCACAAAAGTGAGCCCTGTTTTAGTTTCATTATTCCAGCTTTCCTCTCGTCCTTTCGCCTGCTCTGTGCTTCTCAATATTTTCTTGTGACATGCACTTGACTGTTGAATAGGAGAGTGTAGAGAGGAACACGTGCGGCTTGCCCTAGGTAATTCATTGTCACGGCAGTGTAGTGCATTCCTTGTATTACAGGCAGTAGTCGCTAAAGACTACGCAATTTTGATAACTTTGTATAAGTTTGATCATTTCTCGAATACCAGAGTGCATGCATTTAGGAAAACTAAGAAATAATAATGAACAGCATTAGGTATATCAAGTACTTAAAAGAACTATTGGGAGTACTAAGTGTTTGTAAAGAACAATAAAACTTTCTCGATAATCCCGTGGTTCCGGAGACGTAAAAAAGAGCTATAAATTAGAACAATAAATTTAGATATTGTGTTAAGTTGAAAAATTGAAGCAACCACTTTCTATGTATAGAAATAACTTGTCTTTCGTGAAAATATTCTGTAAATTTTGCCGTAACTTGATAAGTATTTATTGAATATCGTCGAAAATTGTGTGTCATCATTTTCCTTGTTTTTACTGTCTTCATTTATAAATTTATAAATTGTGCATCTGTTCGACGTTTGCATCAAAACCGTTAAAATAAGATATGCATAAAGGGCATTTACCGAAAGAAAGTGTTTTCCGATATTAGTTTTAATGAACATGGCAACCTTGCTAATTTTAAGAAATGCCTCAAAACAGCAAACCAAATTAACGAGAGTAAATCATGTCCGCAGTGGAGTTTTGAAACTACTATTCCTAAGATTAATGAAAAAACTTTCCGCAAAAGGTTACCTCGTAGAAAGTGCTTTGATTAGGTATTCGGCTGACGCACTTCTGCGTATATTAACTTTTTCCAACGTGATGTCACAATGAAATTTGGGAATTTGGAGAATTTCTTGAAATTTCCTGAAAATAAACGATTCAATTTGACTGAGCATGAAAGAACTTTCTTTTCTCCTTGTAATGGATTGTTTTTCGCATAAGTGGATTAATTCCATTTTCTGATGTAGTCTTGGGAATTCAAAAAAACTGGCTATATACATTGC
>JAYGXS010000003.1:84081325-84118642 GCA_036362985.1 Ligula intestinalis
GAGATCTGCAGATTCGAGCAAATTCAGCTGGTAAGCACCCACTGCAGATATCGATTGATGTGCCCCATTCATCACATACGCCTCGTTTCCAAACGCCAAGTACGTAGAAGTCTATTCACACCGCCTAGGTATACTAGGTGCATGCAATCGAGAGGATAGGACTTTAAAGGGGGAGCGGCCTCTGTGGCGCTCCTTCTGCATCTGCGTACGGAACGATATTTCGTCACGTCAGCGTCCAATGTAGGTGGGAAACAGCATACGCTAGCATTGGAATATCCCCTGTGTCAACTCCTACAATGATTTGTTTTAGATATGTGTAACAACATACATGTTGCACACATAGACACAGTTGTGGGCTATGATTTGTCTTCCGTACGACCGGATAGACATGACACGTATTATATGATCCAGAACCAGCTTCACAACGCCATGCGTAAGCTGAGTGGACGGACCATCCGCTAGCAATTCTTTCAATTCTGAAACACAGACCTTTAGAGAGTTGTCCAAAGGAGGAGACACCAAAAACGAAGGGGTTTGCAACAACGGGATTCCTGACAACACAAAGTGCCAGGGTCAAGGGAATCCACCCATCCCTTTAAACAGCCTCATTACGTCGATGTGATGTTGCAAGCGCACATCCGGAATTACCACTGTTGCGGAGTTGATGCAGCAGGCCCTCCCCTTGGCCAAAGTATGCGCTACAACCCTTATCTGACGAATTTCTTATGCACGCTCGAGGTGTGTATAAAAGGGTCCTTGGATCCTTCGATATATCGGGATGGAAGGGATGCAACGTATGAATCAGGTCTCTCGTTTTGGCAAGGGACAATGAACTACGTAGATGGAAACCCTGCAAAGCCTCCAGAAGTGAGCTGTCCGGTACGACGTTGTTGTCCTCATCTTCAGCTAAGACTGCACCCATTATTTCCTAAGGCACCCAAAATACCCACGGTGATGATTATTCAGCGGTTAGTAGATGCATTGTAAGTTGCAAGGGTTCTTCTGGTGGACAGCAGCAGACGATGTGGATGGATCTGAACACATGTCACTTTCAAATACGATGTTGATGGGCCTGCACACACATCATCTCCAACAGCTGTGGGATATGCCAATCTACGCCTCTTCAGTCTCCTATACACGGTGCTTTGGTGGAATGCGTAGTAATATCACTCCATGTTTACTCAAAATGGATATAAAACAAAGCACTACAGCTAGTTGTATACATTTAATATGAATTCTTCTTGGAGAAGCACCGTCCTTTTGCCCGATGTAGCATGCTATATTCAACATAAACACAGTTCATCCGCGGCGCATAGGCGTATAAGCGTGATCTCAGATATTGGCAACAGTAGTTTATGTAGGCCCACGCATTAATTCCTAATCCCTACATCCCTGCTAGCACAATCCCCGGATTGGACCGGTATGGCGACGGGAGAATACGGGGCTATCAGGGGTGAAGGAATTAGTCAGGAACCTTAACTTTTGTCATTGCTGTGTATTTACATCCGTCGGGCCAGAAATGCAATTTAAGCCATTTTTAAGTATCATTCTATGTAACGAAGATATTAAAAATAAAATACGTAGGTTTGTAAAGTATACTCGGAAACTCGTTAAATAAACGAAGGTTTTTGTTTTAATTTCCCAAGAAGGCGGTCATTCTTCGCCTTGACCTGTCGTGCCTTCCGTCGCGTGATTTCTACTGTTTTGATTTTGACGTCATATCTACCATTTTTTCAAGGAACGAAAGTTTTTTTGTAATTTCCGTACGTTTCTCATAATATTATTGTTTAATCGTTGACCATAAGCGCCGCCCTATTGTTACTCGCTGATTAGGTCATTTAAGCAATCTATGTATGAAATACCTGAATAATTTTGTTGTTTAGCATAGATTGAAAGTAAATATGCAGCGATCATACTACGGATTATACCGAAGCACTATATATAAGCGCATACAGCGCAGAAAGTAGGGCTACCTGGAGGCTTTTCGAGATGAAGTTGCAACGCGACCGTCAACTTCGAATGTTGTTGAAACTGAAGGCGCTGAGAAAGAGATACCGGTACTCACCCCAGAAATTCCTTCCGGTACTTATTAAGGGTTCGTAAAAGCGAACTAGATGTACACGTACTGGAAGTTGATGACAACAATCTCGTACCGAATTATTCAATCATCGAGGCTTTTCGAGATTTTTGTGTACATCGGTCGTTGCGCCATACTTCTATTAAGGAGCTTTTTGATAGAATCCGCGCTTTCAAGGAAATAGCTATCAGAGATGTACCAAAGAACGCAAAGACTGTAATGGAAATGCCTCGAACGTGCGTTACAAAGTCACTAACATATGGTGTTGATGTCCACTTGGGCTTTCGTGATGGCCTAATGAAGGAACTGTGTAGTCGTCAAAGATTCGTGATTCATGAGGCGTGGCTGCAGCTTCACATTGATGGAATGTGTCTTTTAAACGCGTCTCGTCGATGTGTCTGGCCAATATTATGCCGCATTACCAAATTTTCGTGTCCAAACCTTTCGTTATTGGAGTCTTTGCGAGTTGGAATAAACCTGACCCTATTGATAAGTTCCTTAACGACTGCGTTTCGGAGCTGAACGAACTCCTCGCGCATGGCCTGTCTACTGGATTAAGTCATGGCGTTTTGAATGTAATTCTGCATCAGCTTGTCTGTGACTCACTAGCTCGTTTATATGTTAAACATGTAACAGCGCAAATGGCATAGTTTCATGCGGCAGGTATGCTTTTGCCTATACGTAATAGCCAACCGTACAGGTCTTGTCACAAAGCATGAGCTTCAACAGATGAATGATATTTCCGACTTCTAGTGGCACGTTGCGGGATAATACATCCTTTCGAGCCCGCCTTCAAAAGTTCCATCACAAAATGAGGTCTCTATTTGAAGATTTACCTATTGACATGATCAACTGTTTTCCACTAGATTACATGCATTTGGTATGCATGTTGTTAGGGTTTTATGGACAGCAAGTCAGGGCACGTAGTGGAATATACTTTAATAGGTGCTAAATGCATTTTTATTTTACTGTATTGAGAAGTGCTTTGGTTTATATCTGGTTTATATCTGTAGATTTTCCTAATCTGAATTATTGTTTAACGTATTCAAAAAAACCCCGATTACCAAATTGCAAGTTTCTTAAATTTGCCGAAAAATTTAAATGGTGGTTACGAGGTCGTCTTCTTCATCTTACCTAAGGTCTTTTTAGTGTTCTGGCGTTAGATGAGTATAGTCAGCGGCGCGAAACGCCGCGTACACCTTCGATTCACATGCGGAACAACTTACTCTCAGCGGCCGCGGGAAGCAACTTTCACCACATTTTTTTGCCCATAGCGCTTACTTCTAAACATATACGGCTCCGCCTATGCTTCTTCGCCGCCCTCCAAAACTCGATAATCACCGTTTTTGCAGGATCCCCCCCCCCCCTACCCGTAACTCCACTCACCCCTCCCCCCCTATTTCACACTCGCTTGCACGCACCCCCTGGCCCGCGGGTAGAGGACAGTATGGCTGCGTGCTCGGCGGGCGACTGCACTCATCACACGGTCGGAATTTGGGTCAGGTATGGTTTGAGTGTTTTTGCATAGAAAGCCCGGCGGCCACGACGGTCCAAACTGCTTTCGACCGTTGGACCGGCTCTATTGATTTTCTGAATGCTACAGGACGTGGTGCGCGCGTGCGAGTAACATGCACGCCTTGGCGTATGTGTATAGAGAGAAGCAGTGACGATAAGCCAATCACCTGACGAAGAACTACAGGTTGCCCCACGAAAAACCCCTTAATTTATGATAATGTTTATACTGTTATAAAACTAAAAATTATTGATTACAATTATAACTAACAACTTTATTGTGTAATTAACAAACTGTTACCTAATAAAAAGTTACAGATATCGCTCAAAATGCTGTCCATTAACTGCAGAACAGCGACGTAAGCGATCCATCCAGCTCTGAGCTGCTCGACGAATGACATAAAGAGGGATGTTGTTCCATGTGTCCATCAACACATGTTTTATTGACTCAGTATCAGTGATTCCTATTCTTCGTCTCTGAACCTCCTGTAAGAGTACACTCCAAATGCAAAAGTCCATTGCATTCAGGTCAGGGCTCTTGGATGGCCATTGCTGGGGTGTGATGAAATCTGGAGTGTTAACTCGGAGCCAGGCGACAGTGTCATTGGCAGTGTGTGGCTTTGCACCATCTTGCTGCCACGTCCAGGGTTCTCCCTGCATTACTTGATCAATATCTGTAAACATCTGCGGGCACATCTCCTCTCTGTAAACAACTTGATTTACAGTTTTTTTCGTTCTCCTACTCTGTGCAACACCTTCCTGCCCAGCAGCATCTCCTTCAATAAAATAGAGGTCTGTTTTGCCTTGCCAGGAAACAGCACCATAGCACATGATAGATTTTTGCTGCTTGTCTATCTCCACCAGCAAATCCTCATCAGGAATATCAGTTTTGACTTCCACTGCACGATATATGCGTTCATTTTGCCTATTCAGTGGTGCAGACAAGCAGAATGATGATTCATCTGAGAACCACACTTGTTTCCATTTTTCTCCTTCACCGAAGCGCTGAAGCATGGCATCACACTTTGTCTTTCGAGCTTGCTGGTGTGCTTCAGTTAAAACATGGCATTGAATTCGTCGAAAACATTTGAAATTGGATTTTGCAATTGTTCTGTGCACATACCCTTTTGACAATCCCAGTTCTTTACAAATTTCACGTTGACTTGAATGTCTTCTGTGATGATCTGGTGGAGTTACGGCAAGTTCCAAGACTGCTCGCCTTGTTGGGGAATCGTGCCTGCAAGAAGTGCCACTACCAGGCTTACGCACCTTTGCTACAGGTGATCCACCTTGTTTGAATGCAGCCGCGACACCTCTAAACTGGTCAGTTGTAATGGCACCAAAACAATTAGGCAAAATGTTTCGACATTTCTGCAACCCCCATGTTGGATGTTCTTTCCGGAATAGGACGATGACCTCGCGCTGGAAATTGCTTAGCTATGGCATAGGCCTACACGTCTTTCCAGAATATTCCTGGCATATGATGCGCAGGTGGGCATTTTAGAACCTTCTCCTCTGCGACCACCACCCACGTTGTGTGGGTGCTCCTCACCACTGAGCGGAACATGGCGTGGGCGACATGAATGCGGGTGCGAAACAACGGCGGCGGCTTCACTTCGAATGTGGCCCAGGTGTTCTGTTTTCTCCGCCATCGATCGTGACGGCATGGGTGGTCCGGCCGCCGTAACAATCACAAACTTAGGGGTTTTTTGTGGGGCACCCTGTATAATAAACCATAATAGTAAACTTTTACGCCTACTGATGAAGAGCATCGCTATAGAGAAATGCCACTAGGGGACAATATCCTAGGACTCGGGGTATATGAGTGGGCCTACATAAGTCACTGCTGTCCACATATTTAGCTGAACGGAAAAAAATTAAAATATTCTTACAAATGAAGAAAGACGACGGTTTACATACCGACTTTGAGAAAAAACAATAATGCAGGTTGTGTCTGGGTCGTATTTACGCCGTTCAGCAGACGATTGTACAAGCAGATAAGCAACCTACAAATGAATAACTTAAACAATAAATGAATTTTGTGAACGATTATATCAATAATGCATATTATATAAAACTATTCAAAAATGCTAAAACGAATACTTACTGTACCTACCTTATATAGAAAAATATTTAAACTGCTGTTAGATTTCATTTCTATCTCCTTCTGCATCAATCAGGAATATTAGGGTTAAGATATAATGCATGTGCCTAAACCATCTCCAGGGATTGCGCTGTAGTAAACTTCTAAATCGCTGCGCTCGCTACCTTTGCGCTTGTTTCCTCTTCTCAAACGTGAATTAGTATGAGCTCATCGTTTTTTAATCTATTCTTCAATTTCCCTCTCTTTGCTTCCAGGTGTCAGATCAATTTCAACAGTCATGCTAGTTAACAAAAGAGTCAAACTGAAATCATATTCTGAGTCTATGTTAGAAACTAGGTGTACGGGAGGAGTACTCGGTTATCTCAATAAAATTCCTGTTCCAGATAGTTCGTAAATTTTCTCGTAACCTTCATTCAGGCAGGTCGCGCTTGCCAGATCGTTTGAATTCTTCAGCTTCACTTCCAGTCGTATCTTCTCTTTAACATGCTTGCACTCCAGTCCAATGGAAACGGAACACAGAAGAACCAGTGCTTAGGGGTTTTGAAATCTATACAACAATGAAAGTAATTATAGGAAACTTACACCCTTGTTACAACTTTACCCATTCAGATTCCATCCTGTCCTCAGGAAAGCCGTGACGCTCGCAGGTGAAAGGGCCGATATAGGTTCCTGTACAAGTTGTGGGGGTACTTTGGACAGGGCGTTAGCTGGTGCCATCGGAAAAGACACTAGTACGGTTTGAGATTGTCAAATTTCGTCGTGAACGTTCGTCCTTCGGGCATAAATGCATCAGCAAGATATTGACCATGCTCTTCGGCCCTTCCCACACGTAAAATAAATTGGCTGGAATACAAACTGGGGGGTAAAAATCGATATCGTCAAACAAGTTATCTGCGCTGGTACGGTAAAACACGAGTGGATCTATTGAAGTATTCCTCGTGTGAACGTTACCTGCAACTGTGTCCTGGGGCAACTCGGTAACACTTCTCCCCCGCGGAGAAGTTGTATTTCCTTGATTGTACCTTAAGTCATAATTCCTCCCAGAAAGGATATATTTTTGTAAGCAAGAGTGATTGTTTGCCAACTGCCGTTGTAGTCCACATGCAAGAGCTCTATTTCCATTGATAATAGATGCAAAAGGACATTTAAAATCATAAAGGGACAGTCTGCCCTATGCGGTATTCATAGTGGTCGCTGCTGCCCGACGCCGTCATTATTCTTGTCGCCACAGACAAGGTCACTCAGAGCATACGACCTTGCCTCTGGCCAGCCGCATGCTAGCGCGCGAGATATGGACCGCCTACGCTGCTGCGCCAACCCGTTTCGGTACAACCAATCATCATCAAGGCTCTCGGAAGGAAGAGAGCATTCGGCGGCCACACGGGAGCACATTGAGTATTCAGTCCCGTGTGGGAAAGATGTCACACGGCCCTCACGGACGAACGCCATGCCAGGCAGAGTTGCAACTCCCTCCGTACCCTACTGTACCCTACTGTACACTGTGGACTTCCCAAGACCTTTATCCTCTCCTGGAAGATCGTAGCCGTTAAGTTTAAACCTAAACTTGCCCTATCTCTGAGTGATATATTTTCACATGTAGTCGCCCTTGAACCAAAATCGTATGAATACCTAGTCGTGGAAGGGCGCATTGCGAGGTCTTTGGTGAATGCGTTCAGCAAATGCTATGGGAGACGTCTATTTAAATGACACGTACGAAGAGGAAAATGTCCCCAAAATGAGAACTGATATATTTATATGCGGTTCTCTTGCTACTACCACAATAATGCTTGCAGAAAACTTCATTTAAAAGGGTACACTCGTATGGAGGGAAAATCAATTTGGAGGTCGTCAAAAACGTCCTCCAAACGGGAAACTGTACTCTATGCTGCCTATCTGCTGAACTCCTGTGTAAGGTTTGCTCAAAAAATGTGCGCCGTACCTTTTAGTAGACTGAGTGTCCAGCGCTATCTTGGATTCGCCTTACTAGAAAAATTGCGGAGATTTTTAGTACACGTTGTTCGGTTTGAAATCCTTTAGGACAAGAATCATGTGAGTTATTTCATTTGACAGACTGCTGTTCAAGGTCAACAGTTGCTCAATAATTCTTCGAAACTTAAGCGGTGGCAGTATTTATTTATATGATGATGCACTGAGCAGCCATAATTGGTAAAGCTTTCTCACTAGGTATACTAGGTGTAAAGGATCCAAAGCAAGACCACTTATAAAATCAGCAGTACAAAAAAGGTAGGGAGGTCTACCCACGCGGTGAGTGTTGGGTAAATATAAAATGAAGTATACGGCTTGATAAGGGTTGTGATCCGTATCAATATATACAATTTCAACACCTATACGCTTGCTCCAAATATTATATCGTTCACAGCCATCGAAGGCTTTAACAGTCCTCATCTGATTTATATAGGCCAGATCAGGCGCACCGCAAACAAAGATTATGCCCGATATTTGGGATTGATATCCCTCTACTTGCTAGGAAATTTCCTCCCTAATTAATATACTACAGTAAATCTGCACATATGCAGGTTGGGAAGCCCCACAGAAAATTCATACAGGGATATACAAGTGACAAATGGGTACCTTCTTATTGCCAGGAGAGGCCGCAAGGTCATCCGGGTTTTCTTCAAAAGAGGCATGTTGTAACGGTGGTTTTGTATGAACTGTGTGTGAGTCGCCAAGTAGCTATACACTACCTCGTATTTCTTTTCATAAGTGCCCAACCAGGTGAACTTGGAGATATGATTGGCTATGGACATTATGTTTTACTTATCATAACTTCCTACAAGCGTCATCGGATCCAATAGGATCCATTATCCTAATTATAGTATCCATTTCGGCATGTGTTTATTCCTGGAAACAGCACACAGCCTCATCACCTCCCTACAGTTAATACCAATAAAATAGGAAGAAGACCAACAGCAACAAAAGCAAGAATAGGAAGACGCCCGAAACCGCACTGCTGCCTTCACCACTTGGTAGTCTTGAACACTGCCCGCCCCTTTTTAGCCTTCCGCGCTCTAGTGAAAGGAAGGAAGTAGAATCGGTCCAGCACCTCCTCACTAAAAGAGTATTCTCTTCAGACCACCGCAACCTGTCCCACTAACAACATTGTGAACTCATTAACATCGATCCCTTTTGGCTTTGCAGATTACAGAGGGGGCTTTTTCACTGTTTAAAATTTTGAGCGGCCGTACCTCAGTACCGTAAGGTAGCTAGACCACTCTTGGCGCACCAATCACCTAGATGTGGGTTTATTTCTTCCTATGGCACGCACAGTTAGGTACCGTAAAATGTTTTCAGTAAACTCCATAACAATCTGGAATAAGCTGCCCAGAAGAATTAAAACTCAGCAACGATATCCATTGCTATGAGAGCTGTCACTAGTTTTCTACATTCGGCACTACTTTTTGGGTGCTGACTCGGTGGAATCTCTCTTTCACTCTGATCACGTTCGGCCAGACTTCATGCTGAAGATAATGGTGCTGAAACTGTGGCCCGCAATTGGCTAATTCTTCAGCCAAATGCGAGCCACTTTCCGCCGATAAACATTCCGCTGCTGCAAAATCTCGAAACTAATACACTTAAGGAAGACTGAGAACACTGTGTTCCTGCATCTTTTTTTCTGTTACACTTTCAACTCGATATATAATTGTACGCATCTGTATTTTGTATCGTACATTCAAAGTCAGTTTTTTTCACTTGAAACATATTCCCCATTTCACCCACTATTGAGCAGTTACAAAACTAAACCAACACCAATACTGACTGCAAAAGAGGGAGTTTGTTTATGGTTGTTTCCTGTCTTCGAGGTTTTGGAAGGTGCCCAAGATGTACTTTACCAATGATCCCAATTTTAAAAATTACCTGTAAACCCATAATAAATAAATAAATAAACATTTGCTTTGGACCTCGTAAAGTACTTGGATAACACTGATTGTTACGAGTCATTCCATAAATTATAGAGTATAAATAAAAGTACTTTGTGAAAGCAGAATTGGTATTGGCTGGACCTCGTCTCCACCGTTCCACCAGAGAACGTACGCGCAAGTGAGGTACTTTGCCTATGGATTTGGTTTAAAGTGGTTCCGTTTAGAATGAACGCGGTGAATGCGCCCAGTGATACAATCACCCCATCATCGAAAGCAGTTGCCCAGATCAGAGCCCTAGGCCTTTACCTGCGTGAAGTTGAACCAAAGGTGGTCCGGATTGCGACCGTGAGACTTCTGCGCCGGGAAAACCTATTAAACATATAAAGGTTATGCTAGAGCTGTCACTTGCGTAAGTGTGCGCTCGCTACACGCAAATTGACACTGGTGTTTTGCAGAAACACGCAAGTGTGTAAGGAAGAAAGGGGTGGGGTTTTTGCAGACTTGATTCACAGCTGTCAATCGGTCAGGAAAACACAAATCGTCGGATTGACGCAAAGTTGCCAATAATAACGTCACCCTAGGCACACCACGACATGATATTGAGAGGGTCCGAGGAAATCACCATGGCAAAAAGGTTGAACATAGGGGAGCTGTCCTCTTTTCCTTATCCCCTTTTGCCCATAAACGGAGAGAGAGGTTGTCAATGCGTTCAGTGTCAACGATTGCCAGCCTACACTACAAGCACAGTAAGATGGCCCTCGCTGGATTTTAGTGGGCTATAAATGTTTTTTTTTCAATATCTCTAGAAAATTGTTATCAGAGTAAAAATAATACGTTCGAATGAACGGTTTTCAGCCAAAATCGGGTCCTCGTCATCAATTTTGCAATTTGGCAGGAAAAGCAGAGATTAATAAACCAAAATAAAATGTATACAAGAAGTGAGCATTCTTTTTTTACCCCAACCAGGAACAGGAAAGCCGTAGGAATTCACAGCCCGTTATGTTCAATAAATTGTAACGAGCCGAGGATGTCGAGGTTGGCACGCACCGGGTACCGTCAGATGCTGTGGATAAATCCGGGCTAACGTAGAGCTGAACAGAGCTATTAAGCCGTCAACACAGATTCACAAGGTAAAATAGGATAAGACACATGGGAGCGTTTATACTCATATACAGCAGATATATTATAATAAAATGGAAAGTAATGCGAGGAAAGTACAATAGGATACATTACAGCTTTAAGTGATCTGTCTGGATAAAAGGCGATGTTCACATGCCTGCTAAACAACCGGTGGGGAATGCAGCGCTGTGTGCAACTACAGGGAAGGGATGTAGTATGTGCGGACATAGAGCGGGAGAGTTGAATTGAGTTGCGGGAACGGGGGTCGGCAGTCGAATGGACGGGGCACCGGCTGCTTTCATCCTCACGGAGCCACACCATCTTCATCCTAGATCCACCTGCAGAAAGTGCCACCGCGTTTAAACAATCCCAGTCAATCTCCTGGCGTGTTACGAAATCGGATTTTGTCTTTTGAGTTTGAAATGCAGGCTATTTAAACTGTCTAAAGTCTTTCTGCTAGTCATTTTTAAATCAGAGAGCACAAGTCAAAAAGAAGTAGAATATACTAAAGATTTTACTGTTTGTAAGAAAAATGAGAGAGAATGGAATTTTTGACAGCAAAACGACGCCTAGAATTCTCTATATATATTTCTTTTGGGATAAAATCCACAAAAATATATGTGAGCATCCATTCTAAATGCGTGTGACTGGGGTAGGCCAGAAACATGTACTTCTTATTTTTACAGCCTTATGCGGTAATCGTAGAATGCGCTGCCTGCGGAAGCAGGTTGAGCGGTGATTTGCTTCCAACATCATTATTCAATAGGTGCAGGCAAAACAAACGAACTTCGTAGATACATCGACGGAAATCAACGCAAAATGGAAATTTGACTTTCTATTGGCGGAATTTCGCGGAAAATGGAAAGACGGATTACTGAAAATATAAAAGTAGGTTATTATTATCAGGCAAAGGCAAAAAGGACATCTAAAGTCAGTCCTGCTATTACAGGTGTAGTAACTGCGATGCATAACAAACGGCTATCAATTGGTTCCATGGATCGAAAGACTGGTGTGACACCCATCGGTTAAAAATTGCCTTTGAAATATCGTCCATCGGGATTCAGGTTCTAAGTATCCTCACCAATGCCTCACTATTCCAACAACTATCCACGCTAAAGAAAGCGGTAACTGAACTTGCAACAATACTGCTTCTATTAACCTTTTGGATTTGTACATTACTATACTAGGTAACAACTACTATGCATTAACAACTAATTTTTTTCACATTACACTTGTCTCGCTAGGTGACGGTCACCTGCAGGAACCTCCACTGGCCAGTAGAAACGATCGCTCTCCTTTAATTCAGAAGCTGTTAACTTGATGCTTCTCAGTAAAGGTCTTATTTTTTAAATTTAAGGCCACCTATTTTTTACGCCAGAATGTATGCGCGAGCGAATGCGTATACGAGAACACGTCACCACAGTTAATGCTTAGGTGCTGTGGGAGGGATGTGCTACAAGAACTGTATTTGCGACTACGAAACGGAACGAGAGTAAGCCCACATCCAAAGTTTTACCCCGACGCCATGGCCAAATGGCGCAACCGTTTTGAATACCCTACCATATCCACGCCAGATTGCCACGTCAAACCCGGCTATCACGCCGTCTTGCCATGCGTGGCAAGGTGTGGCCATGCGTGGGTGGTGCTGTCAGGGTCTGGTCAGTTAAACTTGGTGTAAAATTTAAAAAATCTTACAATTATGACTGTACTAGAAGCTCTCGGCATCCGGCACCTCTTCTCGATTTCCTTGGTTCCTATGTATCTTACCACAGCCAGAACGTCTTAGAAGGTAGTAGCTGCTCGATGTCTCGGCCAATCACGAGCGGCGTTTCTCAAAGCACAGTTTTAGGTCCCCTCCTTTTCACTCTTCACACACGTAAGTGAAATTTCAACAGTACTCACTAAGTCAGAATATTTCATTTATGCTGATGACCTTAAGTGTATTGACTCATTTTCCAAGGACACGTCCAATAGTTGTGTTGATAAAATTGACGCAAACTTGCGTAAGCTCTCACGTTAAAGCGTTACCTGGTAGATGGCGTTTTCTCAATGCAAGCTAACTTTCATGTGTTTTGGTGCCGCAAATCTTCCTAGACCCGTAATCTTTCAAAGTAGTCCACTCTAAGAACGGTCTACTATAAAGGATTTAGGTCTACTTCACACGAATAAGCTAGCATCATCGCCTCGTGTGGTTCAAAGTTCTGAAAAGACAGCATAAATGTGCAGTTTTATATCACATATTCATTTTCCTTCCTTTTCCGATTTATTTTAAAGATGGATTTCGTTGCTGTATAACAGTATGGTAGGCTATATGTATTTGTTTAGTCGCTGTATACATTTTTAAACCACTTCATTGTTGTTTTTTGGCTTCAGTCTCGCTAAGGTGAACGCGCACGAGAGAGAGACGTCAACGAAGGAAGTGAGAGAGTTCGAACAATGGAGGAATCACGCAGCGGGATAGTGAAACAGCAAGAAGAGTATTTACCATGTTAATTCACACGTTTCAACGAAATATTTTGTCGAAATATTTCCGAACCATATTTATAATCCAAATCTTACAGTAAACTAACGCGCTAGGACCCTCAACCTCCTTTTGTTTGAACGAGTTTTTATTATATCAGCAGGGCATATGGAGGTAATAATCCAGTTGGAGGAGGAGTTAAATATAATGGTGTGTCATTCAAGCTCAATGCTTTAGAAGACGTAGTAGTTATGTAGGAGACTAGCCCGACCATTGGCACGAATACTACAACTCAGCAAAATTTGGCTCCAGGATCTTGGAGCTTCTGATCCGATGAGACTACGGCTCTCATTTTTATCGATTATCACCGGAAGCAGGCCAACTTAAGAACGAGCAAGATCACGGACTTTTCAGAACAAGCAAACAGACGTTGCCTGAAATTGTGTGAAGAGTTTTCAAAGTAAGCTAATCTGAACCGCTGAAAGTAGATCAGAAATGAATTGCAGAATGCTATATGAGCAGTCAGGGGACAGAATTTGACTAAACCTCTGAAGGGAATGGCAACAGATCGTGTTTAAAGAGTGTGCTAGTGTTTATGTATAATATTTACAAGAAATGAAATGAGATCAGAAGTACGTTGTACTCTTTGATAAATCTTTCATTTCGAACTTCATACAGGCTAAACAGACTCCCCCATTTATTTGTAAGTCCTTCGAGATGACGCCCATGATAAACCTGCGTGAACACCCATATGCTCTCCTTCTTCAACTGAATAAACCAATCATTGGATGTCCCGCTAGCCAATTAGAAAGGTGGACAGATCTGATGGCTCGGAAAGAGGTTTACCACAATGTAGCTATTGCAACTATCGATGTAACTTGATTGTGCGGGATATATCATCCTGCGCAGCGGAGATCCAAATCCAGAGCAACGAAACGATGCGCCCGACAGGGCTAAATTGGCTACGGTCGTCAGTGCCTACGCCGCACTAATTATTGGTCTTGTCGATGGAGAACATTATACGGAGACCTGCATATCTCGCTCCCAACCGACTGTGTAGAAACACGGCTAGGCTGAAGGTCCTTGTAAATGTCAAGCTCGCGTACAGCCAAACGGTTCTGTCTAGGATGTGCCATAGTATCGATAACTGATACAGCGCTGATCTCCTACAAGTTTCCCACGAAAGCCAGCTCTCTCCCTCTCTCTAGTAATTGCTGGCTGATGCACTCCATGGACAGACCGGCAAATTGTATCACTGAATGGTTCACCATTTCGCAGTTGCTACTGCGAGACCCCTGCAGGCCTTTACAGGGCAGCCAAACACCGCTGGCGTAGTGTTTCAGAACTGGATTTAATAAATTATTCAAATCTGCCAAAACCTGCATTAATACATGGCACTTGGTAAGCGGCTGGTGAATTCCAGATTGATAGCTGAGGTTATCCTGCTAGATTGACATACCAGAATTGGTGCATGTCATACGTCGCAGTAGGACGGATGTATGAGTTCGTGCAAGCGTGATTAACATGTCAAAATGTCTCTAGCAAATCTGAAAGTTGAAATTGCAGTGTTTCTGCAGCCTACCAAACGCGAGACGCAACTCACTCAGAGCATTGGACTTTGCGCGAAGTCAGTTCTCGATGTGCCTCGGGCCAGAAGCAAATTTACGCACCTCGCCTTTCCATCCTGGCTTTAATTTACAGTGGCTTGACGTCAATCCGTCCAGTAAGATTTCCGCATTAATAGACTAACCTTATTTAGAAGGTTGGCCACAATCCGTCTGGACACAGACCTCAACATGGTGACTGCAGCCAGATATCACTTTGGACCTAGCCCCCCTCGCGGTTCGACGTGCGCTCCGACAGTCAAAAGTTCTTCCTAACAATTCCCCTATCCCTCTAGGCGGAAAAAACTCTGCCTACCACTCTGGCCTTCCCAAGACTTCTCTCACATCCTCTAAGGAACTGGGCCGGGAAGATCGTAATTGTTAGAGTTAATCTTATTAGCCATAACACACCCCTATAAAGTTTCCTTTTGGAAACAAAAGATAACGAACGTGCTAGAAAAGGATCAAACCCGTTGACATGAAAAAGTGGGACAAACGACATTTTACTCATACTGCTCTGCTAGCTAATATTTTATGCATGTGATTACCTCATCCTGCAGGATGACAGTGCATAAATCACAGATCCCGGGGAATCAGTTATTCCCGAAGTTTAAATGTACAAACTTTACAATTCTTGATGGAATTTGGTAGGTGCGTAGACTTAGCGCCATTGAATCCTGACAAAAAAATACACCCTAACATACATTTAGACGGAAATGAGCCATCAGACTAAAGCTGTTGGCAGAAGAACGCACGCTACTCATTACCTAATGCGAAGACCAACGGTGCCACACAGGTATTCATATAGACTGTGCGCCAGGTAAGGAATTGCGATTTGTACGCTTGGTTCTCCCGCTGAAGTCTACAGGTTGTGTGTCAACACATGGGGCCTTGGTACCATGAGGTGATTGGACAAGCTTAGGGGGACAAGGCCGTTGCTGATGGCTGGGGCTCAGATACCCTTATGCCTGCCCACAAGATTGAAGATTAGATAAGATGCAAAAAATACCGCAGCATAAGCCCTATTGACGTCACTGCGACGATATTAGCCACTGTCCTTCTCAGACGATTTGAGTCTGCATAAACTTCCAGGTCCTCTGAAGCCTGTCAAAAATATAGGCCAATTTACACGTTGAAGGAAACGAGCCGTCGGACTTATAGCGCTGGCAAAATAGACGACGCTTGCCTAATCCGGACCATTTCTGTGGAAGACCAAAGGTGTCCGGTCGCCAGTTAGGGACCTGCGGTTTAACCGCTTCGTCCTCCATCCGTAACAAAAAAAGAACGCAAAGCAAAAGTCGACGGGAGAACTGATTTAATGGCCTCCAGCCCGAATGTTGTCGTACAAAAATAAGGGAAAGGAAAAATCTTGCGTAAAAGCTAACAGAAATAATTCTGAAATTTTAAATGCCTGGGAAAAAATATACAGGTATGTTATATAGTATATTATACAGGCTGCGTTGGGCACGCTGGGGAGAAGACTAGGAGGAATTCTCTGGTTGACCTAAAATAAGGAAAAAAATAGATCATAAAAACCGTAAAAGGGTTGAGGTTGCCATAACCGTGCTCGAGATAAGCTTATTCGCGTTACTGCCAGCTGCTAAAGAAGGATGGCTTAGTATTAAATAGCGACAGACAAGCATAACTTCGAGCTCATTTTTTCACAGGTAAGTCAGGGTTTCCCGAGGGCAAATGGTACTGTAGGACTCGCGGCGATTTTACCTGATCTCGAAACATTACAAGAGCCTCTGACGACACACAGCGATGTGCGCGATAAAGCGTGAAAATGCATACTTCAGATGAGGAGGGCCGTACCAAGCAGTGGGATCACCAGCACTCTCTTGCTTTGAACAAGGCAAGGAGCACGAGACTACCAGCATTTCATGAAGTCATACACATCCTACTCTATTTATCTATCAAGTCTTAGCCTTCTCAGGTAATACTTTATTGGAAAATTCATTTTGTTTTATTAATAGGCAATGGTCATATGCTGTCGAATAAGAGGTCACAAAACTGCCTGACGCCTGCTACTTCCGTGGTCTTTTATTGTTCAAATTGCTTCCAGGGGAACAATGCTTCGATTATCTATGTTGTTTGACATTACTGATGGCCACTGCCTGATTCAGGCTATCAAATACTTCACACAGATTATGCAAATGGTTTTTGAAGTCTCTCCCCAGTACGATGGTGTCATCGAGGTACAGAAAACACGTCTTAGGGATGAACTGTGCGAGAGCTTGGTTCATAAGTAGTTGAACAAGTCAGACAACCTGCATTTTACCTACCAATAGCCGGCGGCTAAATCCAGCGTCGAGAAAGCCCAATTAATTGACAGGGCATCAAAGGTTTCGTCAATCCGAGGTAAAAGAAAATCAACTTTTTGTATTCAGTGCGTATAGCTTGTGATAGTCAACACATAAACCGCAGGGTGACGTCTTTCTTCACGATTTGAACGACCGAGGGGAACTACACGGCTCGATACTCTTTCGATAGAGTAGCGCGTTTTTGATTGCCTTTATCGGTCTCTGCCAGAACACAAGAAATCATCGAGGCGGGATCTTAGTTGGTCGAGTCGTGCCCATACCTACTTCATATTACACAATGTTTGCTCGACCAAGAGAACGGCCGTCCCAGTCGGTACAGTACTAATATTGCTGCTACTACTACTACATAGGTGGCGCAATAGAAAAAACCTGATAATGTAACTGAATGATAGTAGTACATACACTATTACTGACGCTAATATTACTCAGAGGTGATGCTGATTTAAGTCCACACTGAGACTCACGTCCCCTCGATATTATCAAGGAGCGTGCATCTACATTTATTCTATTCGGAGTAAATACAATGGAATAACGATAAGAAATTACACTCAATACGATGCCTAGTGCTGATACGTTTATCTACAAGAAGACGGGCGCCAAATTAGCATACTAAAATTCCCGGAAGAAGATTTCACCATTGGCTAGATCTCAGTTCCAACAGGGATAGAACTGCGCACAGAACAACGCGGGGGCACGGAGCAGTTACGAGACGTTTACGCGCCTTCTTACGTCAAGGCCTGACAAGACCTTCGGGCGAACACTTTCGCAAAAAGTAAGGCTCCTGGCAGTACACATACGCCGGAAAGCGTTCGCCGCGGTGAACCTATAGTATCTGTATGGGAGTTAAATACAAAACCGCACTCGAAGTCTGGAATCAGATAGACAACAAAATGTTGCCGTGATGCACACATCGAATGGTAAATAAGCAACATTTACAGAATCTATCACAGCAACGATTAATTTGTGAAAGTGTACAGTAAGCAAAGAAAGGGGTACCCGGATGCAACCGCACAAGATGCAACTTCAGAGCGTCACTCCGCGCGAAGGAGCGACCACAAACTGCACACGAAAACTCTCGTAGATCTGAAACCGAAACAAAAAAGAAAGTTCTCAAGTCATCATAGCGCTGAAAAATTTATCGAGGTTGACTTTAACTCCCTCACAGGGATAAGCATGTCTATTGACCTGATCGTGGGCGCGTCTAAATAAAATATTGGTAAACACAGAACAGACAAAAGGCCGACGTGTAAGTTCGAAGAATGAAACAAAAAGGCGTACTTCCGTGCACACTGCGCACGTGCTTCTTCAGGTCTTCCCTCTTTTTGGAAGAATGGCCACAAATATCACAGGGGAAGCTTCGTAGATCTGAAAAAAAAACAATACAGTAAATGGGTGGGTTTATTTACTGCATGATCGGTTTTACGCTTGAACAGCGTGACAAATTTTAGTCATCATTATCGGCGCTTTTTTCCTTGTTCTACTTCACTGCCTCGTGCCAATTGAAATCACCAATAAGCTGAGGTACTTTTTTGAGATCACAATATTCAACACTTGCTCACTTTCTCCACTGTGAATTAAGGGCTGCGAAGAAACGGAAATTGAGAGATTGAAATCGGAACTGTATCCATAACAGATGTGGATATCGTGCAAACCTTAAACCCAGAATATTCTGTGACTTTTTGCTTTTGACCTTTTACCATGACCCCTTACCTTACCTTATCCCTGCTCGTCGTGAACGGAGCCATTTTTGCTGAAATTTTTGGATATTACCTTCAAAATATAGCTTTCTCTCTCCCTCTCGCTCTCAGTTATAATACGAACAGAGATATCTTACTAAACACCATGATAAGTTCAAACGCGTCAGCAGTTTTGCGGTGAGAAGTGCGCTAATTTGCTGTAAAGATAAATTCCTTTTCTGTCATCGCCCACGCATCAGTCCATTCTCCGAGAAGCCAAACAGTGGCAGAGGTGACCTCAAGCCGTACGCCCGGGGCGAGTCACAAGAGACGAGGGAAAACTAGAGAAAAGAAAACAAAAAGAGGCTTACTTTTGTGCACACAGTTGACGTGCATCTTGAGGACTCCCTTCTCTTTGAAAGAACGGCCACATATATCACACGGGAACTTTCGCAGATCTGAAACAACAAAAACAGAGTGCAAGAGACTTCAATGTGTCAGAGGCTAGACTTGCAGTGAAAAATGTGTGAGGATTACTTCCTCTCGCATACTGTTGTGCACAGTGTTGACGTGCTCTTTGAGGACTGTGCTCCGCTTGAAAGAATGACCACAAACATCACACGGGAAGTTCCGCAGATCTGAAACAAACAAAAATCAACACAGTTAGAGACTTCAATGCACCAGAGGCTGGTTTTATTTGCTCCAACACAATACATTTGCGAAAGATAACGCTAGGAAGAAAAGTTGACGAGCTCTGCGTAAAGCACTACTTCGAAAATACACGTTTCTGAATCTAGAAGAATGTCTAGCAAGCATACGTAGCTTTCTATAAATTCTCCTCGGGCCATTACGTCTATATAGGGAGGGAGTAAAATGTTACATGCTGGTAATTATAGCCATCACTACAGGTAAAATTTTCAGGGAGATGGGGGGAGAGGGGTTGGAGGGAGAGAAAGCGCGGAAAGGTGCATGCAGTTAGATAACTGTTAACAATGCCAAGCTCGGCGCTTGCAGTTTATTTTGCGCGCACAGAACCGGCTTCCTCAACCGAATCGCGGTTGCTTCTGCTGTTGCTAGCAAAAGCTGACGCAGTGACTTTGGGTAGTTTGGCGGGACCTTTTAAATTACCTTAAATGCTTTGCTGGGGTCTACACGATGTCCGGAGTCAACCATGTGGGCAAGGATAAAGCTGTTGATGCTTTTGACTTCATATTTGGCCAGCTATGTCGGGAGATGCTCCTATATTCTTTTTGATAAATGCCGACTCGTGCGACAGATATAACCTGCTCCACAGGAGTAAGTGAAGGAGTATATGTACCTATAAGTTATCTCAGCTGGCAGCCTATCCTTACCTTCGCTGGACCGGATTGGTTGAGTATAACATCCGAACTTCCGCTGTTGGGAAGGTTCACGATACGGCTTGACTGAGACACCGGCTTAGGAATTCGCTTGCTGCGTCCCATTGAAAGGAAACTTTGAGGAATAGAGTCTTCCATTCTACAGTGGGTATGGTGGGCTTTGTTTCTTTCTCCATCATATTCCTTATGATGAATATGTCCGGTTATCCGTTCAGCCGAAACAGATCCTGTAGCCGCTGGAGCTCTATTTCAATGGTGTTTGCCGAGCAGATTTTTCTGGTTCTATGCGTTAAGCAGCGGATCAAGCTACGCTTCTTTTGGATAGATACAAAACTGCTGGCCCAAGTCGATCATCATCCCCCTGGTCAAAGCGGGTAAGGACCCCTGCCTAGCGACCTCTTATCGTCCAATTGCCCTCCCCAGTCCATTGGCGAAGATCCTGGAACGGCTCATCCACCCAATTCTGACGTCTGTGGCGGAACTATCTTGCCACCAACATGGTTTCCGATCGGGTCGTGGAACTACAACGGCACTCTTCGAGCTCAGCGACGCTATCCTCGAGGGCTTCAATCAACAGAAACCCGCTTCGCGGACCGTGGCAGTCTCAATTGACCTGTCACGAGCCTTTGACTGCGTCCGCCATGATCAGCTCCTGCAGGACTTGGTCCAGTTGAACGTCCCGACTGGCCTGGTCCGATGGTTGGCGACTTACATCCGTGGCCGTCACGATCGTGTTCTCTTCCGGGGCGCTTTCTCTAAGCCCCGTAAGCAGACCTGTAGCGTCCCTCAAGGCTCTGTGCTCAGCCCGACGCTCTTTAACATCTACATGCGAGAGCTCCCACTCCCCCGGGCATCTGTGCAAGTGGTATCCTATGCGGACGATGTTACGTTCTTTTGCCGGCACCATGACATCGATCAGGCTGCACAGCTCCTCACGGAGTTCATGCCTGTTGTCGAAAACTTCCTCACCCAGCGCGGAATGACGATCTCGGCAGCCAAGTCGTCCGTAACTGTTTTTACGCTTGACCCGAAGGAGTTTAATCGTCACCCGGTCATCACCGTCAATGGGGCGTCCTTACCGCTCGTCCGCAAGCCCAAACTCCTTGGTGTGCGTTTTGATCCACTCTTCACGTTCGCAGACTATGCCAGGGAGACCGCAAGCAAAGTAAGCCGCTGCACCAAGGTCCTCAAGGCTCTAGCAGGCACATCCTGGGGCTGCGCGAAAGAGACTCTGTCGACTGCTTTCAAGGCGCTGGCCAAGCCGCACCTAACTTATGCGGCATCCGTCTGGTCTCCTACGATGAGCTCTTCCAGCCTCCGCCGCCTCCAGTCAGCCCAAAACGCTGCCCTCCGCATGATCACGGGTTGCTATAAAATTTCGCCTATAGATCATCTTCATGCGGAGGCTTCTGTTCTACCGGTCGCCCATCACAACACTCTCCTTAGCCAGCAGTTCTGGTGGAGTTGATCGCAACCCGGCCATCCCAATCATCACCATTGCACCGCTCCCGAGCCCTGCCGCAACGTCCGGCCGTCTATTCGAGCACTCCACAAGGAAGCTGTTGCCTCGTCTCTAGCGGATCTACCTGTTGATAGCTCTGCCACCAAGACAGGCTTCCAGCGTCTCCACCAGAGATTCGTTGTCGAGGAGAAACGAGGTTACCGTCCCCCGGTCCTTTTGGGTGGCTATCCACCTCCGATTGCGGCCTCGGAACGACATCTCCCGAGGGTCACTCGCTGTACTCTGGCGCAGCTACGCAGTGGCTACTGTATGCTCCTTCGCCAGTACCAGCACCGCCTCGACCCATCCATACCCGACTGCTGTCCCGACTGCGGCGTCTCGCCGCATGACTGCCGTCATCTGTTCGCCTGCAGTTCTCGGCCAGGCACTCACCTCACTCCCGCGGACCTGTGGCTCAAGCCGGTCGAGGTCGGGGCTTTTCTCCGTCTCCCAACTACTCCCAGTTTGGATTCCGGCGGGGATTCCTGATCCAACTATGGGCTACGACACACACACCTCACAAGAAGGCTCTACCCGCCCTCCTTGATGTAATCTTGCACAAACAAGAGGATGGTTCTATCCAGAATAGTACATAGGAAAATGACACAAGCACTTCGAAAACGGAAAAATGGAACGTACTCTTGTGCACATTATCGATATGTGACTTTAATTTTGTCCGATCCGCGAAGGTTTTGCTGCAAAGCTCACAGTTGAACCGTTGCCGTTCTGGGAAAAAAATCAAACAAAAGAAGATAGTGCGTGAGTACTTAAAGGCGGTCTAAATACTCCACTGGACATCCTGTCGAGTACAGCCATCTGCACTAAAAACCAGTGCCATCTCAGCAGAGTATCCTGCTTAAAGTAAAACAGGCTCGCCTCACGAGTCATACGCCAGGGTGGCGAAGTTCCGATACCTTAGAAGGCAGAGCAAGCAGTCGGCAGTCAGGCTTATCAACACAAACAACTGTCTGTGAAGGCACGAGTCAGCAGCGGCTCCAGGACACGGCACCAGTTAGGACTCCAGCAAAGTCTTACCCCCTTTACTCATCGGTGAAACAACGTGGTTGTTATTCCAAACATAGGTTCAGGCAATGTTAATGATTTCAAAAAAAAATGCTGAAAAATCTGAGTTATTTGACTACTACTGTTTAGAGACTATCCTTCGAATGAAGTACATCGATTTCATTTCAAATAAGAGAGTCTGCACTCACTGCGACAATATCACAAGGAGATGTTAGGCCATCCATAAAGAGGACTGAAATGTTTTGGCCATGTTTTTTGACGTCAACCTCACATGCTTAGTGAGCAGACGTCGAGGAGAGGGTCAACACAAAAGCTTGCTTAATTAAGTCTGTCAGGACATGGATGTGGTTCTGGACCTTCCATATTCCGTCTTTGGTGCTGGTGAAAAGAATCGATTGAACTGTTCAGGTCTGTTGTCACGGATCGGCAGGCATGGAGAAGTACAGTCAGGGACATCATCGAGGCCGGTTGGATCCGTCGTAATCGTAGCCGTAACGCGTACACGTAGCATTATAATTTAAACGATTGATGGCAGCCTGGGCAGACCTAGTATCATCCACAATTGCACTTCTGTCCATATAAACTATGAAAGCTATTTACAGAAATATGCAAAAAAGGATAGCGCAGGCACTTAACACTTTAGCAGATGACGTGGGAAACACTCATGAGCGAAAAAGGAAAGAGCGCTTACGTTTGTGCATACGATTGAAATGTTGGTGCAGCAGCTTGATCTTCGCAAATGCCTTGCCACATAACACACAGGCATACTCGCACAGGGCTGTAAAACGAAACAAAAAGATGAAATGGCAAAAGGCCCGGACTGCTCTTCTTGCTTGCTTACACATTCGGAGAAGAGTGAATTACAGAGACACTAATAGAGCACTTTTAGTTACCAAATGGGTTGCCTCGGCGGGCAGAAAGGCATTTTGCAATGCTCGTACCAGATTTGGGAACAAACAGAAACGACTAAATGACGCAGCTGCGAGGGATTCGGTTCATCAGTGAATAACGCAACGTTCATCATGTGGTTTCTGGTATGCTAAATCCAGTTTCATTCTGAATTGTTTAAGTACCGAGGAAATCAATGCGCGAACATGGAATGAAGCCTTCGAGGCAAGGCATTTTAAGTTCGATCCGAAAACTGGTGTATCTAAAGTGGAATGCATCAACCATTACCGAAACACGGGTGCCTGGGATTTTAACTAGTGCCTATGCCGTCAGCATGGTAAATAATTACGTCGTGTATACTACTCAGCACGTGAGCGGGTCAGTGATGATTAAGCCCTTCCGAGGAATCCTTAGCGACCAAACATGTATCTTCGGCAAAGCAATGTGAACTGTCTGCAGACGTTTCATACGGCGAAAAATGATAGTTGATGGATTATCAGGTAGGCCTCATTGCTTGTCTTGGATGCAGAAGCTTGCAATCCAACCTCACCCATGCAACTACTCAGTCATTAGCTAGATGCGAACATGGATTTGACGAGAGAAAAGGCTCGAAGGACAATTCGAAAATAGCATGGGGCATAATAATTGGTATTCGCGTCGCTGGTTTTTCGGGGGAGTTTAAGGTTTTCAGGCAAACTCACGACCCCATTAACTTGGCCAAGACAATGAAACTCCAGTCTGAAGAGAGGTCTGCAAAAGTTCCCATCACCAGACTGAATCTACAGAATACCGAGAGACGAACAATCGTTTTCCACCCAAAAAACTTTCGGACTCTCATAGTTGAAGATACAGCCTCACTAGTTGCAGTAGAAAACCGCACACGACCAATATCACCAGGCACAGTTAGGGTACACACAAGGTTTAATCATACCAATTCCTTACGCCAATCTGTTGGGTTATATACAGAACGGCCTGAAGTGAATGACCGAAAACAGCTGTTTGCCAACACGACTTTTCAATCGTAAACGAAATGGGAATTTTTGCTGAATATACAGAAATGTTGCAAGAAACAAGGCTTTCAGGTCCTGTATTAAGAGTAACTGACTTCTATTAATTCACTTAACTCATCTAATCTCCCCATCAGGCAGCGTGCCAAAGAAGCATGTTTTGAAATTTGAAAAAGTTAATGCGATCAAAACCAATTTCCCTTCTATAGCCTATTTTGCGTGAGGAGGGTGTTGGGGCAGTTCACTTAATTGAGAAGTAGAAGACGACTCAATCAGTGGTTGCGGCTCATTCGACGAAACCCGGCCACACATTCAAATTTGATGAGGCCGAAATTCTCGCAAGAGGTGACAACAGAGTGAGCCGAGAAGTACTTGAATCATGGTTCACGGGCCCGCAATCCATCAACAAGTGTAACGATTTGCCCAATCCACATTTGGTGCTGAGACTAAACCTGGCCAAAGCAAATCGCCTATGGGAATACAGACGGGCAACTACATCATCTTATGCCAACACCGCGAGGCCAGAGGGCCATGGCTGACACAAAGAATCAAAACACACTCAGAGCATTTATCGATTTTTTTGTATGCTTAAATTTTACGGTGGAACCCGGTGCACACACAAACTGTTTCTGCTACTGTTCTGTATATCTCTGACGATGAATCCGCGACGGATTTCGAAACTTCAGGCGAATAAACATATTGTCCCAGCGATCGAGTCGTCTTCTACTTTGCAATTACTTCCTGGGACTCGCATGTTCGCTTGTATTAACAGTTTACCTAGCTAGAAGGGAAAATCCACTAAATGCCAGACAACAATGCTTGCTGGACAACTGCGGACGGACTGGGAACTATCCTAAATTAAGGCCGAAACAACACCGAGGGAAGGACATTCTGACTGTCTTATAGACGACTCTTCGCGGCGCTACCCGGCGAGCACTTAAGTGGAGGATGATAGAATGGCCCTCGGTGGGAGCCAACTATACGATTGTCCAGGCCCGCGACGAGAGGAGCAGGTCCAAAACTCAATGCAATGCGTCAGAGTAAAGGGAAAGTGCTTTAGCTGCGAGACACTAAGAAAAAACATATTGCCTCTATCATGACTTGATAACCTGAAAGAGCTGCACCTGAGTTCCAACCAGACGACTATTCAGATCTACCACTGAGATTGGACCATAGCTAGCGGGTTAGTGTGGCTGTAGATCAGTACCACACGGAAAAAGATCGTTGTTGCGGAACAAAGTATTGTACATAGGTGACCCTCCGGTCCCCAAACGTTTAAATCGCTTGAAAAAGTGAGGGTGCGCTGAAATCACACTCGAGCATCTTAGCCGCTGCGAATGAAACGCCAGCAAGGAACCAGAACTTCTTTCGGAAGTGTTTATTCGCATGGTGCAATTTGGCACAATGTTGCTGTCAGTGCAGCTAATGGAGAGAGGGAGAGAGGCCAGATTCCGCAGTTTGCAATGATATGCCAAGCAGCTATTTACGAGGGGTTACCTGGTGCATCCATAGGTGTCTGAAAATACAAAAGATTTCAGCAAAAGCCAGCTGCGAAATAAACCAGGATCTCAGATCTGACGAATAGGCAGCCGAGAAACAGCAACAACAATGCTACCAGGACGCGGAAGATTGTGATCTGGCACGCCGATTGCTCAGGACAATGTTCTGTTTCGATATCGCGGGGGCCGGCTACACCGGGCAAGATCACAGATGAGCCACGAAGAATCAAGGGCTTTTCGTCGAAAGATTATCTGATACGATGCATCACGCATAAGTCTCCATGTTCGCACAAAAGGTCAGTTTCAAAAGTATCTTTACTGTACAGACTTATTCTGTCGATTAACTTGTATGCCTGTGACCCCATGGATCATAATTATCCTAAGCCATTATTATTTGCCGTATGACTTCCTGGAAAGGTGTCTCGGTAAAGTCTTGTCAGAGGGTGATCAAATAAAAATTACGCTTATGCCGTGGGACCAAGTTATACTGCATCACAGGACAACGCAATGTGGATGAGGGAAAATGTCAAGGAAGTAAGCATTACTCACGCAAACTGTGTTCATCTCCTAAATGGTTTGCAGGTTCCTCGCCAGTGGGTTCTTCTACCTTGCAGAACTGCATCTCTGTGAGGATAGATTGATAAAAATCGACGCACCAGAATTGTTTGCCTCCAGAGGGCTTTTTGGACCAGAAGCTATAGTAGGAATAGATAAGCATGTTGCCGTGTTCAAATCCCCCGTTAGAAGACTTGAGAGAATGGTTGGTGTCAGTCTTCCACGGTTCACCTCAGCAGGTGAAGGTGACGGCACTGATGAGGGCTGCCACTCATCCTCGTTGTTTGCGCGACCACTTCCATCGGATCCACTTGAGCCTTGCTGGGCACACAGTCGCCCACTTCGACGCTGTGACTAACAACAGCGCAATGTAGGATAAATTAAATCTTACAAGCTTATATGGCGGTAGTGATTCAGAAGCTTAAATGCAGTACATACCAATCACAGACTGTTAGAATTACCTTGCGATGCTCAGGCCCGATCCCTCGGTTTTTAACTCCTTTTTCCTGCAAAAAACGAAACATTATATAGAATAGAGGCGCATACTGAATAAAATGTTGTTAGCGTTAGAAAACACGCAGATTAAACTGAGTTGTGATTGGTCTAAAATAGGAAAGTCGACCAATCTGGTAGTCTTAAAACAATGCTCATTCGTAGTACAAGAGCAACATTACGGGATGAGTGTAAACGAGATTTGGTATACGATACGAATAAGTATTAGAGTTAGAACGTCGATCCCGACGAGGTCCACCGCCGGCATCAAGCCAGCGCGGTAATATGTGCACGAACAAGAGTATACTTGTACTGTATCTCTCTTTCTAGGTAGGTAGGGCGGCCAGAGCGTGCCAACAAATCTGACTAGGATCCCACAGCAGTGCAGCACGACTCACAGTCTGCCAGTAGGCCAATTTACGTTAAATAGAGTTTTTTAATTACCCGCACTAAAAAACTGGGCGCATCCGTCGGATTTTCTGTCTTATACTCCTTAGCTTATCTACAAGTGTTACTCCGTCTATTCTCCCTACAGGCTGCATACACTCTGCCAGTGCTCAAAGGGAGGCAAGCAAAATTCGCGTAGCAGAAGAGCGAACCGTGCAATATTTTGATAGTGACATGGAAAGAGCACCCAATTGTTCATTATCTAAGAGACCATGGCGAATCAAGTCTCTCCTATCTCTAGAACTGCTTGCAAAAATCAGACTTAAATCCTAATATCCGCTAATAGGGATTTTAGTGTCGATGAAATATGTGTGCAAAGAAAGTATTCGTTGTTTAACGCTTACTATCTTCCTCTGTATAAGGTTTTTTGGGCAGGCATGCGTGGATTCAAGATTTGCTGCAGTCCCCGTTATATTTTAGCAAAGTAAGTGGGTTTGCATTCAATACATTACAGGTATACTTCAACTGTTTTATTCTGACGCCACTGTCAGTTTCTGTAAATTATTACCCTGTCGCTCAACTTTTCAAGCAGACGGATGCCCAGCAATATTCGGTGCAGTCTGGAATCGGCATTTTTGCAGACAGAAGACATCAACGTTTTCTAAAACGTAATATTTTTCAACTTTTCCAATAAAATGCGCACCCAAATATATTATCCATAGGCTGCAGAATATTCAGATTTGAGTACCTTTCGGGATTTCACAAAACATCTCTAGAACACTAAGGCAGGAGACGAGTTTAATTGATTGGCTTCTCCATTGTGTGCTTTGAAGTTTGTTCTCTAGCCGTAGAAAATATAATTGTTTCGTATATTCTAGGTGGATGCCAAGTAACAAGAGAAATAATCAGCATTGCAGGAAATCGTAAGTACGCGAATGGCCATTTATGCCCATCAGAAGCCCTCATACAGAAAAAAAGGAGTAAGCATAAAAGATCGAATACTTTCCTTACACACATACTTCGCTGCCGCTAAAGGGTCTATTGTGAGATAATAGACTCACTGTTGCCCAATAAAAAAACAGGATTTAAAGTATGACTTTCAGGCAGTGCTATAGCTAGAGCATGCCTGCTTTCCTGTTGAATGAACGGAGTTTATCGCGAAATAATGACCTCTTAAAAAGTCGGCCACTGGTGACCGTGTTTATGTGACTCTTAGCATACTACACGAGTTTCGGGTCTCCTACGTGAATGTCACTATCCCTTCCCTTAAGCACTGATGGAGCCCTATAAATAATATATATTTGTTGTTATTAAGTAACGGAAAGTATACCATCTGCTCCAGATATCGATTGCCTTTTATTTTTACCTGAAGGTCATCAGAATCGTCCACGAAAGATTTAGGCGGCGAAACTGGACACACGGCTATGCAGGAGGTAGTCATTGCAGCCGTCGTTGTCATTGGCCTGAGAACAGCATCCTCCAGCACGGCCAGTCGGCCATTCATAGCATTTAATCGGTCATTTATTCCCCGGTCCATTGAAGCCAAGCGGCGCTCAATGTTGGAGATTGCAGCTGAGAAAGGGCAGTAATAGAAAGCCGCAATACTCACTGACAACGTAATGCTGCCAATAGGTGCACTGCTGCATTACGGTGCCCATGTGCTCGAACGAGGGCTGCAAAGTGGCTGCCGGGTAGTTGGCGTCTGAAGTTGGGTAACGGAAGATGTCAACATTACCTGCAGCTGGGCCCTGAGACACCTCGGTAACCCCGCTCCCCAACGAAGGAGATGGATTCTCTAAATCGTGTTTCACTTCGTCCTCTTTCCCACCAAGGAGATACTGATCGCCACTGTAAATGGGAATGATTGACCGCCCACTGCCGTTGCAGTCCACATTTCGAGGTTCTTTGTCCATTTATATTGACTGCAAGGGGAAGAAAGAAATTTTACAAAGGGGGCAAACTGTCTAATACGGTATCCACAAATATTCGCCCTCCAACAAAAAGCTAGGGAGTGTTCGGTTGCACGGTTCGCAAGTCAGTGAATACTCAAGGGCGTGTCGTTGTGAGTTCGTTCGCGAATGCTTTCAGCAGACAGTATCGGAAGCATGTAATGAAATATCCCATAGGAGAGGGAAGGAATCCTCACAAGGAGGACTTAACAATTTCTTAAAGGTTCTTTTACTACTATCTCAAGAACATGTGCAGAAAGTTTTGCTTTATAAATGTCCACTGGTGTTGAAGGATTAGGAAACCGGAAGACTTCAAAAACGTCTTTCAAATTCTAAACTGAGAACTAAGGGGTTCATTAACATACACTTTATTTATCATACGTGAATTGTTTACGCAGGCAAAATAAAACATCGCTAGCAGTAGATGATAATCGTGCAGTACACGAATCTACATAGCTTCCTTCACTACCTACTAAATGCATTTACTTTGGACCTTGAAACTTACTCGGATAGTATGGATTATAAAGAGATATCCTAACAAAGCAAAGAGCGAAAACAAAAGGGATGACTGAAAGCAAAATTGGCATTGGCTGGGGATCACCTTTACTGTTCCAACACCAAACGTAGGCGCAATTGAGATAGAGCGCCTATGGATTTGGCTTAAAAGAGTCCTGCGCAGATAGCACATGATGAATTCCGCTACTGATACACTCACCGCACATTCATCCATCATCAATAGCAGCACCCCAGGCCCTTCCCTGCATACAGTTGAACCAGAGGTAGCTCGGAGTACGACCAGAAGCTGTCAGCACCGGAAAAAGATTTTGAAATGAAAACGTCCATACGAGGCCGGACCGTCGGAGTCAGCCAGCGCATGTGCGTACGCTACGCCTAAGACGGCAATGACCTGATACAGGACGCACGCAAACGTGGAAACCAGAATATGACGCAAGTAAGCTCGGTACACTTGACTGACATTCCTCAATCGGTCAACTGACGATAACTGCTAGGAAAGCACGCATCGTGGGAATGGCGCAAATTTGCTGATAACGGCATCAGCCTGTGCGATTTATGACGCGAAAAGGAAAGAATGACAGGAGGGTCCGCAAGGCAAAAAATCGCATTGTATGGGCACGCAAGTTCATTTTTTATCAATAGAGGGCAAGGCACTGATCCGTGCAAATCCCTTCTTTGCAGCCACCAGACATGTGTGAATTTTCAGGTTAGACCATTACCCCCGCCAAAGCAAAGGCAATCCAGTGAACGGTAAAGATCACTGTTCAAATAAGGTGTCGTGTTTCTTCTTAAACATGGCAGCTGTCTCGGCAGCAAAAACATCGGGGGGCATCTTTCTATGCATTCACGGCGCGCCTTGAGAGGTAATAGACGTGAGGGAGGCCATTTGACCGTTGTACCATCAGCTTGAAGCAACGTTCGCGCGTAGGCATATCAACGGCCAGTTTGAAGAACTGTGCGATCTACGGGATGTCACTGCAAATGATCACTTTGTACATCATGATTTGGTCGTTTCTGAAGCGTCCAAATTCGAGGGCAAACAGGTCCAGTGCTTTACAGCGCCCCGGATACGTAAGCCGCACAATAGAGGACGATAAAGTGGAGGCTTGCTAATTAACGGTGAACGTTATAATTTATTGTAGATATTTCTACAAAAGCGCTATCAATGGTAACAAATAATACATTCCAATAAACTCAATTTCAACGCGAAACTGAGGCTGTATTTGAAGTGCCTCAGGTTTAAATTTGGAAGGATAAACAGGAACAAAAAAAACAATTAAACTGTATGAAAAATTGTGCGTACTTGTTATACGCCAACTAACAAAACACAATATGTAAAATTTTCGCAGCGCCTTACACCGTGATGAACTATGGAGTCCCATACACGACTAATTTTGTTAGTTTTTGCGGTTGTCGTTCTGTGATATGATTGGTTGAGTGGTTGGTTTCTGATTGGTTGGTAACGTATTTAGTTTTCGCTTTATGATTGGCAGATTAGGTATCACGTTTTCGGTTTGCGCACTATTCGAACATTTACACGTGAGTAGTGATGGCGTCCACATCTGCTGATGCACCGATCCTATCTGCTGATACAGTGTTTCGGGAGATTCTCTTCAACCGACACTTCCAGTCATTTAAAGAGCTTGAAGAAGCTATTAAGCAGTTTAGCAAAGTAAGGAAAATGCAATGGAAGGCTATTTTTAGACAACCGGCTTTTATTTCAAGACGGGCTCTTCCAACAAATATCCTGTGGGATCAATGTACGCCGACACGTTTGTCTATGCTAACCGGAAATATGTATGCTTCCTAGCGCCGACGAAAACGTATGGTGATATAATTGTATTTAATTTCATCTGCTAGTCGTGATGGGTGTGCTGCTTATTTCAGCGTTAATCACAGAAAGAAGAAGGGCATCGCCGTGACATCCTTTAAGCTGGAACACAATCATGAGTCCGTGCCGCCTGAAAACATAGATACTGCAAGTATTTCGAAAGGCCGTCAGTTACAGGACGTTCGGACGCTAAGTCCGTCATCCCCCCTTCGTACTACGGACTCGACTTCACCAAGTCTACTCATTGAGAGACGCCAAGAACACCCCATTTCGCTTAGTTCAGCCAATTACATCAGTTTCCACTGAATTGTGTTGCCTGAACTATATATGCACACAGGCACATCTCATAGCAGCTATTTGTGACATACGCAGCATTAACTAGGATGACCGTTTCGATGGCAATTCCTACAGAGTGCACGCTATCCAAGGGGTTCTGCCACCGCCACATGAACCAAGAGACTTCCTGCTAACTACAGCCTAACACAAATGTAATCGTTTGCATAAAATCACTAACAGATGTGTCCGTTATTAGCGCCTTTATACCGACCGCTCTCAGCAGTCTTCGCCCAACACTACCATCCATACACAAACAACCCTTAACGTCTGTTCGGTTAAAATTAAAAATTACATTTTACTTACAGTTCTTTTAAACTTTGCTTCTATTTACATTCCTGTATTTTTTAAAAAGATTTGTTTTCCTGCACTTCTTCCTGTTTAGGTTTTGGTTCTTTTGGTTGCACATAAAACGCAAACTTCAACAAAACAGTCGTGTGTTGTGCGATTAGGGCATCTCGACGTAGTGTAGCGGGTGTAGCGGCCGAGCTGACTGGTGGCGGAAGATCGAAGGGATAGGTCGCAGGCGGGTTACTGACTGGAGTAGAATGAACGGTAGCGGGTCGATAGGAGATCGAAAATGGATTTGTCGGTGGGTAATCAATAGGATAGAGAGTACCCGCAGTGGAGGAGGGCTCTGTCCGTACACTCACCGAAGGGGGTGTATTCTGAAAGAGAGGGGTGGTTTCGTATGCCTCACTTAATAGGCGAGCAAATTCTGAACCATCGAAACCTTCAATCATTCCTCGTTGACTCTTCTCGTTAGGAATCAATTGGCGGAGTTAGTAGAATTTATTAGAACACTACAATCTCTTGGAAACAGGCGTATAACGAAAACGGGGTGGAAAAAAACCAATGGAAGGAGTATAACGAAATAGTTTATCTGAGTGTGATAGAATGCGGGGGAAAAAAAGGCGGGCTAGCGAGGTATAGTGCGTACTGACAAATTATGAGATGTACTGTAACAGCGAATGTAAGAGCAAGGCAAAAGAGAGGTTTGACTTATCGTATCCGCCGGCGGTGCCAATCGCGCGACCAGTCCTGAAAATTGAAATTCCGCGGGTTAGCCCGACAAAACACACATGGTTCAGGTGGGGGCGCTACACAGCCCCCCCGCCTAAAGGTTAGCACTGTCCTCAGTGCTGGTGTCGACTATGGGGGAAGCTACAGTGACCTCTAGGGCTACGGGGGGAACCTGGTCGGGTGGGACGATGGTTAGTTGAACGGGGGTTTCTGGGGGACGGGGAGGGACAGGTCCGTGGTATGGCTTGAGTTTGTTGAAATGGGTGGTGAAGGGACGGTGGGAGGGGTGTGCGGTCTCACAGAGGAGGAATGTGGTAGGGGATTTGGTGGCTATCACCGTGAAGGGGCCGACCCATGAGTATTGAAACTTGGTGGGGGTGTCAGGGGATCGGGAGCAGCGGCGGTACATGACCAGGTCGCCGACTTGGAAGGGGGTACCGGCGCGACGTCGGTCGAAGAACTCCTTTTGGCGTTGGGCGGCAGTGCTGAGTGTGCGACGGGCGATATTATGAGTGTCGCGGATGGTCTCCCGGAGTCGAGTAGCGTAAGGGTGTAGGGTGATATGGTCGGGTGCGGGGAGGGGAAAGCGGAGGTCGGATGGGAGTCGGAGCTCTCGACCGGTCCACAGGTAATGGGGTGTGAAGCCGGTCGATGAGTGGGTGGAGCCGCGGTAGGCAAGAAGGCATAGCGGAAGTTGAACGTCCCAATCGCGGGGGTGGTTGCCATAAGAGATGGCGAGGAGGAGGTTGTGGAGCGTGCGGTTAGTCCGTTCGACGAGGCCGTTGCCTTCGGGATGGTACGGTGTGGTGCGGGTCTTGTGGACGTCGAGGAGTTGGCAGACGTCCTTGAAAAGAAGGGAGTCGAAATTGCTGCCGCAGTCCGAATGGAAGGAAGTGGGTGCGCCCCAACGGCTGATCCATGTGTGGGTGACCGCATTGGCCACGGAGGAGGCCTTTTGGTTGTTCAAGGGTACAGCTTCTACCCATTTGGTGAAGTAATCGACCATGACGAGGATGCATATGTATCCTCGAAAGGAGATGGGTAGGGGACCCACGATGTCGAGACCAATACGTTCTCCTGGGTAACCGGTTGTCATGGGTTGCATCGGGGCTCTTGGGGTGGGGTTGGGAGATTTGTGTGAGGCGCAGATGGGGCAGCTTTGGCAGAATCGTACGATGGACGACCGGAGCTGTGGCCACCAGAAGCGAGAACGAATGGCGGACTCAGTTTGTCGTTGTCCACTGTGCCCTAGGTCTGAGTGGATGTGGGTGAGTACAGGGTCAACAAGGCAACTGGGGACGACGGAACGTAGACGGTGAGAAACGGGGTCGCGATGAAAAAGTATGTCGTCTTGTATCAGAAGATGTCGCCACTGGTTTAGAAGGAGGCGTGCATTTGCACTGGAACCGCGTATTTCTTGTTCTCGCGGTTTCGACCGGCCCTCGGCTAAGTGTCGATAAATGACAGAGGTGTCGGGGTCGGAGCGTTGGGCAGATGACCATTGGAGTCGGTTGGGTTCAGAAGTTACCAAGGCATTAACGAATTCGGGTGGGGGTGTGTGTCATCGAGCTCGGGGGCGTGGGGTAAACGAGAGAGGGCGTCCGCGTTACTGTGAAGGCGGCCGGGGCGGTATACGCATTTGTAGTGGAAGTCTTGCAAAAACTCCTGCCAGCGGGCGAATTGGTCTGTTGGGTCTTTAAATGAATCTAGCCATTTCAAGGCTTGGTGATCGGTGCGCAGGATGAATTCTTTGCCGATTAGTAGGTGTCTGAATTGGCGGATGAAGGTCACGACCGCGAGGAGTTCTCTGCGGTAAACGCAGTAGTTCCGCTCAGTGCCGGAAAGGGTTTTACTGGCGAAGCAGATGGGGTGTTCGGCTCCGTCAGTGCCGGTTTGCGAGAGAACAGCACCGATAGCGGACTTGCTGGCGTCGGTATCCAGGATGAAGGGTGGGGCATCGGCGTCGATATTAGGAAGTGCCAAGATGGGAGCGGAGCATAGTGCATTACGGAGGTCGTCGAAGGCGGTGTCACATTCGGTGGACCAGTGGAATGGTTGGTTTTTCTGTGTTAGTTTATGTAAGGGACCGGCTATGTGTGCGAAGTGGCGTATGAAGCGGCGGTAGTATGACGCCAATCCGAGGAAACTGCGCACTTCATTCTGGTTAGTAGGTTTTGGCCAGGAGCGTATGAGTTGAACGCGATCGGGAAGGGGTGCAATGTGGCCGGGAGATATGTGGTGTCCTAGGAACTGTACTTCAGAGCGTAGGAACACACATTTTTTGGGGTTAAGGGTAAGGCCAGCAGAGTGGAGTGCTTCTAATACTAAACGTAGGTTAGTGTTATGTTGGTCTATTGAGTCTCCGAAGACTATGATGTCGTCGAGGTAGACGAGGCAACGGGAGGGTATAAGTTGTTGTAGGACGTGGAACATCAGCCGCTGGAAAGTGGCGGTTGCGTTGCAGAGGCCGAACGGAAGGGTCTGAAATTCAAAGAGCCCTTGGGGAACGATGAATGCGGTCTTGGGGCGGTCTTTGGGGTGGATTTCGACCTGCCAATAGCCCGACTTGAGGTCCAGTGTGGAAAACCAACGGGCGTGACCGAGGGACTCAAGGGTGTCATCGAGCCGGGGAAGGGGGAAAGAATCACGGACCGTGACTGCGTTGAGTCGTCGATAATCAATGCATAGTCGGAGGGAACCGTCTTTCTTGGGGACTAGCGCAATAGGTGAGGCCCAGGGGGATGACGATGGTTTGATTATCTCTCCTCGTATGAGTTCATCGAGAATCTTGTCTACTTCGGCTCGGTAGTGGACTGGAATGCGGCGAGGTGGTTGCCAGATGGGTTTGGCGTCGCCGACATCGATAGTGTGTTGGATAAGGTTGGTGCGGCCTAGGGAGTCGGTGGACCACGAGAAAAGGCCAGGGAAGGATTCGAGGATGTCGCGTAATTGTTCGCGAGCGGTGGCACCCACTGTAGATAAGGAGGGCAGTATGTCTTCTAAGGACGAAGGTTCGAGGGCCGTGGCCGCCATAACGGCATTATACATGAGATCAAAGTCAATGTCTGGGTTGGGTGGGGGTGGCGAGCTGGGGTGTGGGAGATCGTCGGTTTGGGCGAGAACGATTCGACGATCCTGGACGTAAATAACGCAGTTATGATGGGTCAAGAAATATAGTCCTAAGACTACCGGCCAGGGGCTGGAGGGTGTAACTAGAAAGTCATGTGAAAGACGAGAATCACAAAAAGTGAAAGCTAGGGAAATAGAACCTACGATCGGAATCTGGGTGCCGTTAGCGGCCTGAATAGGGCGAGGGCGAGGGAGGGGGTCTATGCACTGATAGAAGTGTTGGGGAATGCTGGCGGAGGTGATTAGTGAAACATTGGCTCCAGTATCGATGAGGGCGTTAAGGCTATAATTCTCGATGAATATGGGTATTGTAAATGGTGACATAGAGGGGTTATCTATAATGGGAGAGGGAATGTTGGACTCACAGTGTTGGTTGTGGCCGCATTGCCGGGCGTCCGGTCCATAAGCAGCGCAGTAGCGGCAGCCAGGATTGAAGTCCGGGTAGCGAACGGGTAGGGTTGGCCTCGGTTGGCGGGTGGGGGGTGGGCGTTGGAAGCTCGTTGGCTGACGTGGAGTGTGAGTTGTTGGCCGAACGGAAGTAGAAGGACTGGGTGCGGTTGGCTGTGGAGAGGGAGCTCCCGGGGAGGGTCGGTGGAGCGATTGATATGACTGATAAAAGTGACAAAAATCGAGAGCTGCCTTAAGGGAGGTGGGGCGGTGGGTAATTAGAGCCTCGGTGAATTTATGGTCTAGTAGACCCCTCATGAAACGATGCAAAATTTGGTTCTGGCGGAAGAAATCCGGGCTGTAGGGGAAGGCGAGTGCGGCCAAACGGGTGAGTTCGGCTGCGAAATCGTCGAACGTTTGGTCGGGTTTTTGTTGAAGCATAGCAAACTGTTCGAGGGCAAAACCCGTGTGAATGGGGGAAGCAAAAAGGGTTTTGAGAAGTTGGCGGGCGGAGGAAAATGGGGTGGTAGCCTTGATGCCGGCGGACATCAGACGGCGGCGGACAGTGGGTGAAACAAAATGTAAAAGAAATGCGGTTTGCTGATTTGTAGGGACGGTTGTAAAGAAGATATCGAGTTCGTCGAGCCACTCATTAACGTCTGTGCCGATATCGAAGGTGCT
>JAYGXS010000003.1:84128130-84155658 GCA_036362985.1 Ligula intestinalis
CAGCAGGTTTCCTCTTATGCCAATTTCTGACAATTTATACAGTAGACACTTATGTGGGACGCTGTCTAATGCCTTTTTGAAGTCCGTATAGATGACGTGAACCTTACCATCTTCATCTAGTGCGCGATTCCACTGCTCAGTGGAGAGTAGAAGGCTGAAAAGGCAAGAATGGTTCTTTCTGAAGCCGTGTTGGAGCCCTGACAGTAGGTTGTTCTCCTCCAAGAACTCCATTGTCGTCTTCTTAATTATCGTTTCCATCACCTTACAGCAAATGCAAGTTAGGCTGACGGGCCGGTTATTGTTGACCTTCATGCGGGTTCCGCCTCTGTATATCGGGTAACTTTTTGCCATTTTCCATTCGGATGGCAGTTTTCCTAGTTCAAGTGATGAACGAAAGATATGTGCTAAGGGCTCTGAGAGTTCGCTTGCCATTTCTTTCAAGAACTTGGCTGGTATATTGTCTGAACCGGATGACTTTGCTTCTTTGAGACTCTGCAGCTCCCTCTCAACTACAGATGTTGAAAATAGTAGAGAATGAAGTGCTGGACCAGCATTTACAACAGCACTGTTGGCATTATCAAAATGAAGCTCGGTTTCCCTAGTGAATACCGAGGCAAAGAACCGGCTACAGTACTCGGCTTTCTCGTCATCCTCAACGACTTCTCCACCATCATCATTCTTAAGTACTGCGACAGGATCCTTGTTTTTTAATCTACTGTTACTATAGCGGAATATAATTGTGGGCTTTTCTTCGGCCTGCTGGAGTATTCTTGATTCATAGTTTTTCCTGGCCTGGCGAATTGATTGTTTTACTGCATTGATTTGGCGTCGGAATTCCTCGAGGTGTACTGATGACCCAGTTTTCCTGAATAACTTCCATTTCCTATTCTTCTTCTTCAGTTGCCTGTTTAGGTTTCTTGTCAGTGATGTGAACTTCAGCGTCACCAATATCAGGATGGAGCCAGGGTTCCGTAATTGCAGAGAAAAACGGCCTCTGGTTGTAAACCCAATAGGAGAGCTCGGGAAGCTTGGGAAGCAAGCTTCTGGCACCAATTAGACAGATTGGAGAGGCTGTTCGACAGATTTGCCCAACAACTTCATGATTAATGAGTTTTTTCAGCCGGTGGTTTTTTTTCATCCGGATTAGGAGTTTAAAGAGCGGAGAAAGATGAGAAAGCTAATAATAGAGCTGGAGAAATGGAGAACCAATGGCGAGACAAATCTTAAAACAAGAGAGGGACAAATAGTTCAAGTCAAAAGGACATCTCTCTGGTCGCAGCCGGTAACAGTGACGTCCTAGCTCTCCCGCCACCGAAACCTATGACATGCCCTCTTAAATTGGTCGTTTTAAATGCCTGATCACTGCTTAATAAAATGCCTCTGCTCCAGACTCTGGTTTTCGTCAACCGCCCAGACATGATTAGGGGTACTGAGACATGGGCATCGGCCTGTGTAGCTGATTCTGAACTCTCTGTTCTAGGCTATGCATGCGTTCGGAACGATCGAAACAATGGCCGTGGCGGAGGAAGCTGCATCTTCATTAAGCAGTCACTCACAGTTCTCCCGTTGGATTATCCACAATTAACGGCGGTGGAGGAGAGCTGCTGGCTACGAGTTGTTCTAAAAAAATCCTCCTTACTTGCTGGCTGTGTTTATCGCCCACCTAATGCCAATGCGGACTACGATCTTTGTCTCTCGCAGGCATTTCATGCCGCAGCTGACTTGAATCTTGAGTATTGCTTGATTGCAAGCAATTTTAATCTTCCTGACAGGCAATGATTTCCACCATCCGGTCCTTTAAAGTTCGCGAACTTACTTGAGGCTGTATAGCTCGGCATGTGGGATCAGGTAGTTGATTTTCCCACTTGAGGAGAAAACATACATGGCCTAAGGCATTATAGGGTCTTCAAAGGCATAACCTACTACCCTAAATATACTGAACTATACTGAACTATTTTTTGTAGGGGATGCGAACCACTTTCAGTGTTATCCTCAGACGCATTTGGGAGTTCAGACCATCTCACAGTTGTTAGTGAACTAGAACTGGAGGCGGATGAAACATTTCCCCAAAACTATAGTTTTTATCATGACTTTCGATCAGCAAACACGGCGGACCTACTGGCACATCAAAATGCTCTCGACTGGTCTGTTTTTTAATGTTTACATGTCAATGTTTGTACCGATACACTGTACAAAGTGCAGGATCCACTCATCCTCCACTTTGTCCCCCGTAAGAAATTAATACATGTCAACGATGAAGTGTACCTTCCTCTGTCTTTGTATCGTAGGCTGCGCAAACTGTCTCGTCGTTTGTATCAGCAGAACGACACTTCCGTTCTGCCCTTGATCATACTGATCTTTGAGCAGGCAAATAAGCTCTCCAAAGAAAAGCAGATAGTCAATGAGGCCCACTTCACTGAAAATCCTTCCCTAAATGTTGCGAAACTCTTTTTGCGTACAGTAAAATCACAGAGGAAAACACAACACCCCATATATCAAGACGCCTTAGTTAACCCCATAGCTGACGCTCAGTTGATCGCTAATAGCTTCAATGCGTTCCTATCCAAAACGTTTTGTGAAAGCTCATTCCCTGCACCTCCGGCTATCCGGGCTTGGACGGGTGCCGTTCTCGAAACCATAAGTTTTACCCTCTGGGACGTGGCTGTAGCCATTCGTCGTTAACGTCAATCTTATAGTCCAGGACCAGATGGCGTCCAAGTTAGCCTTCTAACGGCTGAAGCGAATGATATCTTTCCGTCTATTCTTTGTAAGGGATTTAATCTTGCTCTTGAGAGCGAAACCTTTCCTTCGTTTTGGAAGGAATCACACATAAAGCCTATTAGCAAGCATGGCCGATCGACGTCATTCGACAACTTTAGGCCAATAAATACACTTCCCGCAGCCTCGAAGATCTTGGAGACCTAGATCAAAAAAAAGATGATGCGTAACATGACAGAGAACAAAGTGCTCAATACAGCTCTACATGGTTTTCTCGAGAAGTGATCGTGTGACTCCTGCCAGCTCTCTTTCTTTGATTATGTGCTGCAATCTAGAGACAGCGGCTTTGCCACTTATAGCGTCTATTTTGATTTTACTAAGACCTTTGATCGGGTCAATCAGAACCTCCTTTTTCTAAAACTGGCCTTCTTCGGCATAGGTAGCAAGCCTCTGAACTTCATATCTTCCTATTTGGATGCTCGCACACAACGAGTAAATATTTCCAATGTTATCTCCAACCCCACGCATGTGAGGAGTGGAGTTATGCAGGGTAGTGTACTGGGTCCGCTCCTATTTCGCCTGTATGTCAACGACGTTTCAGATTGTTTTTAGTATGGCAGACCCTTCATGTACGCTGATGATTTAAAAGTCACTTATCGATATAAACCGGCAGATCGCAACATCGTGCTCGAGCTGATAAAAAAGGATCTTCAGGCCTTCGCCCAGTGGTGTTGCACATAGCGCCTCACCCTTTTATGATACAAATGTTCCGTTATGGTTTTTGGCGACGATCATCAACCGGAATTAAGCATTGACGGCCACGAACTAAATGTCCCATGAGTTATCAATGATTTGGGCATATCCTACTCCAATAACATCAATTTGTCAGAGGACTATGCACTGATAGTCTCGAAAGCACGGCGAACCACGGGATTTATCCTGAGAAATTTTAAGACCATAAAGGTAAGAACTAGTCTTTATAATATGTACGTGAGATATAGTCTTAAATACTGCGCGCCCCTATTCAGTCTCCTGCGCACTAGTGAACGGAAGAAAAAAGAATCGGTGGAGCACTTCTTCACTAGAAGAGTTTTCACTACAGAACACTGTAACTAAGCCTACCAACAAAGGTGCGAACTTATAAATCTGGAGCCCTGTGGCTTCGTAGATTGCAGAAGGGTTTATTTTTACTGTTTAAACTTTTAAATGGTCAAAGCTTTAATCCTCTCAGTTCAATAAGGCAGCTCAAGCACACTCGACGCACCAGTCATCGAGACGTATTTTTATTTCTTCCTATGGCACGCACAGTTAAGTACCAGCGATTTTTTCAGTAAACGCCATATCAATCTAGAATAAGTTGCCCAAAAGTATTAAAACCCAGCAAAGCCATCCTATCTTTAAGAAGTCTATCACTAGGTTTCTACATTAAGGACAACATTCACGAATTTTGGATGCTGACTCGGTGGAATCTCTTTTTCACTCTGATGGCGTTCGTGGACTTTGAACCCCGCCAGGCTTCAGGCTGAAAATAATGCTGCTGAAGCAGCAGCCCGCAATCGGCTAACCCTTTAGCCGATAGCGCGCAACTTTTGCCGACGACCATTAAAGGAAGACTGAGAACACTGTGTTTTTGTGCTAAACCTCTCCGTCTCGAACTAATGTCCTTAAACGATATGCAACATTTCTCCTGCTGATGAGTCACCTCAGCTTACAACTGTACATATATTCCGTTTGTATCGTACCTTTGAAGTCAGGTTTTTTCACTTGAAACAAACTCCTATCTCGCCCAGTATTGACAAAACAAAACTTGAAACAAAACCAATACTGGCTGCAACATAAGGAGTTTGTTTTAGGTTTTTTCGTTCTTTGAGGTTTTTGAAAGCGCCCAAGAGGTGCATTACCAAGTCTTTACAATTGCCTGTAAACTGGTACAATAAACCTATGATATTATGTTAATGATATTGTTCAGTATATTTAAGGGTAAGAGACAGAATTTAAAAAAAGTCTATTAACAGGTATATTTTGTCGAATCATCGGCATAATAAAAGGACATCGATATAAATTTAAAAAAATCCTTGTTGTCTACCAAACGTATGAACGGCAATTATAGAATGATAACCTCATCTTGAATTCGTGTTGACGTTTTCAACAGCAACAAAGGGAGGAAAGATGCCTGTTCCAGTCTTCAGTGACCCTTCGAGAGAAGAAGTTGGCCTGCACTTCTAGTTTGGCAAGGTGTTTATTCACTTTGCATAGAGGACTTCCATGTGTATCGTTTCTGCCAATGCAAAAATAGGGTATCTGATAAGCGTTTGAACAGCATGATAATATTTCCTCTGCTTTGTTTATAAAAGAGAGGAAAAAGCTTGAGCGTATCAACAACGCTGCATAATCTTGCGATGTTGGTGCTGTCGGCAGCCTGCAGTGCAAACTGCGAAGGTTGAAGACGGTGACATCGAGGAGGTGGTGAATTGCTCACCTCGGCAGCAGTGTCGATCAGTAATTGGTATGTTGTGGACTTTTTGGAAACGTAAAACAGGTGACTTGGTCGTGACTGTCCAGCAGCATTACTGGCTGGCGGCTTCATCTCCCGAATGGGAACGCTTAGCGTAGCTGCAGGGTGTGACACATTTCAGAGCCTCCAGGCCATATGTCCGATGATACCAACAGATTTTGTCATCTGCACGCTCTTTTGATTTAGGGCGATTGCGGTTTGCGGGGCCACGACCGGATTGCAAACGATTGAGGGCGGAACTCATTTTGCTCATTTGAGAGCACAATAACCTGACAGTATTTCTAAGATCCTGTAGGATATCAACGCGAGAGTCAGCAACTTCACGTAATGGGTTGACAGGCGAACTCGACTGCCCGGGCAACCTACCACGAGATTTGGCCGCTGGTTGTTAATCACGGCAATCGGGCTTACGCTCAGATCGGGACATGGAAACCTGAAAGACGGCATAGCTAGTCTGCGCGGTCGACCTCTGGTGTACAGAGTACGAGCTTGGACGGGATAGCATTGCTGGATTTCATCAGTATGCTCAAGGGGTTTGTCAAGCTGGACGCTGTCATCAAGCAGTGCCAGGATGCGGAAGCTTGTCAGTCCACATGCGGCGTCATCTAACGTGCGGCAGGCAAGCAAGTGACGCATATGTCACAAGAGTGCAGAGGAAGTCCGATCACAGAGCTCCACATTTTTTAGAAGGTGGTTGAGTTTGTTATCGGCAGATTGTGCCGTGCGCTGAAAGATAGCCTGTTTCAATATAGTATAAGGCTTATTTTAATGAATAGAGCCGAGAACATTGCATTTGCGACATCAAATGGTAATGACTGCACAACGTACCCAAAAGGCGTACGCTCACTAACAATGATGTAGTTGCCATAACGGAAACATGGCTAAAAACAGAAATCACAGATTCGGAGATTTCGATTGCAGCATACCAGCTTTTCCGCAAAGACCAACAAAGCCGATAAGGAGGTGGGGTTGTCGTTTATGTCAGAACTGAAATCTCTGTTGTAGAAAGAGAACACACTGTAGCCCTGGAGTATGAGTCCGTCCGGTTAAAGATCAAGAAGGCGAATTCACATAACCTTGAATTCTTGGCCGTTTACCGGCCACCAAACATTATGAGTGGAGCCGACGACTCGCTTCTTGGTCTGGTGAAAGAAGCTGCTAATCACCAGGAGGTTCTCATAGTTGGTGACTTCAACGCCCCTGCAATTGAATGGAACAACCTGACAGTTGAGGCGGCGTCAACTTCCTTTAGTTCCAAATTAATGGATCTCACGCTTGACCTGTCTCTAGTTCAGAACGTTAAGGGCATAACCAGATTTCGAGAAAACCAGCGGGCTACTTGGTTGGATCTCATTTTCACGAAGAATTCATCCTACATAGATGAAGTGCATTCAAGTGCTCCGCTCGGTAAGAATGACCAAACGACGCTAATGTGGGATTACTCACTCCATACTCAACGGCTGAGGAAAACGAAGGACAAGCCGAAAATATGGAAGGCAGATCTCAATTCAATAAAGAATGCACTATCGTCCGTGAATTAGGACTGCCTGCTCAAGGGGGATCCGGAGGAGGATTGGAGAATACTCAAAAGGGTTGCATTAGATCTGCTTAAGTACCTAACTTGCATTTGCTGTAAGGTGATGGAAACGATAATTAAGAACACGACAATGGAGTACTTGGAGGAGAACAACCTACTGTCAGGGCTCCAACACGGCTTCAGAAAGAACCATTCTTGCCTTTCCAGCCTTCTACTCTCCACTGAGCAGTGGACTCGCGCACTAGATGAAGATGGTAAGGTTGACGTCATCTATACGAACTTCAAGAAGGCATTCGACAGCGTCCCACGTAAGCGTCTAATGTATAAATTGTCAGAAATTGGCATAAGAGGAAACCTGCTGCAATGGATCACAGATTTTCTCACAGGGCGATCACAAACTGTGTGCATCGGTGACTCAAAGTCAAACCCTACGTCTGTTCTGAATGGCGTCCCCCAAGGCTCTGTCTTAGGGCCACTGCTCTTTCTTGTCTATATCAACGACTGTGTCAACGACCTGGGTTGCAGCGCTATCATGTTTGCCGATGACGTCAAACTCTGGAGAGCCATCAGGTCTGACATCGATAGGAAAGCGCTTCAAGAGAGTCTCAATCGACTTAGCTGCTGGTCTGCTCGTTGGCTTTTAAACTTCAACATTAGTAAGTGTGTGGTTTTAAGACTCCGTAATAGAAGGACTGATGAGGAGAACGATTCCTTCCAATACTTCCTCGATGGGCACCCGCTTTCAAATGTGAACGAACAAAAGGACCTCGGCGTTCAAATAAATTCCTCACTAAAGCCATCTACTCAGTGTGTAAAGGCAGCTTAACCCGCGACACATGTGCTGTTTGCGATTAGGCGGGGATTCATCAACATTCACAAGAAGCTCTTCAGGAAAACATGCGGAGCGTTTGTTCTGTCCCACTTGGAGTATGCTGTCCAGGCCTGGCGTCCGTGGTTCAAGAAGGATTACCTGCACCTCGAACGAGTGCAGGCGAGGGCTACAAAAATGGTCAAGAATCTTGGTCATCTGCCTTATGAAGACAGACTGACCGAACTTGATCTTTTCCCTCTCAATTATAGGCAACTCTGTGGGGACCTCATACAAACCTACCGTATTGATAGAGGCTAAGACTGCGCCCTATAATTTGATAATTTCGTCGAATTGGCTCGGACTGACCATCTGCGAGGTCATCCTTTTAAACTACAGGGAAAACCGGCCCGTTTCGACGTTGGACGAAACGCCTTCTCTCAGAGGGTCATTGGAACGTGGAACGGACTCCCGGAAAATGTGGTCCTCTCAGATAATGTTGACATTTTTAAACACAAACTCGATTCTCATTTGCTGAGAAACCGTGGCAGATATAATGAACAAAGTGTCAGTAGCAGCACCTTGCAACTGGCTCGCACTTATCGCTGATGTTAAGCCTACATTTGTACATTTGTATTATGTACTATTGTTACGGTGGACCTATCATGCGATTTTGATTGTGAATAGGGAGCTCAAGGGCGAAAGCCTTTTTCTTTTAATAAAGTGACTTAAAGTGACTTATATGGGGTGCTTTTAAAACGGTTTCTGTCTGCTTAAAGCAATTAACAGGATCGCAAACTGCATAGATTGATAGCTTAATAGAAACTTGAAAAGCATTAAGATCTTCTTTAGCGTCTGAGTCGTCCTTATCATGGTCGCATCTCCGGCACCTCGGGGATCATTTCGTGACCTCTATGACCTGAAGTACTTAAACTACTAGTGATGAGCGAGAAGTAGTTTATGTTAACAATTTCACACTTACTAGTGGCCATTAACCTTTTGCCTGCAATCATATTAGCAACAACGTTATCGATACATTTTCAGTCACTGTCGCCAGAGGCATTTGCATATCTTTCCCTACTGAGGCTGAAATGAACAGCGATGGGCGCTTCTGTTTGTGGCCAAAGTCATGGATATGCCCACGTGAGTGATTTACTATGTATCAAGCGCGATCGACAGCGTACTTTAAACAACATATTTCAGACAACCATATACAGCGTACTTTCAGATACTGTCAACGAGCGAATAGCAACTGGATTGGGTTGTGACTTATCTGGCTGGTTAGCCATAGCCCTAAGCGTGGTCGCAGCTTTACACATCATACTCACGCGCACGACCTGAAGGCCGATCGGATGCCTCACATAAGGGCTTAGTGCTGCCTCCTTGGGCGCTTGACCGTACGGTTTATAACGGGAACTGCGTTCGCATTGTATTGATGAAATTCGTCATAACTCATCCCATGTTGGAAAGGTTAACAGGAAAATATAGAACGGAATAACTGTGAAATATCTTGCAATGGACCTTTTCAATGGCCGTAAAGCCTTCGGAGATCAAGGTCTCCATGTCTGAATAACAAATGGTTCATCGGCTTTACCAAATCGTTGATAATATACCCAGTCTGCTTCCGGTACATCGCATCCCAGTAAAAGCCCGATTTCCGTGTTTTCGCGTGACTCGAATTCAATTGTGTTCAAATAAGGCCACAGTGAGGTTACATTGAAACTTGGCATGACTCGGTTTGTTTACTTCCATGCTGCTCGAAACATGCACGTTCCTTTGAAGATTGTTTGAAAATATTTGTGTCGTACCGGACTGCGAATTTTTACGACCTCCTCTTAAACTAGCCGCTTATTCACCGAAAAGAGTACGGGCAATATCAACACGTTCTTCTGCGAAGTTCGCGAGATTTCCGAATTTTGGTTCTTCGCCCTGGCGTATTGACTTTGCGGCGGTTTCAGCCCACCTGAATCTTGACTGTGAGGGAAGTTTTTTCATAATTAATTCCAGAGTCCTACTGGAATTCAGGTCAGCTGTATAGTTTAATTGGAGCGAAGTTGCTAAACAAGCTTGCATTTGTTGACTAAGATGAATCAACGCAGCGGTGTTGTCGAACATTTTCTGCGGTCCGTCGATTAATGCGTCAATAAATGTCCGGGCCACCATATAGTTCTGGCCGAACCTTTTTCGCAAAATTTCCTTTACTCTTTTAAGACCGTCATCAGCGTCTAATATTGTGCAATTCCACATTGCCTTTTTCGATTTTCCGTCGCAATACTGTTTCAAGTAAGTGAGGTATGTAGAGCTGTCTCTAATATTTCGCTCAATAATCGACTAAAACTCTTTCACAAAGGCGCCATACAATTTTGGATTCCCGTCGAATCTTTGAATTTTACGTTTCGGTATTTCCAAGCGATAATCTGTGGTGCGTATTGGAGTTTCACCGTTATCATTCAAAATACCTGATTGCTGTCGACCTATCTCACGAACCTAGATGTTTTCCTTCAGTGCGTTTTTCAGTTCGATGCGCCTTTCGATTTCCAGGATGATTAACTTCGCAAGCTCTATTTCATTTTGCTGTCTTTCGAAATTACTCCTTTCAGTAGCGATAATTGAAGCAGTTGGTGAGTACTCCGACAGTGGAGGAGAACTACCTTGTCCGATTGGCTCGGTCATATTGGAAGAACTGTCTCAGATTAGTTTCTCGAGTAACTGTTAGAATTGTTGGTCTATTCGTTTTGCAGCTTCAATGACTGTAAGAACTGTTCGCCTTTTCGATTTGCAGCTCGAATGACTGCTGATAATTCAATATTCCTTAATATTTTGCTGCGTTTCGTCACCCGAATAGACGCACCCGAGGTCAGTAGTAGCTATGTCAAAGGACAGTCAGGTAACTCTGTTATTCGCTATGTGGTTCTAAAGAAATTAAGTTCAGAGCAAATTAAATCCAAAGATTACATTGACGTGGTGAATTTCACACATGGTATAATATTGCCTGCGCTGAGCACGGTGCAGATATACTGATAGGAAGTAGTACTCGAATCGAATTCGATTCGTATTCTAAAACTCGATCATGTAGGGTACGAATCGAGATCTACAATTAGTCTACAAAACAGGGGACCCGTGGACTAGAGGTAGTGTCCTCAACACAATGACCGAAGGTCCCGGGTTAAAATCTCAGGGGGCCAACCCTCGAGATTGGTTATGACTGGCTGATGACGGCTAATAAGCCAGAAATGTCCATTCAGGTCTCCCTTTGCTTTGTCAGATCCACTTCAATGTAGTCTCAATTTTTAGCCGGACAGGGGGTACCTACTTCATCGCGAAAACCCCCTTTTTCGATACGGAGCAGAAGAGTACTCTTCTGCAGACGTATAATGTTGTAGAAAGTTTATTTCGTAAAAAATAAGGTAAACAAAATACAATAATCCATAGTAATCGAAAAAAAACATAGCGCGGTAATAATAGTCAGGGCTAAAAAAGATGACGGTAAAATAACCGAAAAAAGTAAAAGGATGATGATAGGCAGGCGTACAGGAACATGTTACACTAGAGAAAGTAAAAAGAGGGAATGTTCGGCGTTATGAGGGATTCTCTGGTTTCTCCTGTTTTCGCTCTAAAACGAGAAAAAAATCAATCAGAAAAAACGGTAAAAAGCGACAAGCGTAATGCAAAGGTTAACATTTCCACCGCAGTGCCAGATATAAGCTTATTTGCTTCATTGCTATCTGCTCAAGAAGCATGGTTTGGTCCTTAGTAGCCACAGGAACGCATGACTTTGAGTGCATTTTCCGCAGATAGAATCAGGGTATCCCGGGGATAAATGTCGTTGCAGAACTCGCAGTGAGTAGACATTTCAAAAAAAGGAGATAAACCGTGAAAATACATACCTCGGAACATCTCCTGCTAAAATATAAGTTAGCTACAACGACAGGCAAGAATACTGCAACACCGACAAGAGTGTATATCCCAAATGAGCTATGCTTGATCAATCGGTGAGTTTTCCAACTTTCCCTAGGTTGTTCGCTGGATAACTACAATGCGTAAATTTAGCTTTAAAATTTCGCCGAGTTTATTGGACAAATCCTGGGTAAAGTCCTCGAAGTGGGGCTTATAAGGTCGGTTCCCAATCCGAAGTGGGCGATACAAAATCACGATACAGGATTGTAGGCAAGCAAAATATCCCTGAAGGGCGAGTTTGGAATTTTTACCAATGAGTGTTTTGGAGTAAACAGATATTTTTACGATGAGAGCACTGAATAGTCCTTTATAAAAGTCGACGTATGACCAAAAATCATGAGCTAAACATCGGCATCACGCAACTTAATTGAAACAAGTGGACAAATAATGACAGTTAATTGCACACACAAGACCACGCGCCTACAAGATCTCTAGGGCTTATAGGTTTCGCTATAAAATCACGGGCGCGTAATCCGACTATTTAAATTCTTGAACGAAAATTACAGATTTGCCTGGTTTGGACTCCAACAGTGATAACATTTACTACAGAACGGTATGCAGATGCGGAGAAATTCAAGGTCATTTGATTATAACAATTTATCACATCGAACTTCTAAGCACGACATGATGTCAGGGTAATTATTTTCGGGTAAAAAAGTCTCACTGCCGTATAAATAGATGGCAAGCATACCTAACGTTGCAGATCAAGTATCCTAATAGGAATTAAAAATAAAACAACACAACGCACTCTCGAATCAGATATCCAGTTTTTTTCGGAATTCACGAGAGAAAAGAAAGGTCACCTGATGTTTCTCAGGTAGACTAATAAAAAGGCAGATGATGAGACACAATGATAAAGGACCAAATTAAGAAAGGAGAATTTTACCCGGATGCAATCGTTCGAGATGAATCTTCAGAGAACGCATTTGCACAAAGGTGCAACTACAAATTGTACATGAGAACGGTCGCCGTTCTGAAACTGAAAGAAAGATAGAAAAGTTCACAAGCTATTACAGCGTTCCAAGATTTATCTGGGTTGACTTTAACCCCGTCACAGGGGATAAGCACGTCTCTTGACCTGATCCGCAAACCTCCTTGCAAATTCAAATACGCAAATACTTCGGACACCGGAACGCGGATTTCCCTCTATTTATGCAGATGACTGTCAAATAAAGGTCAGAGGGACTCCTGTTTTCCTGTCATAATCTGCACTCAACTCTCCCAGCCCTGACCCAAATATAAACCTGGCCGACTGGAAGGCGAAGTGGGAGTCGAAATTAGATGAAAAATTACCTAGAGGGCTGTTGGATTAAAAAAGGAAACCTTAAACTCTTCTGTCAAGAGGCACTTGGCAGATAGGTAAAACCTTCCTGATAACCCCTACAGCCTTAGATCCGACAAAAACAGTTTGGACACACCGGTATTCGGTGGCAGTGCGGCTGTCACGAAGACGCCCACGCGCGGAATAAGCGCAGCACCGATTATTTACGTACCAATTCAACCCATTCTATTTAACATCACAGACTCTCTACCAGATGACAAAATGAGCTGAGGTTTGCTGGAGCTATTAGGAGACATATATCGGCTAGGCGTACAATAAGCGTCCTGGTTCACACTACGCATACCGGAGATTCTGAAGGTGGGTTAGAAGCTTTTACCAGCGAGCCACTGGGAACGACTCGAAGTCCGGATAGGGGGAAAAATATCCCATCAAAACCAGTGATAGATTAAAAAGTGTCACTTATTTACAATGAGAAATGCGCTGATTAACTATGATTATGAATGCCCCAGGATCAGCCTTACTCGCTCTCGTTCTTTGCCTTCTCTCAGGCACCAAACAATGGCGTGTCATTAGGAAATATAAACAAACGCATAGCAGCTAAAAAGACGAAGGGAAGGGTCGAAGAAGCGAACAAAAGGGCCGTACTTTCGTGAGCGGTGTTGACGTGCGTTTTCAGGTCTCCCCTCCACTTGAAAGACCTGTGACAAATATCACACGTGCAGTTTCGCAGATCTGAAACATATAATTAAAGAGTAGCATGATAATAAAATTTTACATTTTCAAATAAGGGAAATTTGAAAGCGACTTTACCACATTCTCTCTTACAAAATAGACGGCCTGGCCGATGAACAGGAAAGGTACAGATCACCGGCTGCGTTCTCCCACCAGAGCCACTGTCTGTTTCATGAGCGGATATACCACATTATCTTTTTCATCACCGACTTTCTGGTAGATGGCAAGACGACCCGAGGTTTGCTCGGGCGGGCTGCCCAAATACATCGGCTACGCGTGCCACACACGTCCTGATCCGCACTACCTGTGCCAGACATCCGACTAAAATCTTTCAACAGGGAGCCACTGAGGCTGACTTTCCCTGCCGATGCAGATCGACTTGGCCTGCCAAAACCTGTGAAAGAAGCAAATTTATCAGACTTTTTACCGTCAGCTATGCGCTACATTGCCTTGAGAATGAATTCAACAAAGCTAGCCTCACTCGATCTCTTTCTCTCTCATACCCTATGCACCAGACAATTGCATATCACTAGCAAATATTGTCAAACACAAACGAGGCAAAAAGACGACGGGGAGCTCGATGAAGGAATCAAAAATAGGGATACCTCCGTGCACATTGTTCACGTGCGTGTTCAGGGATCCCTTCTGTGTGAACGAATGGCCACAAATATCACATTGGAAGTTTCGCAGATCTGAAAAAACAAACAACACAGTAAGAGAGTTCAATGTACACGAGGTTGGGTTTACTTGCTCCAAGATCACTTTGACATTCGAGGATAATGACAGTTGTTAGTCTGCGGTGAAAACTCACTACAATGCCACGCACGTGAATTTGCCCCATCTACTGGGAAAATTAATTAACGAAAAAGGTAGGCTAGTTGGAAGGTTTGAGGTAAGCTTTGCGATGGGGTCAGGATTATGTCTAGAGGTAATTTTTAGGTCCGTATTACGCTTAAATTTACCGTATGTCCAGAATAGCAAAATAATTTAAAAAATGACGGCGCCAGCTTGCAAACAGGAAAACAACAGTCCGTTAGAAACAGTGGATCATGTGCCGCTAACTGCTAGAAAATATACGGTTCTGCGTAGAATTCATTTAACAAGCATCTGCCTACTGCAGCAACTGACACGGCGGTCTGACTTTAAACCTAGGGGTGACAGACAGTCAGGGGGCATTTCGAATGAGAAAAAGGCATGCATTCAAATGAGTCTATTCAAGTGAGAAAAGGCGCACTTTTGTGGACACTATCAATGTGGTTCTCCAAGCTTGCCTTCTCCGAAAATGCACGTCCGCAGATGTCACAATTGAATTTGCGTAGTTCTGTCAGAAGAAAAAGGCAAAAACAGATTGATTAGGTTCGCAAACTGGAAAGCTTAATGAAAAAGTTGATTTTAATCCCCCCTTTGAATAAAAAAAGCTTTAGTCCGAAGGGAAGGCATTTCGTGAGGCTTTACGGTCTTGCTGCATATTTGAAAGGACGCCTGCGGAGTTTCTAAAGTTGCGGTAGTATCTTCTGCCAGCGAGCCATCGAGTCTAACTATCAGTTCTGATGGGGAGAAAAGTATCTTGTCGAAACCCGTGATAGATTAAAAAGCGTCAGTTTTATTTACAATGAGAAATGGGTTAATTTGCTGTGATTATGAATTCCCAGGGCCAGCCTCGATCGCTCTCGTTGTCTATGTTCTTTCATGCACCAGACGATTGCGTGTCACTAAAAACATTGAAAAGCCTATAGCGGGTTAAGCAACGAGAAGAAATCACGAGGAATGAAACAAGAAGAGGAAATATGAAGGCGCCAGCTTGTACTAGTTACATATAAAGGATCAAATCTTTCCAGTCCTCATTAAAATCCATTTAACAAGCAACACGAAGTAGCATACAGTTACTGTAGCGAATAACACGGCAGTCTGACTTTTATTCTATGGGTGACCGACAGGGCAGGAGTGGGGCGTTTCGAATGAGAAAAAGGTATGCATCCAAATGAATTCGCTCAAGACAGAAAAGACGCACTTTTGTGGACTACATCGATGTGCTTCTCCAAGCTTCCCTTCTGCGAAAATGCACGTCCGCAGATATCACAATTGAAATCGCTTGCCCCTGCAAAAGGAAATGAGAAAAACAAATTACAATTTATATGCAGCTACTGCAGCGGCTAACACGAAGGTATGATTGTGATTCTGAAAAGATAATTGCTCATATGCATCCGGGAACCCAGCCGGCGGCAGACATGAGGGAGCGAAAGGCACACGTTATTAAAAGGAAGCAAAAAGGCACTGGAAGGACGACAGGTCATGGACTCGCTTTCATTTCGCTCAACTATTTCAATCCCGAGTAAAGGTGGGAGAAGATGAAAAGTAGAAAGAGCAAGCCCTCTGCACATGTAACAAAAAGATGTGTTACAATCTTTTACCAGCGGGGAACAGACGTCAAGGTTGCGTCAAATTCCGGGAAAATAGATTTCGGTTTGCGGTTAAGTTTAGGGTTTGAGTTAAGGTCAGGTTTGGTTACAGGATTATGTGAGGGGTTAAGAGTAGTTAAGTTAAGTTAATGCACAACAATATTTACCCTTCCTGAAAGGTATCGCAAGGCCAGTGTTTTTTTATTGGGCGCGACATTTGACTTCTTATGTACTTTGTACGCTGCCCTCGCTCTTTCTTGTCCGGCATAATTTCTTAAATTTTCGAAATTTCTGCCGGTCTAGGACCCTAACCTATCCGAATTTTGCACTGGTACATTGGGTTAAAATTTGCCATTAGGGACCCACTGATTCTGACTCTGAATCCTGTTAGGAACAGCGGCATTCTGTCAAACCCCTTCATAGATTCAAACGCGTCAGACCATTTTGCAGTGACAAATGGGCTAATTTACCCTGACTATCAATACCTAGGGCGAGGCTAACTCGCTCTCCTTGTCTGCTCCCACGCATGCGCCGGTCTAGTGTGCGAACCTACAGATCCACATTGTAGGAGTTCTTAAAACCCTTGAGATATGCGTAACTACGTAAACAGGACTCCCCAACACCCAAAAGACCAAGAGAGTTATAAAAAGCTAGAGCAACTTAACGGCGCGAAAGAATCGTAAACAACTTAGAACTGGTCCATTGCAGACATTGACTTGACTTCACAAACACATATCGAGAAACACAGAACAGAAAGAAAACTTCGAAGAATGAATGAAAAAGAGACGTACTTTCGTGCACAGTGTAGACGTGCTTCTTCATGTTCCCCTTCCATTTGAAATAATGGCCACAAATATCACACGGGAAGTTTCCAGGATCTGAAACAAAATACAACAGAGTAGACATCAATATGCCAGGAAAGAAGGGCTACCCGTTAGCCTAGCTGCTGGCTACCTGGCGCGTACACAGGTGGCGGATAGTGGCGCAGACTTCAGTGAAGGTTAGTTGGGAAATAAGCAGGTTTCCGGGTCTGGCGAATAAGCAGTCGCGGACGCAGCAGCGACAGGTTACAGGGAAACGGTGGGCTGAGGACTAGCGCACTTTAGCGCCTTATAAAATGCCACAAGTTCCAATGACGACACTGTGATATGGTGAGCGTGAATCGCCATTAAGTAGGTTTGCTTGCCACCACTATCACCAACACTGCCTTGTGGGTAGGTTCCTTAGTCAAAGTGCTAGAGGAGACAACCTCGAACAAATAACCCGAGCGACCGTTGGCGACTCGCCTGTATTCAAAATTCCCAAAAACCCTCATGACATGTTTACTTATGATACTACGAGCCATGCTTCGGCGTCTGCGGGAACCGACGCGCTCCGCAACCCTTGTCCGGTGGTGCGGGCGAATAATATGCAAGCTGGACTGCTCAACAAAAAACGGACTTTTGGTATCGGATGCTGGAATGTGCGAACATTTCTGGAACCTGGTACTCAATGTCTGACAGCGCACAGTCTCCATGAATATCACGAGAATGTTTGTTGCCTGTCCGAAGTCCTACTCAGGCGCCCGAGAAATGAAAATCCCGGGGGTCGATTCCCATCTCACCCTATATTACAGTGGTCCGAGTGACTCATCTGGTAGACACGGTGTGGCTATTGCCCTCTCGGAACAAGCCATCCGTGCACTACTGGCATGGGAACCAGTCAACGACCGAATGGCCTATGTTCGACTAAAAGGCCATTTTACGAACATCTCGGTCGTATCTGTGTATGCACCTACGTTGGCGGCTGAACAGCAAGAGAAAGATAATTTCTACTCGCAGCTGCAAGAGCTAGTCGAACGACTCCTTCGCCAAGATCTGCTAATTGTCGCCCGGGACTGATAATGCTCTCGTTTGCACGCGTCTGAAGGTTCATCTCTCATCTGTGCCCAAACTGCCACGTGCGAGAAGCCTTGATATCGCAAAGCTCCGGCAAACCAACACTACCGAGGCTCTAAGCACAGAAATCCAGTCCAATCTTAGGACCCAGGCTGACAACGAGGGCAGTAGCAGGTGGCCATCACTGAAGACATCAATCTATGGGGCAGCTGAGAAAATTCTTGGATTCACTTAGCGGTACCGCAGTGACTGGATCAGCGGAAGAACCCTGCAGTGGTCGGCCGAGACGACTCGAGCCAGGTCCAGCCATGATGCCTCCTTCCGCCAACTTCAAAAGCTGAAAGCAAAGTCGGCTAGAGATGACCGGCAGAAGTACTGGTCCGAAACGGCGACTTCTATGGAGCAGGCCTCAAACGTTAGTGACACTCGAAAACTGTACCAAATCATCCGCCAGGTTAGTGGTAAGCCCTTGACACTCTGTGATTCTGTTCGCGATGTGAATGGAGGTTTTATTGCTGACAACTCGGCGAAGGTCTATCGCTGGCGTGAACACCTCCTCAACTTTGACGAACAACCCGTCACACCCTCCCTCTCCTCCACAGCGGAGTTTCAACCCTCTCCCGCCTACGCAGTGTCGTGTGACCTCCCTTCCGCAGACGAAGTTACCGATGCAACGCAGAGGCTACGCAACAAAAAGGCGTGTGGAGAGGACGGTATTCCTGCAGAAATCCACAAGTCTTAAGTATACAGGCATGGCGAGAAGAGGCCCCTCAATGACTGGGGCTCAGGCACCCTTGTACCTGTTCACAAGAAGGGAGATAAGACAAGATACGAGAACTACCGTGGCATAAGTCTTATCGATGTTGCTGCAAAGATCTTCGATATTGTTCTTCTCGGGCGCTTCCAGTCTGTACGTGACTCCAGGACACGACACAACCAAGCCGGATTCCGTGCTGGGCGTGGATGTGCGGATCAGATATTCACTCTGAGGCACACTCTAGAATTCCGTCATAGCTACCAGCAACTGACAGCCGTTTGCTTTGTCGACTTCGCCGCCACATTCTATCCGATCCATCTTGAGTCCTGTGGCGAATAATGGAACTGGATGGAGTACCGACCAAACTCATTACTATGATTAAGGCCTAATATCGGTCTACCACAGCACGAGTCCTGGTCCACAACAATGTCTCGCAATCGTTCGATATCCGGTCTGCTGTCCAACAGGGCTGTGTCGTTTCGCCCATTCTGTTTAACTACGTCATTGACTGGATTCTCGGCATGGCCCTACATGAAGAGGACGTTGTAGAGCTTGCACCCGGAGGCGGCTAACTGATGTTGACAACGCCGATGATATTGCGCTGTTAGCCTTAAGCTTTGGTGGTCTACGGTCCGTAGTTTCGTGTATAAATGGCATGTCCATAAATTCTGGAAAGACGAAGTTGTTCTCGACCTGCATCCCTGACCAGGAGAAGGCATCCCTGGGTATTAATGGTCATCAACTTGAAGAAGTAGACAGCTTTAAATACCTCGGGGTGAGGCTGCTACCAAATGGGCAAAGCAAGGATGACATTGTCTCTCGTATCGATGCTGCCCGTTGGCTTTTTACAATCCTTCAAAAGCACCTACGGATCCGACTTGACATCACTATCATCACGAAGATTCGTTTATACCGTGCATCTATCCGGTCAGTCCTCCTCTATGGATGTGAATGCTGGGCTGTGCGCGCTGAAGATAAGCGAAGACTGGAGGTCTGTAACCACCGTTGCCTGAGGAAGAGCCTGCGAATGAAGTATAGCGACTCCATCTCAAATGGGACAGTCCGTACCCGCTGCGATCGTATCCCGAGAATATCTCAGGCCATTCAAGAAAGGCGACTGAGGTGGTTTGGACAGATTCTCCGCCGCCCACCCCACGAGCTTTGCTATGCTGCCCTCAACCCGGCGTCGCAGCCCACCTGGAAACGTCAAAGAGGAGGGAATCTGAAGACTTGGCTTGACACCGTCCGTTAATACATGGAAGTAGTTCTTGGACCTTCTATCTTCGGTCTCCGTCGCTGGAGAAGAGACTGGGTGGAGTTTTCCGGATCCGCTGCCGCTAATCACCACGCATGGAGAAATACCGTTCGTGACATCATTGAGGCCGGCTTGATCACAGCCGTAACTAGTACAAATAAGTCGAAAGATTAAAACAAACTATACAATGAGAAATACGCTAATTAAGTTTTAAGAATGCATTTGCCAGACCCAGCCTCACTTGGTCGCATGTCAGAAGAAAATATGGACGAACAAAGGGCAGCCCAAATGACGGGGGAAAAGCTCGAAGAAGGAAACCAAAAGAGGCGTACTTTTGTGCACACTGTTAACGTGCTGCGTCAGCCTTCTCCTGTCTGTGAAAGAGTGGCCACAGACATCACACGAGAAATTTTGCAGTTCTGGAACAAAAAGCAAGAGATATAGTTTACCAGAGACGGGCATACTACCTCCAAGGTTTAATTTTACGTTCGAGGATAATGAATATTGACAGTCTACACTACCAGTGAAACCACCGACAATGCATGTGGCTTTGTACCGAATACGGCTAAAAGTTGGCTAAATACGAAGAGAAACGCCATGGTTAGGTTCAGGTTTGGAGGTAAGATCAGGGTTGGCATCAGGATAAGGCCAGGGGTTAAATGTCGGGTCATTATTAACCGTAGGAGTTAAGGTTAGGAGTAGAGTCTAGTTTTATGTTAGGGGTAAGACGGGAGAATATTCGTTCCTCCTGAAAATGATCACTGTCAAGGCCAGCTATTTTAAGTGGACGGGGCAATCCTTTTCCCGTATCCCATGTAGGAGGCCATACGAGTCATCCTCACAGTAAATTGTCCGTCGGAAATTCGTGCATTTTCGAAATTCACGGATGTCTGGGAACTTAACCAATCTGAAGTTCATGGTCTTACTTTACATTCGAAAAAGAGTCTGTGGTGTTGCTGAAGAAACTTTCAAGGCCGATCCCAAGGTAACAAAAAATAAATCAATGCTTACTTGTAAAACCCCATGAGGGTCGGCTTGATCAGTTCTGAGTTGAAAAGATGACGATGCCAGCACAATCTGTTAGCCCAAACGACACTCAGTAATTAAGCGAGGCTCATGCCCCGCTAATTTACAGAGAAGTGCTAGTTCTCATCAAAATCCATTTTACAGGCAATCCAAAAGTTGCTTGCGGCGAAAATCAAGGCGGTTCGGCTTATATTCTAAAAATATAACTGCACGTGGGCTTGCCTTCATTCCCCTCAATTATTGTAATCCCAGGATGGGATTTAGGGTCGATGATGGGATCAGGACTATGTCGAAAGTTAGGCAGTAAATTCGTGTTAACGGTAGGAATTCAGGTCCGCATAGGTCAAGGCTAGGCGCCAGCGTACAGCACCACCTGTTACCGCGCAGAAATTGCAAGCAACAATCAGTTACGCAGAGAATCACGCGCAGCTAATTCCCAGAAAAGTGCCTAGTCGTCATTAAAATCCATTAAACAGCAGCCCAAAAGGCACACACAGCTACGACAGCGACAAAAGGTCTGGGGTCAGGATTATGTAAAGAGGTATTTTTTATGTTCCTGCTATGCTTAAGTTTAGCGTATGTCTAGAACCAGACAGCAGGACGGCGCCAGCTTGTAAAACAAACTAGTAGCCCGCAAACTGTGAAAACAACAGTCCGGTAGGAGACTGGATAATGCGCCGCTAACTGCCAGAAAATCTAAGGTCCTGCGAAGAATCCATTTAACAAGCATGCGCCTACTGCAGCGACTGACACGACGGTCTGATGTTAAACCTAGGAGTGACAGATAGGAAGGGGCATTGCGAATGAAACAAAAAGATGCATTAAAATGAATCTCTTTAAGGCCGAAGAGGCGCACTTTTGTGGACACCATCCATATGCGCCCGCATTGGTGCCCTCTGCGAAAATGCACGGCCGCATATTTCACATTTGAAAGCGCGTATTTCTGTGAAAGGAAAAAGGTAAAAAGAGATTAAACCGTTTAGCTAAGTGGACAGCTTCATAAAATTGTTGATTTTAATCAACCCACCCCCACTCAAATAAACAAGAGCTTTAGTCCGAAGGAAATGCACTTAGTGGGGCTTTAGGAAGGTAAGTTATTGAAAATTCGCTGTGTATATTTGAAAGGACGCCTGTGAGGTTCCTAAAGTTGCGTTAGTATCTTCTGCCAGCGAGTCTGACTACCAGGGGAGAACTATCGCGTCAAAACCCGTGATAGATTAAAAAGCGCAAATTTTTTTAACAGTGAGAAATGCGTTAATTTGATGTGATTATGAATTCCCCAGGGCCAGCCTCACTCACCCTTGTTGTCTGCCTTCTTTCATGCACCAGACAATTGCGTGTCACAACAAAACATTGACAAACATACAGCGGGTTAAGAAACGAGAGGAAATCTCCAGAAATGAAACAAAAGGAGGAAATATGAAGGCACCAGCTTGTACCAGTTACGAAGAAAGGATCAACACTTTCCACCCCTCATTAAAATCCATTTAACAAGCGGTGACTAACACGGCTGTCTGGCTTGTATTCTAAAAAGGTAACAGCACATGGGCTTTCCTTCATGCTCCTCAACTATTGTAATTCCGAGTAAGGACAGAAATTCATCTGTTCAAGGGAGAAGAGGCAAACTTTTGTGGACATCATTGATATGCTGATTCAAGCATTTCATCTAGAAAAACTGAGCGTCACAGGTCATACAAGTGAACTTGCGTAAGCCTGTAAAATGAAATAAAAACGAAGAGATTATTCGTATAAGACTGTGCGAAATTGGTTAAACCGACAGTCTCCACGGTTTATTATCAAGATATACCTACTTATTTGATAAACGTAGGTGTGTTTTACTCGAATTAAGCTTGCCATTCGAATTAGGGAGTTTAGTTAAATATAAGCGCTAGGTGAAAGGTTGAAGTGTGAATGAGCGGTAAGCTTACCGACCGCATTTTGTCCTAGACAATCTGATTGATTCTAAAACTCTGGCAATTCTTAACAAACAAAAGTTGGAAAGAAGCTCAATTTAAAAGGGTACAGTTTCATTCTTCTCTAGTAACGTTATATTCCTTTATAAAAAAAAACAGAAAGCATGGGAACTGCAGTTCATATACCAGAAATCCCACGGGGAACGCTCAGTCGGAACACTCGTAGCCGCTTCATGCGAATCAGCCAAACACGCATGACTGGGCTGTTGTCTAGTCAATATGCAGTAGATACGGTAAATTACTTCGTATTTGTCAGAGTTGCATAATTTACACTACTGACTGCTTGCTAGCAGTAGCTGATGAATGGCAATATAAATATGAACACCAAGCTTCGGTGCAGCTTCCTAACACAACACGTCCTATATCTGACCAGACTACGCGAAGGGCAACAAGCCAAGTGCTTAGACCTAGTACGGACCAAAGCGCCTGATAGCATGGACGTCGTAAATTGTTTACCTCCTCTCGGCAAAAGTGACCACGAAGTACTACAGTGGAAGTATTCACTCTTCTCTGTGCCTGATCGTAGTACGATAACCAAAAGCGACGTCTGGCGTGGAGACTTTGCACAACTGAAAACCACAGTGAGCGGGATAGACTGGTATGAAATATTCACTGGGTGATTTCTCGATGATTGGTCGACATTCAATGCCGTATTAAAGGGACTAATTACCGATTTCTGTCCTATCACTGTAAAGAAAGTAACAAATAGGCCTCGATGGCTAACGCCGACGCTAAAGAGAGACGTAAACCGCAAAGGAAAGATATGGAAAACCTATACCAGAGAGAGGACTCCCGAGTCGCACAATAGGTATAAGGCGCCCGGTACAAAATAGTCGCCAGAGCTTCGGGAGTAATCTAATGAACCGGGCAGTAGGAAACTCAAAGCTTTCCTACAACTACGTTGGACAATGCACTCGAATTAGGGACCCTATTCCTCTGTTAAAAAGAGAAGACGGCATAGAAATTTGCGAGAATAACGAAAAGGCGGAAAGTCTATCCTGCTTCTTTTGGTCGGTCTTTACGAAAGAGACCAAGTTCACCGCCGTAAACTTCAGTGTGGGTGAGATCCAGACCATCGACTCAGTTGCCCTCACGGAAGCTACTGTTCGGAGAGAACTTCTACAGCTCAAAGAAACGAAGTAATCAGGTCCGGATGAAATACCTGCAAAGCTGTTGAAAGTGCTAGCCGCAGAATTGGCAGAACCCCTGTACTTACTCTTCCGAACTTCTCTTAATTCTGGCCAAGTATCACCCAAGTAGAAGGCAGCGCGGACCTCAGCCATCTATAAAAGTGAGAGTCGGGCGACCGTAAATAACTACAGAAAGGTCAGCCTCACCTCAATATCCTGCAAGGTCATGGAACGCATAGTCAGACGCGAGATGATGCACTTTTTCGAACAACATCAATTTCTGTCTGACAATCAGCTGAAGACCTAAAACTTTGGGAGGGCATACGCAAAACAAGAAGAAAATAATCTCCAGGCAAATTTGCATTGACTTGAGCAATGGTCGAACCACTGTCTCATGCCATTCAATGTGGCCAAATGCAACTTAATGCGATGCGGCAGAATCAACACTGCGTCCCGGAGCGTATATTACTTGAATCACACGTCGCTGCCCGGGGTAGAGGCTCAGAAGGGTATGGGGATGGATGACGCCTTCACTAAAGCCATCACTCCACTGCCGGAAGGTTGCCAGATCCACAATGGCTAGCTTGTATCTAATCAAGCGCGCCTTTGCTAAGTTCGATAAAGTGGTCTTTGGCAAGGACTTCGGCACGTTCGTACGACCCCAACCCGAATTTGCCATCCAAGCCCCGAAACCTTGAACAGCCAAAGACCGAAAAACCCTTCGAAGAGTAGAAAGACGCGCAACAAAATTAGTACGAAGCCAACGGAACCTCCCTTAGGAAACAAGCTTGGTAAATCCTGGCTCGTTTCCTCTGAATTACAGACAGCTACGTGGTGACCTAATCCAGGCATTTCGCATGCTGCGCGGCCAGGATTGTTGCAGATATTCCCATGGTACGGCTTGTGTTCCGAAAATTGGAAGATTGTGAAAAATTAAACCTACTTAAAATTTGTAAGTAAGCTGTTAGTAAATATGTTCACCTTTTTAGAATCCCTCTATAAACCCCTGCCGAGTAAGCTTGTTATACTGATTACTGTGTAGTCTATTCTCAAGTCATTTCAGAAACGATACTATGTCGATTTTTTAAAGAGCTTCTTTCTGACAGCCAACACAGGCATTTCGCATGCTGCGTGGTCAGGATTCCTGCATCCAAACAAATGACTTCTTTGAGCAGGCCACCACCACTAGGCTGCGTGGAAACCCTCTCAAAGTACGTGTGACTGGGCAAGACTTAACTTAAGAAATTTATTTTTATCTAAGAGAGTAATTCAGACAAAGAATGCCCTTCCTGCGGACATTGTCATGTATCTATCCGTGGACACCCTTAAGGCAAAGCTTGGCTAGCACCGCTTTATGTGCCACGACAACTGAATTCTCCGAAACCAAAAATGGAAAAGTCATTTAAATGCTATTGATATATACTAATAGAAATAATTAAGCAGTATTGCATATTATTCAATCAAATATGTTTTCACCGCGCCAGCCCATATCCGCGCTCCTTCTTCTCACAATGTGAAATAAGCTGATGGCGACTGCAGTCGCATCTAACGCACCTATGATTCTAGGCTAAGCGCCCTTGTCACGCCCTTCCGCCTAGCGACCTAAAAACCGATTGCTGACGACGCGACGGGTTCTCCTGCTCTTGTCACAGCAAGGGTTATCATCGTCGCATCTGCCGCTCTTGGGGACGTTCTCTTGACTGTGAGATCTCCTCCTCAAGTGGCCCTTCGGACATAGATATTACTCGCCAAGAAGCCCCTGGCTGCCGCCAAAAGTCACAGCAGCATGCTGGCCCTATTTTTCATATACTTCCTCTCACGAACGACAGTTTTTTTCACTGTTTGCTCTTTTTGCTCCGCTACACCCACTGGCTCATGTTAACTGGCATTAACAGATGTGAGCGCATAAATTGAAACAAGCGAGTAGTCGCCTACACTTTTGTAAACAACTTATCTGAAATTTTCGGCTGTGCTGATACATTTCTTAACTGCTATGTACCAATAGGGAGCTCAAAGGCGTTTGCCCACAATTCCCTTAATAAAATTGACTTGACTTGACTCGATAAAGCTTTGTTTCGAAGGAGTTACTCCAAATTCATGCATGACTTTCAGAGCAGAGTATGAGGCTGAAACCTCAAAACTGATGTAAATACCGGAAAGCCTACGGGGAACTTTGCGGAACCCACTGATAGGTTAAACCTCTTACAACTGCGATATACAGCGGTAAAAGGTCAGTGGGATTATTCAAGAAGCAGCAGATACGATCGCAAGAACAAGCAGGTTATCGGCCTGACGTTTCGAATTCACCTTCGTGCTCATAATCAGAAGCAGTCCTACAAAAGGGTAACGGACAGAACTAGCGCAGTATTATTAGGCTGTGAGGCCTAGACAGCCACATGCGACTACCTCTGCTGATGGCTTCAAGTAAGAATCCAAAATCTCAAGCCATCAAATTGCTTGTTGCAACAATCGCGTCTTTTGAAGTACTTGAACTATCGCAATAGTAAACCATTTAGCATTTGGATACTACTGGCTGTATATTGGCAGCTTGTGAATACCACGCAGTAACTCCGCAGTAAATGATTCAGCTATGTTCAAGTATTCACAGCAGCCTGCGAAGCGAGCTCGAAAGTCCCCGTTCGAAGCGTTTACTCGAAGGTCCTGCATAAGTTGCCGGAGGGCTTAAAAAATGCAGCAGCATTATGAGAACTGAAGTTTTGAAGCTAAGTCACCCTGAAGACATAGAAGACGACAAGCTTACTTGGAGCGATCAAAAACAAGATAACATTGAGAAGAGGAGAACAGAGACGTACGCTTATGGACACAATCGATGTGATTTGTCAGGTAACTTTTCCTGGAAAAAACTCTGGCACACAACTCGCATGTCCAATTTCGCAGTCCTGCAAAAAACAGATGAGAGAAAAAGTGTCGGTTCATCTACATTGTAGTACCGCATTCCTGTGAGGATACGGAATGATCAGCATTGGCGTGTTTTATTCCACTTAGGCTTGCCGTTAGAAATATGGAGTTTAGTTAAATATGAGGTCTAGGTGAAAGGTTGAGATGTGAATAAACGGTAAGTTTACCGACCACATTCTGTCTCACCCAATCTCATTTACTCTAAAATTCTGGCAATTCTTAACAAAAAATTGTAAAAAGGACCAAGTTTAAAAGAGTACAGTTTTCTTCTTCTCTAGTAAGGTCTTATTTTGTCAAAACTACTAATTCTACGGCCGCTGTCCAGTCCTCATTATAATCCGTTTAACGAGTAATCCACAAGTGCTATGCAACTACTGCGGCGACTAACACGGCGGTCTAGATTATACCCTATAAACATCACTGCACATGCGGATCCCGGAAGTCAAGGGGTCGCAGACAGGCACCGCGCTCAATGCATGTGTTTGTGCATCAAATTCCAGGAAAAATTGGATTGGCCTTCATTTCCTTTAAGCTATTGTAATCCCGAGTGAGGGCGGGCGAAGATTACAAGCAAACAGTGAACAGCGTTTCCAATGAAAGAAAATATGCTTACAAATTAATCTTTTCAAGCTTTTGTGGACAC
>JAYGXS010000003.1:84170658-84187797 GCA_036362985.1 Ligula intestinalis
TAGTGGGAATCTTTAGTCAAGGTTACCTGGGAAGGTTGGGTCTCGTGACACAGCCCCCTTCAGAAGATTGAGCGCTGTCCTCAGCGCGGGGTAAGTTAGGAGTGGGGATGTAGGGTAATGTAGAAGTGACTGTGTGGGATGTTGAAGGAGTGGGATGTTGAGCAGGTGGGAAGTCAGAGATGCACGGTTTTAGACGATTAAAATGTACTTGTAGGGTCCTACTGAAAGGGTTAGATTCCAGGCGGATACTGACGACAGAATTTGACATTGGCCGTAGGACAATGTAAGGTCCGGACCACTGGCGATGGAATTTCCTTGAAGCACCTACTAAGGGGTTGTCGTTGCGCAACCAAACACGATCACCAGGTTCGTATTGTACTCCATGTGCCAAATGGTCGTAATAGTTCTTCTGATGTGAGTGTGCGGCTTGCAGTTTTTCTCTGGCGGCGGTGTGAATGTGTTGTAGAGATTCTATGAGTTGGCTAAGATACGGATGCGGTTGTACTGTTGCCGGTATGGCATGTGGTATAGTTATTTCAGAAGGTAACCGAAGATCACGTCCGAAAAGCATAGTGTGGGGAGTATACGAAGTAGAAGAGTGGATCGTGGCACGGTAGGCTAAGAGACATCGGGGAAGAAAGTCATCCCAGGAGTCTGCACGAAATTGATCGACCATGCTGGGAAGGAATGATATAAGTGTCTTATTTGTGCGTTCTGTTTGTATATTTCCGGCGGGATGGAATGGGGAGGAACGTGTTTTTGCTTTACCTAGCAAGTGACAAAGAGCCCGAAACAGGTGACTTTCGAAACCGGTCCCTTGATCTGTGTGGATGATGTAGGGTGCTCCGTACCGGGCGATCCAGTTTTCAATTAGTGCTGCTGCTATGGTAGGGCTTTCTTGATCAGGAAGTGGGATGGCTTCACACCATTTCATGGAATAATCAACGATGACTAGGATGAAGCGGTTTTTCTTTGTTGTCTCAAATAGAGGTCCAATGATGTCTAACCCAATTATTGCATCCACCGGAATGTCCGGCGACACTAGCATGGGATGTATGGCAGTAGAGTTGGGAAGGACAATGGAGACGTTGTGAATACCCGTACAACGTAGGGGAGAACCGTCAGCGGTTATTAATTGGATTTGTGGGGGGGAGGAGTACGATGAAAATTTGTGGATCTAAATATGGAGCGGATAGCACCAGTGTCGATGAGTATGGTGGCGGATGTTCCATTGAGCGTGCCAATGACTGTTAGTGGGGAATCTGTTGGTTTTAGGGTAGAAACAGAAGGCACTAAAACAAAACGTTTCTTACCCCGGATGTTGTTATGTCCACACTTCCGAGCCTGATGCTTGAACGTCTGGCAGTACCAGCAGTCATTTGAGTCGTTCGACGGGCGAGGACGAGGGGTTTTGCGGTCAGGTGTTGGGCGTTGCATGGGGTTGTTGGCAGGAGCAGCGTGTGGAGCGGGATGGGGTTGGGTGCCCTCGAACGCCCTTACGATCTGGAGGGCGGCGAGTAGGGTTTTGGGGGGAAGATATTAAATTTTCGTCTCGCCTCTTGGGAACGTATGCCACCCTCAAAGCGAAGAAATACCTGTTGGGAAATCTCGGACTGTGTGAATATGCGGCTAGCGAGGGTGAACAAGGCATCGAGGTATACATCAACCGGTTCACTCGGTTTTTGTGTGCCTAGGCAGAATGGTTGTGAATATCAACCAGTGGTTCCTGGGGGCCGAATAGCTGCTCTAAGCGTGCCCATGCGTCGCTTAGGCTAGCGGGCCGTTCGGCGGAGAGGTATGCAAACCGGCGTTTGGCCGTTTGCCCGAGCAGTCCCAATAGGTGGGACACTTGGTGCTCTAAGGGGAAATACTCTAAATACCGTTCCCCTTGTACGCGCCAGTCAGAGAAATTCTCACCAACTTCGTATAATGGTGGTCGAGTAGGTTCGGGGCCGTGGGAGGACTGCGCTAGCATTTTGCTCAACGCAGCCGTGAGCATATCGATGCTAGTAGAGCGATGACGTGAGTTCGAACGACTGCGAGACATCGCTAAGAGTGGCAAGGTGAAAAGGTTGTGCGCGGAACCGAGAAAATGTTGTTAAGGGACGGAGGAAAAAAAATAATGATATAAATATCAAGCGAAAAATGGGGCGATGGGGTTCAAATAGAACGAAAAGCTGCCACCAAATATGTGACGACCTACAAGAATATGGTCAGTAGGCACCACACATACGTACTATCATAAGACAGGATAGTAGAAGAAGAAACTCAGGATTAAACGAATGTATAATGATGTAGAAGTTATAATAGAATTATAATAATAAGGTTTATTTGTAAAGCACATCTTTGGCGCCGTCAAAAAACCCCGGAATAATATAGGAAGTGAATATAAGGGTTGATTGTATCAAGTGACTATAAGGGGTTAATAGGGAGGGAGCAGCCGGCTGCCAATAATGGAGATGGTCATATAAAAGGATTGGGATTGGAGTTGAAGTTGCTGGCCGACAGGTGCGTTGGCCGTGTTGGATATTCTGAAAAGGGAAATAGTGGGAATCTTTAGTCAAGGTTACCTGGGAAGGTTGGGTCTCGTGCATACGGTAGATGCCATATCCTCAGCTGATATTTTCACCTTCAAACTGACCGCGGCTAAGAATACCTCAGTTAAAGGACATGAGAGTTTTTCCAGACCCCAAGTATTCTTACTATAAAACCGTAACACATACAATGTATAGCTATTTTATTTCATGTTTTTCTAGATTTTTTCCCTAGAAGTCAGGTTTTTTCACTTAAAACAAACTCCTTATTTCGCACACTATTGACCTGGCAAAAGACCAAAACAAATACAATGGTCACTGCGAAAGAAGGGGTTTAAGTTAGGTTTTTTCCTGCCTTCCGGGGTTTTTGACGGCGCCAAAGATGTGGTTTACAAATAAACCTTATTAAACCTTATTATTATTATTATTATTTGGAAATCCGCTTTTTCCGTCAATAAAGTTGACGATTGGGACTGGTTGGCGAATTAATTGCATGCTCTCATCCAAAACATTGTCGAATATCATGGAATACGAAAAAACGAACCCAAATAGCTGAATCATGGGCTGAACTGAAGAAAAGCTCTCGCTGATACACACCATATATCCATGAAAGTATACGTAACACACGGGAACCTCGTGAAGCTATTTATTTTCGAGACACGCCAAGGTTCAAAAAAATATTCTGAAAAGGCCAGTTAAAATCGGAATTTATTCTATAGCTACTTACAAACGAAAACGAGAGACTTGGACCCCTTCTGAGGGGATGCAAAGAAATAGAAGTTATCGAGGATGGGACGAGAGCTGAGCAACTTTCAAAATTTGGCATTTGGTCTTGATTTTTGAGTGCATGCTCATCGATCCTAGCTGTGTCTTTGGTGGTGCTTCAACGTATCCTTCACCAAAACGTCTATTCATTAGGAGTTATGTGTGCTGAATGAGTCTGAATAACCTGGTTTCGATTGTATTCCAGCCAAATGACTGGAGGAGCTGACTGAGAAACCAGCGAAAACGTCGGCGCGCTCTGTTGTAACCACGTGTGTTCCTGTGTCAACACCGGTTATGTTTCTCCAGTGCGTGCGAGAAAGAGAAGACAGAATGGGATAACAACTAGTACTTTACCGTCACGCTATTTAAGGGGCATTCGTCACTGTTTCCCATTGGCTCTCCCAGTGTGCACGCTTGCCTACGCACGCCCGTGCTTCTTCCCTCGCGTGACCGCCCTGTCAATAGCAGTTTGGCTCCTGGGGCAGTCTGACCACGTGCCTTCGTTTTCCTGACAAAATGTCCACCCTTTGACGGTCACATGACATGGCCCGTTGTGTATTGCCCGGCTGGCCTCACATGACCTTGTACTGTCTGACGTCTGGGTGACGTGCTCGGCCACACTAACACGATCCCTACACGAATCACACAGCTGTATAAAGGAGATATGGAGTCATCAACAAACAAATATAGACCAATCAGCCTCACTTCGATCTGCTGCAAACGGAAGCTGACACGCTTATGCATAGAGCACAACGTACCATCAGGTGCGCAGCATGGATTGCATGGAAGCATGTCCTGCCTGATGAACACGTTATATTGTGTTGAACGATTTACTTGGGCAGTTGATAGAGGAAATATGCTTAATGCAGTATAGTTTTTTACTTCAACAAGACATTTGATGTCTCACATTATCTGGTCATCGGAGCATGAAACGGACTCAGTGAAGAGGTGCTCCTCTCATAGAAGGTTGACATTTCTAAACACAAGCTTGATTCTCGTTTACTGAGAAACTGCGACGGATATAATGAACATAGTTTGAATAGCAGCACCTTGCAACTGACTCATACTTATCGGTGATGTTCGGCCTGCATTTGTATTATGTACTGATATTGCGGCTAAAATCTTTTGCAATTTCTGTTTATGTGCAGGTTGCTCAAGTTAAAAAGCCTTCTTCTCTGAATAAAGTGATTTGAAGTGACAAACAATGACTCCCCTACAGACTCAGCCTAGTAAGCGTTAAAGGAATACTCCTGAAGCGGATACGAAACCTCCTACTTGGCCACTATGAAACCGGCCATCTTGGTGACCGGCATTTAGCGGAGCTTGCGCCCGAGAGTGGGTTGTCCCGAGGCTCTGTCCACGGCCCCACACTGTTGTTTATGTATGTCAGCGACAACGCTCCTGAACTGTATTCTGATATCGTTTTATTATTAAGATGTCGAGCGTCATCAGTAATTCAACAGACGAATAGCATTTGTAGCAAATATACGCCAGCTTATACTAAGAGTTTGCCGACCCAGCTCTCAAAATCCCACGCTTTACTGGACGCGCAGAAAAACTTGGTACTGTGGTTCATGACGTCGCTTAAGCCCACGCTGCACCGTGTAAAAGAATCCAAGTCTGCGATGTTCGTCCTGTACCTTATTAAACGGGCTTCCAATGCTTTTGATACAGACTGCTTCGCTAAGGTTTTCAGCACCTTTGTGCGGCCGAAACTGGATTTCGCTATCCAAGCCTGGCGACCTTGATCAACGAAAGACGTCAGTTCCCTCGAGAAGGTTCAAAAGCATGCAACCAATCTTTTGACCGGACAGGGCTTGTAGTAGTCTTTGCCGTATATTTCCCTTCATTGCATTGTCCGGCGTTACTGTTCAAGGTCAGTTTCCAAAATGTCATCCGCTACATGAGCCAGCGCCTAGAGATGTGGTGACCTGCAGAGACTAGACTTATTTTAATTCGGACACACAAACATGCATCTAGAATCTCGTGGTTGCCCAAGCACCACTTGCACATGTTCCTTTTTGCCTACCCTCAGCTGCCAAGCATCACTTCAGATCACGTCGGGATCACTAAGTATAGTAGTTAAGGCTAAGGCGGTTAACGCTAACACTTACGATCTTCAATTTCCCAAGTGTTTGCCGCAGTAGAAATTGACTGAGTCCTGCAGAACACTTCAGAAAGCTGATTTGTCCTGAACGTTTCGAAACGCTAATTGGTGCAAGGACGAGGGTCAGGCTTCGGTGCGAAGATGCGCCATCGCGTTGGGAAAGGCGCGACTGGGAGACCAAGATTTACTCTGCGAGAATACTTCAGTGTCTCTCGAGTTTGAAGAAAGTGGGCTGTAGAATCACTAAAAGTGTTCCCCTCCTAGACCGTAGTTTGTCGATGAAAAAGATCGAACGAACAAAAGAAAATAAGATAGAGATAAGCAAGGAGGTACGTAGCGGGAATAGTGTTCGGACAGCTGGTGTTCATTTGCCTACCTTGCGGGCAACAGGTTGAAAGGACAGTTGTGACCCACATGAGTAACTGCGGCTGACATGCGAGAGGCTGGTCAGTGCCACCAGTTCCGCTTGAAGTAGTTGTTCTTTTAGTTTCAGGCTACTTCATGATGAGACTATGCGAGCATTTCGTATAATGTGCGAACAGGAATGCCACCTGGAAATTTCTTCTAGTAGGCAGTAACTATGAACTCGACGAGTCATCCAGTTATGCTACCTGCCAACTGGAAGAGGTTTGACACATGATAGTTCTTCTTTTGTAAAAGTATGATCAAACCTTCAGAAAGTCTGCCCCTGGAGATTTTTTGCCTTCTTCCGTTGAAGTCATTAAGAGATAGCAAGGTTGCTGTAGCAATGCTCACGCTTACATCTGCCAACCCCATGAGTCGGTCCGCAGGCCTAACAATATCATATTCATATGGCATTACTCGCCTCGTTTCAGATTAAAATAATTTATAAAATAATTTTCAGCCCCTATGCACGCATCTGCCTTATATCTACCACCAGTGGATTTTTAGCGATGGTGGCGCGTACTTATGTTTATGGTTGAGGCGTATCATGGTCGCATCTCCGGCGTATCGTGAATCTGTGGCGGTCCTGTATTTATCCCCCTGTGTTCCTAAGACAATTTTTAAGCGTTGGTAAAGTACCTCTTGGGCGCCTTCCAAAACCTCGAAGGCAGGAAAAAGTCTAAAACAAACTCCTTATGTTGCAGCCAGCATTGGTTTTGTTTCACTTTTGTGTTTTGTCAATACTGGGCGCGATAAGGAGTTTGTTTCAATTGAACAAACCTGAATTCAAAGGTATGATACAAACGGAACACGTGTACAGTTGTAAACTGAGCTGACACATCAGCAAGAGAAAATTTGTAGATCATTGAGGGACATTAGTTCGGGACAGGGAGGGTTGGCACAAGGACAGAGTGTTCTCAGTCTTCCTTCAATGGTTGTCGGCGAAAGCTGCACACTATCGGCTGAAGGATTAGCAGATTGCAGGCGGCAGCTTCAGCAGCATTATCTTCAGCATGAAGCCTGGCAGGCTTCAAAGTCCACGAACGCCCTCAGAGTGAAAAAAAAGATTCCACCGAGTCAGCATCCAAAATTCGTGAAAATTTTCCTGAATGTAGAAAACTAGTGATAGACCTCTTAAACATAGGATAGCTTTACTGGGTTTTAAAAATTTTGAGCAGCTTATTCCAGATTGATAGGACGTTTACTGAAAAGAATTGCCCGTACTTAACTGTGCATGCCATAAAAATAAATAAAAAAATATCTCAATGACTGGCGCGCGGAGAGTGCTCGAGCTTCCTTATTGTACTGAGAGGATTAAGGGTTTGACCATTCAAAAGCTTAAACAGTAAAAATATGCCCTTCTGTAATCTACAAAGCCACAGGAGATCCAGCTTTATAAGTTCGCACCTTTGTTGGTAGGCTAAGTTACGGTGTTCTGTAGTGAAAACTCTTCCAGTGAAGAAGTGCTACACCGATTCAATTTTCTTCCGTTCACTAATGTGCAGAAGACTGAATAGGGACAAGCAGTATTTAAGATAAGGTCTCACGTACATATTATTAAGGCTAGTTCTAACCTTGATGGTCTTAAAATTTCTAAGAATAAATCCGGTGGTTCGGCATGCTTTCGAGACTATCAGGGCACAGAGCTCGCACAAATTGAGACTTTAAGATTAGGATATGCCCAAATCCTTGATAACTCTTGGGGCTTTTAGTTTGTGGCCGTCAATGTTTAATTCCGGTTGATGATCGTTGCCAACAACCATAACGGAACATTTGTGCCAATGCAGGGTGAGGTGTCATGTGCAACACCACTGGGCAAAGGCCTGAAGATCCTTTTTATCAGCTCGAGCACGATGTTGCAATCTGCCGGTTTATATCGATAAACGATATAAACGGCCCCACCTCATCCACCACCTGCCGTTATCACATCAATTTTGGTGTTAAAGCCCGTCAATGCATGCCTCCTTGCTCCTTTATTTCAACTCGGAGCAAAAAGTTAAAAACAGGCTCATGCGAAAGTTAATTCTACCGATTTTCCTGGCCTTCATAAACCCGGTCGCACCTTTCACGTCTACGACGGCAAAACTGGCAGACGTTTCTTTATTGATTCTGGTGCCCAATTGAGTGTTATTTCTCCTTCACCAGCAGACCGTTGGTCTCTAAACCTGGTTTCTTTCTTCAGGCCATCAACACCTCGCCTATTGCCAATTTCGGTGTCTGTTCCCTCTCGTTGGAGATTGGTTTATGGCGTCTTTTCCCGTGGGTATTTGTAATTGCTGACGCTCCCTGTGCTATACTTGGTGCAGAATGTATCGCCATTTTTAGTCTTATTGTCGACTACCGTTGTTACCGTTTATTCGACGAGACTCCGAAGCTGACTTCCCCAGGAATTTCTTCATCTGAAATCTCCCGCAAACTCACCGTCTTGGACCCTGACCCTTGTAGTCCATTTCGCCAACTTCTTGCGGGATATCCTGGTCTCCCTCGTCCCACATTCCGTGTTTCAACTCTGTGGCGGAGTGCCATAATTCTCCCCCTCTTTGTTCTCCAGGGCTCGCCGCCTTATATTCATGTCATTACAAACAACTCTTCGAATGCTTTCATTCACTGGCACCCCCGAAGCTTGACCTCGCAGCTGCTTCTGTCTAACAGATAACAGCCGCACCAGCGTCCCCGGTCCTTCCAGCGTTACCTGGCGGTTGGCCTCAACTTATTCAGTTCCACACTTGCATACATGCACACACACGTTTACGCACGCACAGCTAGTCGCGCTTTCGTAAGTGTCACTCAAACACGGGAAGCCGCAAGGGGCCTTTGCAAGCGACACCCCCCTCGGGCTAATTGCAACGCACCACTCACAGACCACTTGAACTTGCTTCACAATCCTACTAAAGCAGCCGTCATCACCCCCAAACCTCAGACAGTCGACACTCACAGGCCTGACTGGACGCAGTCAGGACCAGCCCTGGCTTCACCAGTGGCCACTAACACATAACACTGCAAATAGGGGTTCTGTATACAATAAACCACTCCTTCTGGTGACGCTTACCTTTTACCTTCTACCTGGGGACTTCGACTTGATGATTGTAGTGATATAGGCACGATCACGGCTTAGACCCCTAAAACACTACCCCACGACTTGTTTCACCATATCCGAACCACAGGTCCTCCTGTCTTCTCTCGCCCTCGCCGTCTCGCGCCTGCACGACTTACTGCTACCGAGGCCGAGTTCAAGCATATGCTCCAGATGAGCACTGCTCGTCGATCTGAAAGCCCGTGGGCCTCCCCACTTTATATGGTCTCTAAGGCTGATTCTAGCGACTGGCGTCCCTGTGGTGACTACAGGGGTTTAAACAACGTCACTTTCCAAGACCGCTACCCAGTTCCGCATCTTCAGGACTTTTGCTGGTGCTTTATTCGACAAATCCGTGTTTTCGAAGATAGACCTGGTTCGGGCCATCTATCAAATTCCTATTGCTATGGAGGAAATTTCAAAGACAGCCGTCGCCACTTTATTTGGCCTAGTTGAGTTCTTGCGTACGCAGTTTGGGCTTTGCAACGCCTCCCAAACATTCCAGAGGTTTGTTGACATGGTACTCCGTGGCCTACCCTTCGTTTATGCCTATATTGACGACCACTTGGTTGCCAAAGACCACATGGAGCACCTTGCAAGGTGTTTGACCGCCTTGAACAATATGGCGTTGTCCTCAACCCGTCCAAGTATGTCTTTTGCATTCCCTCTTTTGAGTTTTTTGGACACCTAGTTGACACTAACGGCATCCATCCTCTCCTCTCCAAGGTTCCAGCCATCTGAGATTTCACAACTCCTTCTTCGAAGCGTTAACATCAGCTATTTTGGGCATGGGGAATTTTTACCACCGGTTTCTTACGAACTGTGATGACACCATTTTGTCACCCACGAACCTCCTTTCGGGTCCCAAAGGTTCGTTCGAGCTATCGTCCGACACCCTCGCTGCTTTTGAAAGGGTCAAGGTTGCTCTAGCCGATGCCGTCCTCTTGATGCACCCAGACCCTGATGCTCCCATCTCACTCATGGTTGCTACTTCCAATGTTGCAGTCGGTGTGGTTCTCCAGCAGCATCTTGCAGGTCAGACTCAACCTTTAGCTTTCTTCTCTAGGAAGTTAAAACGTGCCCAATCGCGCTACAGCACATTTTGACGGGAGCTCCTTGCTGTCTACCTCACCGTGAAACACCTTCGGCACTCGCTCGAGGACAGAGAATTCACAGTTTTCTCTGACCACAAGCCACTTTCTTTTGCCTTGAAGTCACAATCAGACAAGTTGAATCGCCGATAGATTTGCCAATTGGACTATTTTTCCCAGTTCACCTCAGATATCGGCCACATCGGTGGGTCACCAATGAGGTGGCTGACGCACTGCCCAGGCCCTCTATTGCTAATTTGAAACTTACTCCTAAAATCGACCTCGCTGAGTTGGTTACCGAACAACGCCATGTTCACTCGCCATTTGATAAGGCTGTTTTCGGACTCCATCTCCAGGAATTGCCGCTGAATACTGGCAGCGGCACCATTCTTTGTGACGTTTCTACCGCCGCTCATCACCCCTTTGTGCCGCCATCCCTCCGGCGCAATTTCTTCTCCTTCCTGCACAACCTTTCACACCCTGGAAGTCGAGCCACCGAAAAACTGGTTTCCTGCCGCTTTGTCTGGCCTGGGATGCACAAGGATCTGAACAATTGGACTCGGGCTTTCCTCGCTTGTCAACAAAGTAATGTGCACCGACACAACAAGGCACCTATGGGTGCCTTCCCTAGTCCTGGTGCCAGGTTCAGTCACGTTTATCTGGATATCGTAAATCACTTGCCTCCATCAAATGGTTTTTTCTATCTCCTGACTTGTGTGGATCGATTCACAAGATGGCCGGAGGCCATCCCTCTCCCAAATATCGAGGCTTCTACAGTCGTCAAAGCCTTTCTCTGTCGTCGGGTTGCCATCATTGGCATTCCTTCACAATCACGGCTGACCGTGGTGCTCAATTCGAGTCTAACCTCGTCCAGTCCTTAATCTCCTTTTTAATCTGTACTCGCATCCACACTACAGCCTATAAATCGGCTGCCAACGGAATGGTCCAGCCGTTCCACCGCCAGTTGAACTCCTCCCTATACGCCGCGGTCGATCCAGAGAACTGGACGGACCACCTTTCCTTGGTCTTGCTGGGCATCCTTTAATCCTTCAAGCCGGATATTGACGGTTTGGCCGCTGAACTGGTGTTCGGCGCCCCCTGTCTGACTTCCTGGTGAGCTGATCTTGTGGAAGGCTGCCGCTGTTGACTCCTGTTCCCTTCTTCTCGCCGCAGCAAGCCTTTCACAAGTGCCAGTCAATCGATGACCGCATATCCACCTGGTCGGCTGTTGCTTCACAATAAGCAACATAACAAGCAAGACGGACCCACTCGGCCTGAGACGCTACAGTACTATCTCACGGTGCTGATGGTCGAACTGAACGCAGGTCGATTCAACCACCTTTCTACTCTCTATTCTTCTACTTATGCTGTACAGAATATAACCGTCTCCTACTCTGTTTCTCCAAGACTTCTCTATCATCTCCTAAGAAATAGGTCTGGTTGATCTCAGTAGTTAGGGTTCAACTGGCTTAGCCTTCACTTCTTTGCGATAATCTCACCAACCCCTCCAAATGCAGTGTGGGATACCACCAACCTCCTGCACCGTCTCCGGTAGTTTATACGGACGCTTTCTCCGTTACCGCCCAGACCCACTATCGCCAAGTCTTATCACGAAAAAGACTTGGCGACCTGCTCTCATGTCTTTTTACGATGTGACAGAGTACGCCGGTCGCTGGAACCTCTCTATGATGGCTCGTTTCGAGTTGTCTCTCGCGGTGAGAAGACCTTCCGCATTCTTCGTGTAACACGATAGGAGGTCGTGAGCGTGGACCGCCTCAAAGCTGCTGTCCCGGACATTCCACCGGACGAGCCCTCCGGTTCCGTTCCTTCTGCTCCCTGAACTTCTATTCCTCCGTCCCGTTTGCTACCTCTTCCATCTTATCCACTGCCATCGATAGTTACGCCTGCCGCATAAACCTTAATTATTCCCATGACAAGCCACTCTAGTCCTGCACCTCCTGCATACATTACCCGCAGTGGCCGCCAATTTTACTTTCCTGACAGACTTGCTTCTCATCATTTTTAGAATTGTGTATTTCCTCCGGCGTCGTTTTCTTTACGCTGCCTTCGGTCTAACCGGGGGGTACTTCGGTGGTCCTGTACATACCCCACTGTGTGCACAAGTTTTCGTCGCTGTCAATCTATGCGCCACCACTCGCGCGCGTATGGCCAAATTCACCGCAGCTCCCAGCGTGACCCATAATGCCTTTGCACGAACCATGATGGCGTGTCGGTCACGTGAAGCCTTAAGGTCAACTTGCTGTCTGGTTTTTTGTTTGGCGAGCTATGTACCCTCTGCTGATTGGCTGGCGGCCGTTCCAGCTCCCGTAACCTCTACATAGACGCGCAGACCAGACACACGTCAACTGACTTAGTCATTGTGAGCAGCTTGTTTCTGCAGAGCCTTTTGTTAACTCCCTTTCACAGTACACTGTCCTTCCAATTTGGTTTTACCGACTTCTTAACTTGGGAAGCCTTCGGTAGTCGACGATCTCTCCTTTCGACAGATCATCTCGTGACCTCTGTGGCCTGATTTACTTATACTACTAGTAATGAACGAGTAGTCCGTTATGTTTACAATTTCACACTTACAGGTAGCCGCCAACTGGCTGCAATCATGTTAGTGACAACTTTATCGATGCATTTTCAGTAATTGTGTCAGCAAAGGCCTGTGCACATCGTTTCCCTTATGTAGCTGAAATGAACAGTGATGAGCACTTCTGCTTGTGGCCAAAGTCATATTCATGCCCGCGAGAGTGATTCGCTATGTATCAAACGCGATTGATAGCTTACTTAATACAGTAGTCCCCGGCTATTAAGCCCACCTAGGGCCCAGACCAAATTGGGCTTAATATGGGGCTGGGCTTATTAACTGTAAACAGAATAAACTATTCCTACCGCATTGAGGCAAATGTGCGCATCCCAGGTATAGATAGAGAAGTAGAAGGCGTTGCTTGAATTCTTGAAAAGAATAATACATGTATATTGTATAATATTGGCTGTACTGAGCAGGGTTCGCTGTAGACTATGATGGATTCTCTGGTTTCTCTTGTTTTTGCTCTAAAAACGAACAAAAAATCAGCAAAGCGGTAAAAAGATACAAGCGTAATGCAAAGGTTTGAATTTCCACCACCGCGCCCAATACAAGCTTGTTTGCTTCATTGCTGTCTGCTCAAGAGGCATGGTTAAGTACTAAGTAGCCACAGGAATGCATGACTTTAAGTGCATTTTCCACAGATATAATCAGGGCGTCCCAGTGGCAAATGTCGTTGCAGAAGTCGCAGTGAATAGGCATTTCGAAAAAACACGAGATAAACCGTGAAAATACATACTTCAGAACATCTCCTGCTAAAACATAAGTTAGCTGCAGCGACAGGCAAGAATTCTGCAACACTGACACAAATGTATTTCCCGACTGAGCTATGCTCAATCAATCTGTGAGTTCTCCAGAATTCCCTAGGTTTTAGCGGTATAACTAAAATACGTAAATATAGCTTTACAATTTCGCCCGAGCTTATTGGACAAATCCTACGCAAGGAAATCGAAGTGTAACTTATAAGATCGGCTCTCAATCTAAAGTGAGCATTACAAAAACTCGGTACAGGATTGCATGAAAGCAAAATATCTCTGAAGGGCGAGTTTGGAATTTTTACCATTGACCGTTCCGGAGTAAAAAATAACTTTTTACGATAAGAGTACTGAATAGTTCTTGATAAAAGTTGGCGTATAACCGACAATCATGAGCTAAACATGGACATCACGCAGTTTAAAAATTGAAACAAGTGGACAAATAATGACAGTAAATTGCCCACACAAGACCGCGCGCCCACAAGATGTCCAGCGCTTTTATATTCCCCTATAAAAAATACGGGTGCATAATCTGTATACAAAAATTCTTGAAAGAAAATTACAAATCGGCCTGATCTGGGAAATTATTTTCCGGCTACGAATACGGTGGCAAGCATACCTCGCCGTGAAAATCAAGTATCCTCATGGAAATTCAAACTAAATCAGCACAACGCAGAGGCATGCCGTTATGCAGAAATCACGTGCTCAATAACCAAAATTTTCCGAATTCACGAGAGAAAAGAACGGTCACCTGCTTTTTCTCGGGTTGACTAATAAAAAGGCAGATAATGCAAACCATGATAAAGGACCAAATAAAGAAAGGAGGATCGTACCCGGATGTAATCGATCGAGATGAATCTTCAGAGAACGCATTTGCACAAAGGTGCAACCACAAATTACACACGACAACGGTAGCCGTTCTGAAACAGAGGAAATAGAAAAGATCACAAGCTATTACAGCACTCTAAAATTTACATATGTTGGCTTTAACCTCGTCACAGTGGATAAGCACGTCTCTTAACCTGATCCGCAAACCTCCTTGCAAATTCAAATACGCAAATACTTGGGGCACCGGAACGCGGATTTCCCTCTATTTATGCAGATGGCTGCCAAAAAAGGTCAGAGGGACTCCTGTTTTCCTGTCATTGTCTGAAGTTTTCTCTCCCAGCCCTGACCCCAACATAAACCCGACCAATTGGAAGGCGAAGTGGGAGTCGAAATTAGATGAAAACTTACCCAGAGGGCTGTTGGATTAAAAAAGGAAACTTTAAATTCCTCTGTTAGGAGGCACTTGGCAGATTGGGGACACCTTCCTGACAACACCTACAGCCTTCGATCTGACAAAAACAGTTTAGACACACCGATATTCGGCGGCAGTGCGACTGCCACGAAGATGAGGACGCCTAGCGCGAAGAGAACACAGCACCGATTGCTTACGTACCAATTCAAAACATTCTATTTTACATCACAGACTCTCTGCTAGAAGAAAAAACGAGCTGAGGTTTGCTGGAACTAGGAGCAGACACAAATCGGCTAGGCGTACCACAAGCGTCCTTGTTCTCACGATGTATACCAGAAATTCTGAAAGTGGGTTAGAAGCTCTCACCAGTGAGCCACCGGGACTGACTCCAAGTCCGGATAGGGGGAAAAATATCCCGTCAAAACCAGTGATAAATTAAAAGGTGTAAATTCTTTACAATGAGAAATGCGCTAAATCACTACGATTATGAATTCCACAGGGTCAGCCTCACTCGATCTCGTCCTCCGCCTTCTTTCATGCAGCAGATAGTGGCGTGTCACAACAAAACATTGACAAACGCATAGCAGGCTAAAAGACGAATGGAAGGTTCGAAGAAGCAAATAGAAGGGGCGTACCCTTGTGTGCAGTGTTGACGTGCGTCTTCAGGTCTCCCCAAGATTTAAAAGACATGTGACAAAAAGCACACGTGAATTTTCGAAAATCTGAAAAAGGCAATTAAAAAGTAACATGATCATTAAATTTTACCTTTTATAAATAAGGGAAATTTGATAGCGACTCTACCACATTCTCTCTTACAGGTAAAGGTACAGATCACCGGCTGCGTTCTTCCACCAGAGTTACTGCCTGTTTCATGAGCGGATATACCACATTATCTTTTTCATCATCGACTTTCTGGCAGATGGCAAGACGATCCGAGGTCTACTCGAGAGAGCTGCACAAATACATCGGCTACGCGTGCCACACACGTCCAGATTCTCATTACATGTGCCAGACATCCGACTAAAATCTCTCAACAGGGAGCCACTGAGGTTGACTTTCCCCGCCTACGCAGATCAATTCGGCCTGCCAAAACCTGTGATAAATGCAAATCCATCAGACTTTTTTACCGTCAGCTATGCGCTACATTGCCGTGAGAATGAATTAACCAAAGCTAGCCTCACTCGCTCTTTCTGTCATGCCCTACACACCAGAAAATTGCATATCACTAGAAAATAGTCAAAAACAGAGCAGGAAAAAAGACGACGGGAAGCTCGATGAAGGAATAAAAAAAGGGGTACCTCCGTGCAAATTTTTCACGTGCTTGTTCAGGGATACCTTCCGTGTAAACGCATGGCTACAAATATCACATTGGAAATTTTGCAGATCTGAAACGAACAAACAAACAACACAGTAAGAGACTTCAATGCGCCCTGGGCTGGGTTTACTTGCTCCAAGGTTACCTTGACATTCGAGGATAATGACAATTGTTAGTCTACGGTGAAAACACACTACATGCCATGCATGTAGCTTTGCACCATTTTCCGGGAAAAATAAGTTGAGAAAAAAGGTAAGCGTTATGTTTGGGTTTGAGACTAGCTTCAAGGTCGGAAGTAAGCTCCCCGATGGGGTCAGGATTACGTCAAAAGGTAATTTTTAGGTTCCTGTTATGCTTATTCCTAGAATAGCAAAATAGTCTCAAAATACGACGGCACCAGCTTGTAAAACACGGTGAAAACAACAGTTCGTAAAGAAGAGTGGATCATGCGCCGCTAACTGCTAGAAAATTTACGGTCCTGACTTAAATCCATTTGAAAAGCATGCGCCTACTGTAGCGACTGACACGGAGGTCTGACTTTAAACCTACGGGTGACAGACAGGCAGAGGACATTGCGAATGAAACAAAACATGCATTGAAATGAATCTGTTCAAGTCAGAAAAGGCGCACCTCTGTGGACTCCACCGATATGCTTCTCTAAGCCTCCCTTCTGCGAAAATGCACAATTGAAATCCTTTACCCCTGTGAAAGGAAATGAGAAAAACAAATTACCATTTATATGCAGCTACTGCAGCGACTAACACGAAGGTATGATTGTGCTTCTGAAAAGATAATTGCTCATACGGAACATAATAGCAGGCATGAAGGATTGAAAGGCACACGGGGAGCTCGATGACGGAATCAAAAAGAGGGATACCTCCATGCACATTCTTCACGTGCTTGTTTAGGCCTCCCTTCTGTGTGAACGAATGGCCACAAATATCACATTGGAAGTTTCTCAGATCTGAAACAAACAAACAACACAGTAAAAGACTTCAATGCACCCGGGGCTGGGTTCACTTGCTCCAATGTCACTTTGACATTCGAGGATAGTGACAATTGTTAGTCTACGGTGAAAGTTCAATACAATGCTATGCGCGTAACTTTGCATCTAAATCTAGATTAACAAAAAAGGTGGGCGTTATGGTTACGTTTAGGGCTAGTTTAAAGGTTGGAGGTAGGCTCTGTGATGGGATCAGGATTATGCCAAGAGATAATTTTTAGGTTCCTGGTATGCTTAAGTTTAGTGTATGTCTAGAAC
>JAYGXS010000003.1:84187807-84254116 GCA_036362985.1 Ligula intestinalis
TTGCGTTAGTATCTTCTGCCAGCGAGTCTGACTACCAGGGGAGAACTATCGTGTCAAAACCCGTGGTAGATTAAAAAGCGCAAATTTTTCAACAGTGAGAAATGCGTTAAAATGCAGTGATTATGAATTTCCCAGGTCCAACTTCACTCACCCTGGTTGTCTGCCTTCTTTCATGCACCAGACAATTGCGCGTCACAACAAAACATGGACAAACACATAGCGGGTTAAGAAACGAGAGGAAATCTCCAGGAATCAAACAAAAAGAGGAAATATGAATGCGCCAGCTTGTACCAGTTACGAAGAAAAGATCAACACTTTCCAGTCCTCATTAAAATCCACTTAACAAGCAACACGAATGAAGCATGCAGTTATTGCAGCGACTAACACGGCTGTCTGGCTTATATTCTAAAAGGTAACAGCACATGGGCTTGCCTTCATTTCCCTCAATTACTGTAATCCAGAGTAAGGGCAGACTAAGATTACAAGCAAAAGGAATGAATGAAAGAAAATAGGCACGGAAATTAATCTGTTCAAGAAAAAGGAGGCGCACTTTTGTGGACGGCATTGATATGCTCTGTCAAGTATTGCTTCCAGAAAAAACGAGCGTCACAGGTCTCACAACTGAACTTGCGTAAGCCTGTAAAAGGAAATAAAAAACGATGAAATTATCTGTATAAGGCTGTGCAAAATTGGTTAAACCGACGGTTTCGACGGTTTTTTACCAAGATTTACTTACTTATTTGATTAGCATAGGCCTGTATTACTCGACTTAGGCTTACCGTTAGAATTAGGGCGTTTAGTTAAATATGAGGTCTAGGTGAAATGTTGAGGTTAGAATGAGCATTAAGTCCAACTATCGCATTTCGTCCCACCCAATCTGATTTACTCTAAAAATCCGGCGATTGCTAAAGAGGGCAGTCTAATTTTTATTTGCTAGCGTTATATCACTTTAAAACATGGAAACTGCAGTTATTAGACCAGAAATCACACGGGTAACGCTTAGCCGGAACCCTCGTTGCCACTTAATACAGGATCAGCCAAACACGCGTAATGTCGATATGCCACATTACTCAGTACCCCATCACTAAGATACTATCTGTAGTGAACGAAGCAGAAATAGGCGTTCCAGGGATTAGTTAAGAAGAAGCAGATACGATCGCCCGAACTAGCATGTTATCGGCTTCACGTTTCGAATTCCCCTCCGTGCTCATCATCAGATATAGTCCTACAAAAAGGTAACGGACAGAACTAGCATTAGGCTGCGGGGACCAAACAACCACACGCTGATGACTTCGATTGAGAATCCAAAAATGTCGAGCCAACAAATTGCTTGCTGCAGAAATCGCGTCGTTTGCAGGATCCGCACTACCACCTTGGCAAATCATTCGGTATTTGGATAGTAGAGCCTGTGAATACTAAACGAGAACGCTGTAGTAGCTGAGCCGTGTATGCTCAAACGTTCATATTAGCCTGGTGAGCTGGCCCAAACTGCACTGTTCTGAAGGGTTTACTTACAGTTCCCGCATAAATTGCCGAGGAAATTAAAAAATGCAGCCAACTCATGAGCACTGAAGATTTGAAGCTAAGTCACCCTGAAGACATAGTGGACAACAAAACTTACCCGGAGGAAGCCAAAATGACACAACATTGAAGACAGGAGAGGAGAGACGTACGCTTATGAGCACAAACAATGTGCTTTTTCAAGTAATAGTTCGTGCTAAAAGTTTTAGCACAATATTCGCAGGTCCATTTTCGCGGATCTAAAAGACAGATAAGAGACAGAGTGCACAATATTCAAAAAAGTCTTCATGATATCTGTCAACAACTTTTTATACACTCAAATACGTTACTTGATGGGATAACTCAAGGCAAAAACCAAAACAAGAATTCGAAAAGCATAAAGTACATGCATATGTGGAGGACTCGGGGTTCGTCCACCGAAAGCTCTACCAGCAAGGCAACCAGGTCCTGGTTCAATGGTTAGAATGTTAGACTGGTTGAAAAGGCCGTCAGTTCGAGCCTCGACTAGTAAATTACCTGAGGTGGGGTAGGATTTCCAATTTCGTCTTCCTTGTATTTGCCGGCAATATTAACTGCCTAAGAATACTTGTCCTATGGCTGCTATCCAGTCGGCATTTAAATCCACATAATAAGCAACCTAAAAGTTGTATGCAACAACTGCGGCAAATAACACGGCGGACGGGCTGTACGGCACATGCCATCACGAATGTCAACGGGTCGCAGACAGAGGGCTCGCCTATACTATTGTAATTCCGAATTAAAGGCGGACGAAAATTTCAAGCGAAAGTATTAAAAGCGCTGGGAATTAAAGAAAATATGCAGATAAATTAATCTGTTCAAGGCAGATAGGGGGCGCGCTTTTCTTGAAATTATCAATGCTTTTGACCACGTTTGCGAGGTTGCAGACAGGGGAATGTAAGGCACAAGTTACGAAAAGAGCCTGAAAGACACTGCAGTGAGAAAATTTCATTCATTTTATTGCAGTCGCGAGTGAGAGCGGGCGGTTAAAAATGGTAAGGTAAGGATGAATAACGTTGCGAATAAAAGAAAAGATGCATAGAAATTAATCGAGTCATATCAACAGAGGCGCACTTTTGTGGATGTCATTGATATGCTTGGTTAAGTTTCCCTTCAACGAAAGGCAAGTGCCACAGATCTCACAATTGAACTTCTGTTTCGCTGTAAAAGAAAATAATAAAAAAACAGAGAGAACTTATTCGTTTAAGGCAATGCGAACTTGGTTGAGCTGATTTAATTTATCCGCCCAACCCCTCCAAAATTTAACGAAGATTAAAATCTGAAGGCAAGGCAATTGACAAAGCCGGGCTTCATACAGCCAGTCTGTGGGTACTTAAAAACCTTAAGCCCTAGACAACATGTAATGCGCAGAATTTGCATACAGTTCATCGCTATTCAAATCGTGCAGGCATTTAAAAACTAAAGCAGAAGTATAAACACTCAAAGGCAAATGTAGCCCCACTCATATACCCAGCATTTTGTCCTGCAAAAACGGTGGTTTTAGAGCTTTATGAGGTGGGGAAATAGGAAAGACAGAGAAGGAAACTTTTAGAAATAAGTGTCAAGTGAATAAATGTAGTCGAAGTTGCTTCCCGCGGCCGCTGGGAGCAGGTTGTTCCACATGTAAACTGAAGATGTGCGCGCTGCTTCGCGCCACGGACTATACTTATCTAACTCCAGAACGGTAAGTTGGACCACAGGAACGTTGAAGTAGACGACCTCCTAAGCACCATTTCAATTTTTCGGGAAATTCAAGAAAATTGCAATTTGATAATCAGGTTTTTCCGCAATAAGTTAAATACTTGTACTTGTTATGGCTGTGATCGTGCCTGATCTAGCCAGCCTCAATGAGGTCACGAACGGTACCTCTCCATGCGTGGCGATTGGCGGCAGCGGATCTCGAAAGCTCCACCCAGTCCCTTCTCCAGCGACGGAGGCCGAAGATAGGTCAAAGAACTGCTTCCATGTCTTGACGGATGGTGTCTAGTCAAGTCTTCAGTTGCCCTCCTCTTCGACGTTTCCAGGTGGGCGGCGGTGCCGGGTCGAGGGCAGCATAGGTAAGCTCGTGGGGCGGACGACGGAGAACGTGTCCAAACCACCTCAGTCGCCTTTCTTGAATGGTCTGAGATATCCTCGTGATACGATCGCAGCGGATGCGGACTGTCTCATTTGAGATGAAGTCGCTATACTTAACTCGCAGGATCGTCCTCAGGCACTGGTGGTCAAAGACCTCCAGTCTTTGCTCATCTTCAGCGCGCACATCCCAGCATTCACATCCATAAAGGAGGACTGACCGGATGGATGCACGGTATACATGAATCTTCGTGGCGATGGAGATGTCACGTCGGATCCATAGGCGCTTTCAAAGGATTGAGAAAACCCAGCGAGCAGCATCGATACGGGAGACAATGCTGTCTACTTCTTCAAGTTGATGGCCATTAATCCCCAGGGGTGCCTTTTCCTGGTCAGGGATGCAGCTCGAGAACAACTTCGTCATTCCGGAATTTATGGACATGCCTACCGACATAGCGATCTCATTTAACCGCGACACTACTGGCTGTAGACCATCAAAGTTTGAGGCTAACAGCGCAATATCATCGGCGTAGTCAAGATCAGTTAGTCGGCGTCCGGGTGCAAGTTCCACACTGTACTCTTCATGTACGGCTTTGCTGAGAATCCAGTCAATGACGTAGTTAAACAGAATGGGCGAAAGGACGCAGCCCTGTCGGACACCAGACCGGATATCGAACGACTGAGAGAGATTTTTGTGGACCAGGATTCGTGCGGTGGTATACCGATAGTAGGCCTTAACCGTGGCAATGAGTTTGGTCGGCACTCCATCCAGTTCCATTATTTGCCACAGGGACCCACGATGGATGGAATCGTATGCGGCGGCAAAGTCGACGAAGCAAACAGCCGTCGGTTGCTGGTAGCTATGGCGGAATTCTATGGTGCGCCTGTCGTGATTGGGATATAGTCGAGTTATTCAGTACGCAATAGTCGAACAGTCGAGAAGAATGAGAAGTCGAGAACCCTAGAATTGGGCTTTACTCATCTTATTATTGTCGTACACGAACTAAAAAGTGATGAAGATCGGTTACGATTATATAGGCAAACATCAAGCGTTCGTAGGGAGGCAGGGGTGAATGTTAATCAACGAGTGTAAAAAGGTAGGGGTGAACGGTAATCAACGAGTGTGATAAGGTAGGGATGAATGTTAATCAACAAGAATGAGTGGAAAAGGGTGAACGAGTGTCAGATTAGTATTTACACCACATTCTCCCCGGCAAACAAAAAGGGGCATAATGTTCACAAATCTACTCTAGAATTTGAGCGGGATAAATCTTAAGCGTCTCGGTTGCGAAGGCAGTATGGATGGACGCGTTGTTGTTGTTGTTTTATTAACGTCTCCAGGTTATGCTCATGTGGGTCGTCTTCATTATGGTCATGATCAGGCGTTGTTACACCTTGGTTGTCAGTACAGCCGGTGCTGTTTTCCAATTCGGCATTGGGTGATTGATGAGGCGGAGGCGGAACGGAATTTTCGACTAAGGGAGTGGCCGTCTCCTGATGATGATCACTGACATCCTTTTCACCCCTAGGAGCAAGTAGTCGAACAGATACTGTCTCTTCTCTGCCATCGTCAAATCGTATATGAGCGTACTGAGGGTTGCACTGGAGTAGATCAACTTCCTCACAGAGAGGGTCATATTTGGACTGTTGGTTACTCTTATTCAATAGGTATCGACCAGGGGAAGAGAGCCACATAGGAAGAGTGGTTCCAGTGGTTGATCTCCGATTATAGGCAAACATTCTTTCATGTGGCGTCGCGTTAGTGGCGGTACATAAAAGTGATCTGATGGAGTGTAGAGCGTCCAAGAGGAAGGATTCCCAGTGTGTTACAGGCAAATTGCTAGATTTCAAAGCAAGCAAAATGGTCTTCCACAAAGTTTGGTTCTGACGTTCAACTTGTCCGTTTCCTTGGGGATTATACGGAGTTTTCCTACTCGTCGCCACCCCCCTATTATGGAGAAATTGTTGTACGTCGTTCGACATAAATGAGGATCCTCGATCGGGGTGTACGTATGAAGGAGTACCGAAGACGTCAAAGAGTTGGCATAAACACCTAATAATGGTTTTTGCAGATTGATCGGAACAGGCGAATCCGAACGGGAAACGGGAGTATTCATCAATAATCGTCAGCAGATAACGATTGCGGGTCACAGACGGAAGTGGACCCTTAAAGTCGAGTGACAGCCGCTCGAAGGGTTGAGTGGCCTTTATTAGCTGACCTTGTGTTTTGAAGAAACGGGGTTTGACTTCACAACACGTTGGACATTTTGTAACAACATTACGAATCTCTTCCATCGAAAAGGGTAGATTTTTCGCGCGGACAAAATGTGATAACCGAGAGATCCCAGGATGGCACAGAGAGGCGTGTAGTTCCTTCAGATTGACATCCGTTAGCATGGCCCCACAACAACTACGGGAAAGAGTATCAGCTGCACGGTTTTCTTTGCCAGGTCTGTAAATAATGTCAAACTTGAATGGCGATAATTCCAATCTCCAGTGTTCAATCTTTTCATTCTTCACCTTCCCTTTTTGTTGATTACCATAGATAAAAGCAACAGAACGTTGATCTGTAATTAGTTTAAAATGATTGCAGAGAAGAAAATGTTTCCATTTACGTATGGATTTCACTACGGCATACGCTTTGTTCTCGACCGCAGAATGGTGTCACTCGTTTGGTGATAAACTACACGAAAAAATGCTACTGGTCGACCATTCTGGTTCAGTGTGGCAGCAATGGCGACGTCTGAAGCGTCAGTCTCAACAACCAGTGGGATATTATATTGGACGGTAGCGATCGTGGCTTTCGCAAGTTCTTCCTTAAGTGCTTCAAATGTTTCAAGTACTTCTGGTGGTAGAGGAAAAGTTTTGTTGTGGATAAGCAGATGGATCTTATCTGAAAAGAGGGATATCCATTGCGAATAGTAAGCGAACAATTCAACGGCTCGTTGCTGTGACTTCATATCGTTTGGAGTAGCCATCTCACGCAAGGGTTTCAGACGATCTGGATCCGGTCTGATGTTACCTTTGGACACTTCGCAACCAAGAAGCTTTATTTTATGAGAAGCGATGACGCTTTTTGCTTCATTGAAAGTGAGTCCATATTTTGCGGCAACGTCGAGGAATTTTTGAAGGTTTGAATTGTGTTCTGTGATGCCGTTTCCACAAAGGGTGATATTGTCCACATAAACAAATACATTCTTCAGGTGTTTGCGTGTAAGTATATCATCAATGGTTCGTTGGAAACAGGCAACTCCGTTGGTGACCCCAAACGGGATTTGACAAGATTGATACAAACGTCCACAAGCTTCGAAGGCAGTGTAAGGTCTTTCGTCGGCCCGGAAAGGTATCTGGTGATACGCGCTCTTGAGATCAAGAGTGCTATAGGTGTCGTAGTTTGCAATATTTTCAATCATTTCGTCTATGTTGGGAGATAGATAGGCATCGATTAGAGTGTATTTGTTGATCGTCTGGCTATAATCAACAACCATTCGCCTTTGTGATTTTCAGTGACTACCACCAGGACTTGGGCTCGCCAAGGGGAGGAAGAAGGCTCAATTACTCCATCAGCCAAAAGATGACGAATTTCTTCCTGAATAAATCTTTCATCAACGTTAATGTGTCGACGAGATTTTGCTGCGATTGGCTTACAGTCCGGGGTTAGGTTAGGAAATAAACAGGGAGGTTCGATGCAGGCGGAAGCAACAGAACAGGGTGAGAATGTAGGTTTAGGTCCACCAAAAGGAATTTCGACGCTTCTATGTAAGCGAAGAAAGTCATGGCCAAGTAATATGTCGGCATATCAATTTGGCAAGATCGATAGCCGAACTTTTCGTAGACGGCACCTTTGTATTTAATGGAGACGAAAACGTGTCCGTGTGGCGCTCGTTAAATCGGTAGTGGCCATAGATATTTTGGTGCGAGTGGTGGATTTTCCAATTATTTTTGAGTAATACCGAGGACGAGACGTAGCTCTCCGAGCTACCTGTGTCTATTAAGGCTTCGAAGTTAGCCCCATTGATCTGTAGTACAACTACTGCGCTTGAAAGGCAGTCTGGTGCATTAGCCGATGCGATGGTGGAAATAGTGGGGTGGGTAGAGGAAAGGATCCTTCTGTTTCGCGATGTCATACAAACCTTATGGAAGTGTCCCTTTTGCCGCATCCTTTGCACAACACGTCGCGTGCGGGACACTTCGAACGAGGGTGTTTGTCATATCCACAAAAGAAACATTTATTGTACGACGAACTGGAAGCTGTGATGTCCGCAGATTTGTTAGGACTGCACGGAGTTTCGCACACCTCAGTGGTGGCAGTGAATGAGGTTGTTGGAGGATTTAGATAGGATAAAGACTGTTTTTCGGCCAATTCCAGAGATCTTGCTCGATCGAACGCTGTTTGAAAATCCAGGGTTTCCTTTTCCAGCAGTCTTTGTCGAATTTGGTTAGATAAGAGACCACTAATAAAGGCATCTCTTATGGCGTCATCCCGGTTTTGTTGTGCAGTAACTGCTTTGAACTCACAGTCTGAGCAAACTGATCGAGAGTTTGTCCACCCTCTTGTTTACAGGTTGCCAGAAGGTGGCGGGCGAAGATCTCGTTTTTAAGTGTTGAATATAACTCCTTCAGCGCCTAAATTGCATCTTCGTAAGCGGTGCATTCGTTGATGTACTCCCAAACGGTCGGAGCGACGTAGCTGGTCAGGACACTCAATTTGTTTGGCTTTAAGCTTTCAATAGTTGTCATAAAGTTCTCGAATGTGCAGAACCAGTGATTCCATTGTTTGGAAGCGTCCGGAGCATTCGGATCCACATCAAATCGTTCTGGTTTGAGGAGTCAATCCATTCTGAGTTATAAGATGAGTAAATTGTCGTGATTGGGATATAGTCGAGTTATTTAGTACGCAATAGTCGAAAAGTCGAGAAGAATGAGAAGTCGAGTACCCTAGAATTGGGCTTTAATCATCTTATAATTGTCGTACACGAACTAAAAAGGGATGAAAAGCGGTTAGGATTATATAGGCAAACATAAAGCGTTCGTACGGAAGCAGGGGTAAATGTTGATCAACGAGTATAAAAAGGTAGGGGTAAACGGTAATCAATGAGTTTGATAAGGTAGGGATGAAAGTATATCAACAAGAATGAGCGAAAAGGGGGTGAATGAGTGTCAGATTAGTATTAACACCACAGCACCTCAATGTGAATATTTTATCCGAACATCCACGCCCAGCTCGGAATCCGGCTTGGTTGGGTCGTGTCCTGGAGTCACGTACAGACTGGAAGCGCCTGAGAAGAACAACAGCGAAGATCTTTGCAGCAACATCAATAAAACTTATGCCACGGTAGTTCTTGCATCTTGTCTTATCTCCCTTCTTGTGAACAGGTACAAGGATACCTGAGCCCCAGTCATCGGGAACGGTCTCTTCTCGCCACGCCTGCACAAACACCTCATGGAGCCGAGGAGCCAGGGTGTCGACACAGGACTTTTAGATTTCTGCAGGAATACCGTCCTCTCCGCACGCCTTGTTGTTGCGTAGCCTCTGCATTGCATCGGTAACTTCGTTTTCGGAAGTGATGTCACACGACACTGCGTAGGCAGGGGAGGATTGAAAATCCGCTGTGGAGGAGAAGGAGAGTGTGATGGGTTGTTCGTCAAAGTTGAGTAGGTGCTCGAAGTGTTCACGCCAGTGATCGACCTTGGCCGAGTTGTCGGCAGTAAATCCTCCATTCACATCGCGAACAGAAGCACAGTGTCGGGGGCTTTCCACTAACCTGGCGTATGATTTGGTATAAATCTTCGGGTGTCACCAACATTAGAAGCCTGCTCAATCGAAGTCGACGTTTCGGACCAATACTTCTGCTGATCATCTCTAGCCGACTTTGCTGTCAGTTTTCGAAGTTGGCGGAAGGAGACATCGTTCCGGGACCTGGCTCGAGTCGTCTCGGCCGATAGCTGCAGGGTTCTTCCGCTGATCCAGTCACTGCGGCGCCGCTGAGTGAATCCGATAATCTTCTCAGCTGCCCCATAGATGGATGTCTTCAGTGATGGCCACTTTCTACTGCCCTCGTTGTCAGCCTGGGTCATAAGATGGGACTGGATTTCTGTGCTTAGAGACTCGGTAGTGTTGCTTTGCCGGAGCTTTGCGACATCAAGGCGTCTCGCACGTGGCAGTTTGAGCACAGATGAGAGGTGAACCTTCAGGCAAGTGCGAATGAGAACATGGTCAGACGCGTGGACGTTACCAGTTTCGGCACCTTGCATCGACCTGCTATCGTGGACCCAGCTGCGAAACCGTGAACCAACTAGAATGTAATCTATCTGACTGACGATACGGCCATCGTTCGAATACCAATTCAGTGGATGTTTGTGGCGATGCTGAAAGCATGTGTTGGTAACAAACAGTCGGTTCTGTTCGGCAAACTGCAGCATCTTCTCACCATTGTCCGTTCGAGAGCCAAGCCCAAACAGACCAAGGTGGCTGTTTTTCGGGTCACCGGGCCCAGTCCCCGGCCATTCCAGTCCCCAGCAACAATTAGCAGATCTCAGCGAGGGAGTCGTTCGGCTAGCTCCTACAGCTGCGAGTAGAAATTATCTTTCTCTTGCTGTTCAGCCGCCAACGTAGGTGCATACACAGATACGACCGAGATGTTCGTAAAATGGCCTTTTAGTCAAACATAGGCCATTCGGTCGTTGACTGGTTCCCATGATAGTAGTGCACGGTTAGCTTCTTCCGAGCTGGCAATAGCCACACCGTGTCTACCAGATGAGTCACTCGGACCGCTGTGATACAAGGTGAAATGAGAATCGACCCCCGGGATTTTGATTTCTCGGGCGCCTGAGTCCGGGAGTCGAACCTCTGACAAGCAACAAACATCCACGTGATATTCATGGAGATCGTGCGCTATCAGACTTTGAGTACCAGGTTCCAGAAATGTTCACACATTCCAGCATCCAATACCAAGTGTTCGTTTTTTTTTTAGCAGTGCAGCTTGCACATTATTCGCCCGCACCACCGGACAAGGGTTGCGAAGCGCGTCGGTTCCCGCGGACGCCGTAGCAGTGGTCGTAGTAAGGTAAGGAGACATCATAAGGTTTCTTGGAAATTTTGAACACAGGCGAGTCCCCGACGGTTATGCAAATTAGGAAAATCAGCAGATATAAATCAATAACACTTCTAAATACAGCAAATTAAAATGCATTTAGCATTTATTAAAGTATATTCCACTGCATGTCCTAATTTCCCGCCCATAAAACCCTTAAACCACCGTTTTCGTAGGAAAACATGCAGGTTGTAGGGATTAATGAGTGGGGCTACATAAGCTATTGTTGCCCACTTAAATTCTGAAGCGCAGTTACCATGAAAACATAACGAGCTACAAAACCTATCCAAATAAGCAAAGAGACAAAGCAATGCGGATAAAAGGGGAAAGACGTACGCTTATGAACCCTATCAATGTGCCTTTTTAGGTAACTATTCCTGGAAAAAACTTTGGCACAAAACTCGCAGGTCCAAATTCGCATTTCTGAAAAAAAAAGATGAGAGACAGTTTTGGTTCTACTATATTGGAGTACCAAATTCCTGTGAGGATAAGGAATGATAAAAGAAGGACGCACCAGAAGCGTTTGCCTCCAGAAGACTTTCTGGGTCAGAGGTTTTAGTGGGAATAGAAAAGCATATTGCCGAGTTTAAATCCCCCGTTGGAACACTTGAGGGTATTGTTCCTGTCAGCCTTTCATGGTTCACCTCAGCCGATGAAGGTGATGATACTGGTAGGGGTTTCCACTCATCGCCACTACTTGCAGTTCCACTGGGTCTACTTGAGTCTTGCTGGGAATAGCGTTGCTGACTTCGACACTGTGACTAAAATAAACCTAATATAGGACTAACTAACTCTTACAAGTGTATTGGACGATACTGATTCCGAAGCCTTAAGTCATTAAAGGCATACCAAAGACTGTTAGAATTACCTTGCAAGGTTCAAGCAAGACAGCTCTGTTTGAAACTTCTGCTTCCTGTAAAAAATGAAACGTTATTGAAGCTAATAATAGGCGACCTTAAATAGAAGAGTGACACACACAAACACACTAAATAAGGCATTCTCAACACTATACAGTCAGATTAAAACTCGGTACTGATTAGACTAAATTATTTTTAAAACAAGAATGTCTGTCAACCTGGTACAATTAAAACATAAGGAACCTTTCAGAGTTATTTGGAAAATACTTGTCGTTCTTTTATCAGCTACTATTACGTTTGCTGTACGTTGGGAAGCGACAGTATTACCTCTGGTGATAAGCAGTGCAGTAAGCTACATCGCGCATTATCCCAATCCCAAATACGTCACACCGAGGTCACTTTTTTGGAGTACCGATTGGCCTAAATTTAAGTGTAATTGCGTCAGAAAAATACGTCTGGGTATACCTAATTTATTTTGCTGATCAAACTGCAAGTGACATGGTGACATTGAAAATGTGGGTAAAATAGCACAAACTAAGTAAATAAGTGTTATTTTTGAACAAAACACTTTCGCGCGCTCATGCACCTGTTTTTTTACCACACCCCTATACTCCCTCATTATTCGCGAATCCCGTAAAACACTGGGCCCAGGTGACAGTACCCACAGGGTGGCCAAACAAAGAATACCTACAGCCTTTCCTTTATTTTTTGGAGTTGCATTCCTATTGCACTTATTACATCTGGCTCTTGCTCTAATATTCATAATTATCGCAGGATTAATATTGCACCCTAAAGCCAATAAAGACAACTCACACAGACTGCGGACATTACATTATAGGGTCGCAACACACATCCTTCTTCACTGGGTACCTCTTTCTGTGAAAGGGGAAATGTGCAAAAACCAAAGTTATGGAATGTGTATATAACGTTTTTCCTAATAACGATCCGGACTCGATAGATTTGAAGCCACACATTTGGAAGAGAATCATATTGAAGAGGCGGACAAAGAGTTTTTATGGAGCCTTGAAGGTACGCATCGCTGGATTATGGAAACGAAATCGTAAACGAAACACCTGCTTTCCTGTCAGCACGAATTGTTTTGAAGATGACCATTAGCGGTAGCAAAGACCCCCGAAAACAAAGAAGAGTTGACAAGCGTAACACACCAGTTTTCTCATATTTTATTAAAACGCAACTAAAAATCGAGCTTGTGAGTAGGTGAAATAAATTCCGTTTTTCCTGACTTAAAAGAACACTCCAAGTGCAATTCACTTATTTAACCTCACTCTTACTAACCTATGCAGAAAATGTTCCAAGTAAAGATATGCGAATTAGGATACGAACTTTCTAATAGAATTTCGCTTTCGACCTGCCGACAAAGGCTGCCCCAATGTTCCTGTCATCGCTAACAAGGAAAAGTGTCTCTATCAGACAAAAAAAGCCTTTCAGCTGTTCAAAGTTGGATTTTCGCCAAGGTTGCTCCGTAGTTTGCTCGGCCTTACTATAAACTTTGCGCATCTCTGGCTCGACTATGGTATTCACCAAATCACATTCTAGGTCTTCTGACAAGGGGTGTTAATTCATTATCACACACCAGTCACACACATTGGGGGTCAGTTGATGCCACCTTACGCCACTGAAATTGCTGACGGTGGTTACCGTCAGGCGCGGGTACCGAAAGTGTTATGCAGGCATTTGGCTTACACCCTGAATTTGTTTTAAACAAAATATATAGATCATTAAGCCGGCAATCAAGAGACTACTTTATGTAGACAAAGGCCGTGTGCGCATGAAACTGTAAAAATTTTGTCATCATAATGGCAGCATAATGTTGTGGCAACATTTAGGCCCCTGTCATTGCACTGTCCAAATATATTGGGAAAGTTTTAAGGACAATGACCTGAGTGGACCCGAATCCTTATATGTAAGTAAGAGTGCGAAAAACGGTATTGTGCGAATGGGCTTAGTTTGCTCCATACTGAGCAGACGGCTGTGTATTTGCACTAACAAAAAATTAATTAATTCAAACAGACGGCTTCGAGACAATCAGAGCTTAAATGTGTTCGTAAATTGGAAAGAACAAACAGGAATTAGGAATAAGCCGATTGAACTGTATATAAGAAGCGAACGTACTTTTTTTATCCGAACTAACAGCAGCGAACCGTTAGCTCTGGGCATTCCCCTAAGACCAAGGTCATCTAATTTTGCCTCTTGCACGTAGAATGCAGGCTATTAAAACTACCGTATTCAAATTCGAAATCATTAAGACAAAAATGCCCGAAGACCGGAGGGTCTTTTTACACATAGTTTAAGACGACAAATAAACTCAAACAGAGTGACGATCCTCGAATTGAAGTGGGAATCGCTCACCGGTTGAGTAGACGTTGTCATCCGCAGCCATAAAAAAGGCATCAAGACGTCTTTCGAAACTGGGCACCGACTTTGCTTGGACGATATTCTCACTCAGCGAGTTCCAGTCTTTGATTATCCGTTAGTTCTGCGGCAGATGGTCTGAGCATTGCTAGACTATGTGAAAGGAGTTTATCTGGTGCGAGCGTCGTGAGTTCGAATGATAATCCAATCCAACTCTGGGAAGTGCTTGAGCACAACCATGCGGATCAGAAGAATATGGTCCTCGCGAAATACGCGATGCTCCAGAGAAAATAATTGTAAACTTCGGAGATTTTACTCATAGGGAAGGCCACGGAGTAGTGGAACCAACCTAGAAACCAGCCATTGCTTCGCCTCAAGTGCGAGCATTTCTCTTTCATAGCATAAAAAGGAGACCGGGCCCGTGAACTCAATGAAAGGCCGAACATAGATGGAAAACAGCTTTTTAAATATGACGTAGGCCATTAGTAAAAGGTCCTTTTCAACATCCATAAAGACCGAAACCCAGCTGCTCGAATTTTGTCTGTGTGACAGTTTGTTTTTAAATGGTCTTGGATTATGACTCCAAGGTTTTTTGACTTGTCGAAGTGGGCCACCATCGAGCGAATATGGGGTGACGACATCAGAAGATCCGATTGTCGTGCATGCCGATTTCCCAGCAATGACCGGCAATTGACTACTCGAATTCCAAAGGCTAACTGAATGAGGTCCTGTTGCAGGGCACCTGCGTCGTTAGCACTTTTGACATAGCACTATATTTTCAGGTCATCGACGTACAAGAATAACAATTATTATAAGTATTTAACCAGATCCTGAACGTAAATGGAGAAAAAAGTGGGGCCAAGAATGAATAATTGCAAAACCCCAGATGATGCGACCTCGGCAGGAGGCAATACACCTCCGATACTAACACTCCGCGTCTTATCACTCAAATATGACCGGATCTAGTTGCCATCAATACCATGAGTTGGTGAGAAACCTGGTCGAACGCTTTGCTAACATCAATAAATACAACGTGCGTTGGGCAACCCCTGTCTTTCGACTTGGCCCACGACTCACGGGCAAATAACAGGGTTGTTACGGAAGATTTTCAGGGGGTGAAACCATGGTTCTCTTGAATGCAACCGTTGGTTTCATCCAGAAAATCGTCGATCACTTGTTTCATGAAGGCATAGAGAGCATATACTAAAGTCGAGGTGAGAGTTACTGGCCTGAAATTCGAGGTAAGCGCTTTATCACCAGATTTAGAAAACGGTTTCACGACTCCAATCTTCCAATCTTGAGGAAGAGTGTTCGTACTGATGGACGTTTAAAAAATATCCAGAACAAGTTCAGCAATAATAACTGAAAATGCTTCAACATAAGTGAGTGCAAGTTTACAGGTCAAGGCGAGATCGAGGACTTGAGGGCAGTAAAACATAGATAACATGTTTTACCGACAACTAAATATTCGTTAAAACCATCGGGCTTTTAAATGGCGGAAAAACCGGTGTTATCGTTTGCAGCTGGTTTGCATATACACCCCGGTATTTTTATGTCAAGGCTTGCCCTTTCTCGTTGTCCGATAACTTACGTGTTTCAACCGCTGCAATTAGCTCTGGGATCCCAGGTTGAGCTTTGCGACGAAGATTGGTATAGGTATGGAACCGCTTTGGCTGAGAGTGGGAAGCATCCAGTTTAGTACCTTCGTAATCTCTATTACCTTGCTAATAATGGCATGGCATTCATTGCCTACTTGACTTTAGCAAGCAAATGCAGATTGCGTTCCAAGTGAGCGAAATGCTTGTCACGCTCGTTCGCAACTTCGTAAAAAGCGTTGAGCCGTACGGCCGATCCAGGGAGGAAGAGGCCAAGACGAACCAGGGACGGAGATTAATGTTATCTACTCAACAAGTGCATTAAGGTTAGATTTAAACAGAGCCCAGTTTTCGTCTACAGAGGCAGCAGTCAGCATATCCCAAAGCAAAAGTTGAGCAGCTTGACGCATGCCGTAAAACATTTGGTCTTGGTGGTCTCCGGGGTCTAACTAATGGTCTTGAAAGCAGATAGTACGCGGAAACAACACAGTGATCATCAGTGGCAAGTGGATTCGAAATGGTGACATCCGGACTTTCATCATGCTGGTTTGTTTATATTTACTCCAAACACGACGACGAAGAAGGAGATATCCGCGTAGGTGACAGCACATGTTGCACAAGACCAGTGACCAAAACAACATCAAGCAAAACGTTGTCTAGACAATTTTCAGATGTGCATACTGAGGTTGTCAATGACTAGTGAACCGAAGGGAGATAAAAACGGCCCAAAATACAAACACCAGAAGATGAAGCATATTCAGCAAATGTGTCGAGCAAGGCCAGTGACGTAGTACTAGGACTTCTGTACACAATACCCACCGGTTTAAGTGATTCGCGGGAACTAGAAGCTGACACCCAACGTTGTTGGACAAGGCCCTCAACTCCCAGGCTTCTAATAACCTGGCTTTGAAGTTCTTGTCTCACGTACAAAGCGACCCGCCATACGCAGAGCCAAATCAATCAATTCGGAAAACATTGTAGGCAGTGATGTGAACTTCAGCGTCACCAAAATCAGGATGGAGCCAGGTTTCCGTGATTCCACAGAAGAGCAGCCTCTGGTTATTTACCCAATAGAGAAGCTCAGCGAGCTTGGGAAGCAAGTTTCTGGTACTTATTAGACAGATTGTAGAGTCTGTTCGACAGATTTGCCTAACAACTTCACGATTAATGATATTGCTCAGTACATTGAAGGGAGAGAGACTGAACATTTAAAAAGTAAATTCATAGACGCATTCTGTCGAATCGTGCGCATAATAAAAGGACATGCATGTAAAGTAAAGAATACTTGCTATCTACCTGTTATTTCCGGCTGAACAAGTTTGAAATTCTCCACACCTTTTCTTCTACAAGACTCCCGTCTAAAAATGATTGTTTATCGGCTTCCGAAGGCTACCACACCCCCCCCCCTGGAATGCTGTCTGAATACTGCCCCCCCCCGGTCGCGGCCCTTTGTTGACACTCTCACATTACGACCAGCTTGACGCCGGTATCGACCCAGACGTCTGTTCCCCCTTTTTGACCCAGTGCTCGCGGCTGATCCGAGACCCACTTGTCAAGTCACCCCACCACAACTGCCTGTCAAGCGCTTGCATCCCCCCTTTGAACAAAAAATAGTCTCTCTGTTCCCCCCCCTCCCCCCCCCCCTTTTGCCGACAAAGCATTGTCTCTGTTCGCGTCTGTCCACCCTCCCCACCATTGGACTAGTGCATTCAGACCAATGGGAGCCCCAGGAACCGACTCCTCGGATCCTATAAAACCGGACACATACCCCTTTGACGGATTCCCTTTGCTCTTGACGTGGAATATCCAGTGTTAAGGTTTGTGTATTTATTTTGTACTATTTTCTCTTAATAGTACCGTACCACCTTGATAGTTGTTATCACTGGTTTGGCGTACGCGTGAATACTGGATACAGTTGAAGAAAGCAAAGGACGAAACACTACCAAGCATATGACCGGCAATTAAAAGATGATGGACTCATCTTGAAAATGCGTTGACCCTTTCAACAGCAAAAAGGGAGGAAAGCAGTCTGTTCCAGTCTTCAGTGACACTTTGAGAGAAGAAGTTGGCCCGGACTTCTAGTTTGGCAGGGTATTTTTTCACTTTGCAACGATGACTTTAATGTGTATCGTTTCTACCAATGCAAAAAATAGGGTAGCTGATAAGCGTAGTCTTCTTTTCTGATGACGCGTTTGAACAGCCTGATAATATGTCCTCTGTTTTGTTTATAAAAGGGAGGAAAAGGCTTGAGCATTTAGACAGCGCTGCGTAATCTTACGATGGTGGTGCTGTTGGCAGCCTGCAGTGCAAACTGCGACGGTTGAAGACGATAATGTCAGGGAGGTGGTAAACCGCTCATCTTGACATCATTGTCGATCAGGAAGCGCTATTTCCCGGACTTATTGGAAACGGTACACAGGTGACTTGGTCGCGACTGGCTAACAGCAGTCGTTGCCATTACTGGCTGTTGGCGTTGTCTCCCGAATGGGAACGCTCAGCGTAGCTGCATATTGGGACACATTCCATAGCATCCGGACCATATGTCCGAAGATTTTTTCTTCTGCACGCTCTTTTGATTTAGGGCGATTGCGGTTTGCGGGGCCACGACCGGATTGCAACCGATGGAGGGTGGAACACATTGTGCTCATTTGACAACACAATAACCTGATAGTATTTCTATGATCCTATGGATCATCACCGCGAGTGGCAGCAACTTTACGACGTCTGGTGGACGGAGCACGAGCTAGGCTAGCATTGCTGGATTTTATCAGCATGCTCTGCAAGTTTGTCAAGCGGAACGCTCTCATCAAGCAGTGCCAGGACCTGCTGGATGGGAAGCGAAACTTGTCCGTCCATATGCGGCAAAATATGGTGTCGTCTGTCGTGCGGCTTGCTTGCAAGTAACACGTATGTCGCAGGAGTGTAGATGGAGTCTGATCACTGAGCTCCACATTGTTTAGGAGGTGGGTAAGTTTTTTATCGGCATTTTGTGCCGTGCGCTGTAGGATAGCCTGCTTCAATATAGTATAAGACTTTTGCTTACGAACAGAGTCGAGAAAATTGCGTTTGCGACATCGAATGGTAATGACTGCACGACGTACCCATAACGCGTACGCTTTAAAAACGGTTTCTATCTGATTAAATTAAACAGCAGGATCGCGAAATTCATAGATTGGCAGCTTAATAGAAACTTGAAAAGCATTGAGTTTTTCCTTATCGTCTGAGTCGCCCTTACCATGGTCGCATCTCCGACACATCGGGGGTCATTTCGTGACCTCTACGACCTGATGTACTTATACTTCTAGTGATAAGCGAGTAGTAGCTTATGTTTGTAATTTCAAACCTACTGGTAGCCACTAAATTTTTGCCTGCAATCATGTTAGCAACAACTTTATCGATGCATTTTCAGTCACTGTCCCCAGAGGCATTTGCATATCTTTCCCTAATGAGGTTGAAATGAACAGCGATGGGCGCTTCTGCTTGTGGCCAAAGTCATGGCTACGCTCTGTACGAGTGATTCGCTATGTATCAAGCGCGATCGACAGCGTACTTAAAACAACATAATTCAGACTAGCAAAGGCATGCAGAACCATATACAGTGTACTTATAGATATTGCCAACGAGCGAATAGCGACTCGATTGGGTCGTGACTTATCTGGCTGGTTAGTCATAGCACTAAGCCTGGTTGCCGCTCACATTGCATACACACGCGCACCACATGGGTGCCTATCGGATGCCTCACACGAGGGCTTAGCGCTGCCTCCATTCACGCTCGATCGTAGGGTTCCTAACGGGAACCGCGTTTGCATAGCATTGATGAAATTCGTCGTAACTCATCCCATGTTGGCAAGATTAACGAGAAAATATAGAACAGAATAACTGTGAAATATCTAGCCATGGACCTTTGAATGGCCGTGCAGCCTTCGAGGGATCAAGGTGTCCATGTCTGAATAGAAAATGGTTAATCGGCTTTACCTTAACGTTGATCATTTACCCAGTCTGCTTCCGGTACATCGCATCCCAGTAAAAGCCCAATTTCAGTGTTTTCGCGTGACTCGAATTCAATTGTGTTCAAGTAAGGCCACAGAGAGGTTATATTGAAACTTGACATGACTCGGTTTGCTCGTGGTAGAGATTTGACTGTGTTCACCCGTTTGACATGAATGGAAGTTGTTCGGCTCTTAGAATCTACGTCAAAATCCACTTCCATTGGCTTAAATAGAGTTTCAGTATTCAGTGTCAATATGACGATCTGCTTACTTCTGCCCTTCATTCCAAGAGCAGAAATGAGACTATCATGTACAAGTGTTGAGTCAGAGCCATTGTCGAAAAGAGCCAACGTCCGTGTCGTACGTTGCTTGTACCGGATGGTCACGGGAACAAATGCGAACGCTTCCTCCTGATCTTCTTCATGTCCGATTAAATAGTAAATGCATACAGCTGACCGAATATTTAGTTCTTCATCATCTTGATGCTACGCGAAAAATGCACGTTCCTTTGACGATTGTTTGAAAATATTTGTGTCTTACCGGACTGCCGATTTTCACGACCTCCTCTTAAACTAGTCGCTAATTCACCGAAACGAGTACAGGCAATATCAACACGTTCTTCTACGAAGTTCACAAGATCTCCGAATTGTGGTTCTTCGCCCTGGCGTATTGACTTAACGGCGGTTTCAGCCCACCTGAATCTTAACCATGAGGGAAGTTTTCTCATAATTAATTCCAGAATTCTACTGGAATTCAGTTGGGATGCATAGGTTAATTGGAGCGAAGTTGCTAAACAAGCTTGCATTTGTTGACTAAGATGAATCAACGCAGCGGTGTTGTCGACCATTTTCTGCGGTCCGTCGATAAATGCGTCAATAAATGCCCGGGCCACCATATAGTTCTTGCCAAACCATTTTCTCAAAATTTCCTTTACTCTTTTAAGACCGTCATCAGCGTCTAATATTGTGCAATGCTGGGTGGCCTTTTTCGATTGTCCGTCACAATACTGTATCAAGTAAGCGAGGCATGTAGAGCTGTCTCTAATATTTCTCGCAATTATCGACTGGAACTCTTTTACAAAGGCGCCATACCATTCTGGATTCCCACCGAATCCATGAATTTCACGTTTCGGTCGTTCCAAGTGATACTCTGTGGTGCGTATTGGAGTTTCACCGTTATCATCCAAAATACCCCATTCCTGTCGACCTATCTCACGAACCTTGATGTTTTCCTTCAGTGCGTTTTTCAGTTCGATGCGCCTTTCGATTTCCAGGATGATTAATTTCGCAAGCTCTATTTCATTTTGCTGTCTTTCCAAATCACTCCTTTCAGTAGCGATAATTGAAGCAGTTGGTGAGTACTCCGACAGTGGAGGAGAACTACCTTGTCCAATTGGCTCGGTCATATTGAAAGAACTGTCTCAGATTAGTTTCTCGAATAATTGTTAGAAATGTTGGTCTATTCGTTTTGCAGCTCCAATAACTGTAAGAACTGTTCACCTTTTCTTTTTTTTTTATCTCAAATAACTGCTGATAATTCAATATTTCTTAATGTTTTGCTGCGTTTCCTCACCCGAATAGACGCACCCGAGGTCAGTAGGAGCTATGTCAAGGGACAGTCAGGTAACTCGGTTATTCGCTATGTGGTTCTATAGAAATTAACAGTAAAGTTAGCCGTGCATGATAGGTAAAAAATGCGAGGTAGAAATTACAAGGGGAACGTACATTCGAGGTGTTTACACGAGCAATCGTTTAAATGACACAGACATTTTACTGCTAGTTTATAACAGGCAGGAAATTAAAGAACGAGGGAGCCAATAAGGACACGGTGCGGGGAACAAAAAACATGGGGCGGGGGAATAGAGATAATATTGTGCCAGAAAGGGGGAGTAATATGCAAGCGTCTGAAGACAGCGGTGGTAACAGCTGTCATCGAACCAGAGGGGAGGGGGCAATATAAAATGTCAGCAGCTGGGGGTATGCAAGTGGCCTCAGAAGGTGTCGGTCGGACAAAGGGGCTTCAAGTGGTCCTCACCGCAGCCGTTTCTATATCACAACACGAAGAAACAACTGGGTCAAGTGTGTTCAGGATAGCTCGCCCCGACAGCTGCTGTGTTTTGTCAACTTTCCTGTAGAAGGGGTGCGGGACGGTATTCAAGCGAACACTTAAGTGGTGCTTGGCCGGCGGACTAGATTGAACATCATTATGCAGTCGAGTGGAATAAGGGGTCAAAAATAACAGAATTCTTGGAGGAAGGAGATTCGGGTACGCAGTTCAGAGCAAATTAAATCCGAAGATTACATTGACGTGGTGAATGTCACATATTGTAAAATATTGTCTGTGCTGAGCACTGTGCGGTTAACCTGATAGCAATTGGTACTCGAATCGAATTCGATTCGCATTCTACAACTCTATCATGTAGGGTACGAATCGATATCTAAACCACAGGAATAACCGCTTAATTAAATTGTTTAAGTAGGGCGAATTTACACAATATTCCAATTTTTACTGATTTCGCCGTTTTTCTAGTTGCGGTTAGTGATACTATTAAAAACATGTACCTTAATGTCCTCGCCTGAGGTAGGCGCAAATCCACCATCTTATTTTTTTAAATTTCCATGTTTGTTGTGCCCGATACGACCCACCAATTCTAACCCTTAAACCTAGGTGCCCGTATTGGATTGGAGCACGCTTTTCGCGCACTGTGGGGACACCGCATAAACCCCTACCGAAAGACCGATCAGTTACCACTGAACAGTTTCTCATCTCACAGTCTCCACTACGAGGCTTCACGTGCAAGCTCTCAGGCCTTTACTTGTAGGTCGAATATGCTTGCACAGTGTTTCAAACCTGTGCAAATCTCCATTAATGCATTACACCTGCGGAATTTTAGATTGATAGCTTAGGGAATTGTGTTTTTACAATTACGTTAACGTAACGGAATTGGTGGATTCTACAGTTTGCAGTAGGCTCCTAGTGCGATTTGCTGTAAGTGTGATTAAGCTAAATCATGTTTTTAGTAAATGCCCCTTGAGAAAAATAGATAATGAATGTCCTTAATATGCGGTGAACCAGGATTAAACGCCTTGGCGTGAAGTAGCGCGACAAACAACGCCTTACCCATACCTGCAGATATTGCCATCATCTGTTAGTAGAAACATGTAATTCTCTGAGGATTACGTGTGATTGCGCTTAAATCCCAGTTACATTTACATCCATCTGATTATTTTCTTCCTTGTTTATTCTGATATTGATAGTAATAACTCGAAGGCTTTTGCGTAGCTTTTATTACAGTCTGTAACAGTTTTTTTAATGATTACTTCCCGTTTCCTCTAGGTTTGACCTAGCAGAGCAGCTTCCCGATGTTTCTGTTATCATAAGCTCGTCTAATTCAGAGAACAGACTTTGGGCATTGGTGTGCATGCATTTAAGTTTCGTTGGTGGGTGGAAGACGGTTGTGTCAGTCAAGTTCCGGCCGTCGTATTACGGGCTGGTTCAAGAACCTCATACGATTTCGAACAATCTTACCTTTGGAGATGAACTTACTCTCTATTTTATTCCGACATTGATATTGTAATTCGAACGCTTTTGCGTAGTAGTTAATGGAGTCTGTATCAACTTCTCCAATTCTGCCTTTATCCTTCTTTCCGTTCACCTAGGTTGGACATAGCAACTGCTTCAGTATTCCGCTTCCGGCCAACCGACACGAGCTGCTCCAGTGCTCCCCCTTTCTGCTGCGACCCAACGGCCGCTAACCAAACAGGCCCTCGCCCAAAGCATAGTTGTCCCTAGACTTGGCCTCTTCTTATACAGTCACGTGAACAGACAACGCGCATCGAGCAGCCTACCTTGCCACAACTCACCCGCTTAACTGCCTCTTTGACCTTATGAATTACAAACCGAGTCCAGCATGTTGACACAATAATAAACCCGTTCAAAACACGCCTCCGATAGCACGCTCGCGAACGGTTGAGTTGTCCACATACCGCTGCTCACACGCACCAGATGGACGCATTTATCACACAAAAGAGAGCAGGTGATTTACGACAACTTGTCCTGCGTACCAATAAATCGCTCTTAATATCTGACTGACTTCCATCAGACGAAATTTGTTTAGTCTTTTCGGTATAGTACATATACTTTCCTTGACCGCTACAGGTCCCTAAGGGTTATGCCTAAAAGCTATCTGAGTCCCGCGGGTATCAGCTAATCTTGAAGTTTAAATGTAGAAACCTAGCAATATCCAATGAACATTGGTAGGTGCGTAACATCCGTCAACATTGAAGTCTGTCAGCAAATACACCAAAACCCATATCTGGAAGGTAAAAGTCCATCAGACTGAATGTTGACAAACTATAGGCTCCTAATCTCCAGGACTTGTCGAAAAAATGAACGCATCTTACTCATTGCCTCATTCGGAGCATCTCTTTGAAAGGCCAAACACGCTAAAAAGGGTTCGCAAAAAACCCTGTGTCAGTTGAGGAATTACGGTTTTTACACCGCGACCCCCTTCTTGCATCGACCCCAAAACACAAAGCAAACGTCGTCATAGAGAAGTGCTTTAATCCCTTCGTAACCGAAGCCTGTCGTACAAAAATAAGTGGCAGGGAAGATATCCGAGAAAGGATAACAGTGAAAACTCTACAAAACCTAAGTCTTTAAAATAATAATATACAGACACACATGGATATATGTACATAGAATACAGGGTGCACTCAGCACAGTGGGAAATAGACTAGGAGGGATTTTCGGGTTTCTCTTGTTTGTCCTCTAAAACGAGATAAAAAATCCATCAAAAAACGGTTAAAGCGACAAGTGCAATGCAAAGATCCGAATTCCTCCATTCCTCTGCCCGATATAAACTTATTTGCATCACTGCTATCTGCTGAAAAAGTGTGAATTAATATTAATTAGCCGCAGGCAGGCATAACTTCGAGTGCATTTTCCACAGGTAAATCAGGGGTTCCCAAGGGTAAATGCTATTACAGGCCTCACAGCAATTAGGCCTTACTAGCAAACACGAGATGAATCGCCGGCGATGTGCAGTGTTGTACTGGATAAAGCGTTAAAATACATACATCCAAACATATCCTGCTGAAAACATGAATTATCGAAAACGAAAAGTAAGCATTCTGCGAAACCTAAACGACTGCATGACCCTATTGAGCTAGGCTCAATCAACCAGTGATTTCTCCAAGTTTTCCCTAGGTTCTTTCCGGTATAACTTCAATACGTAAATTTAACTTTACAATTTTGCCGGAGCTCATTGGCAAATGCTAGGTAAACTCATCGAAGTGGGACTCATACGATAGGCTATCAATCGAAAGCGAGTATTACAAAAACTCAGTACAGGGTTGCATGACCGCAGAAATAAGGATGAAGGGCAAGCTTTGACTTATCCTCAGTGACTGTTGTGAAGTAAAAAATATTTTTTTCACATAACGGCACTGCATAGCCCCTCATCGAAGTCGACGTTTGTGATACAATCATGGGCTAAATGTGGACATCACAAAGTTTAACATGGAAACACGTGGATAAATAATTACAGGTAATTGTACAGAAGACGCTAAAGATCATGCAATATTCCGACATATGCCAAACGGTAAATGGTCTTGACTGATTATTGTGTAGTCCATTCTGAAGTTATTTCAGTTAGGATAGGATGCTGGTTTTTTAACGAGCTTCTTTCCGACTCCTAGCAAAACGTATCTATTATAAAAACGGACTAGTAAAGTAGTATGCCTTTTTATGATCGATTTTGACTGCCTTTATAAATTCAAGTATATTTTATGGAAAACAAAGACGAAAAAATTATTTCTTGTACATATTTGATAGCAAATTACAACTTCTTTAAACTTTGTACTTGTAGGAAGGGTAGTTTACGGTTTTAAAAAGTTGCTCGATTGCCGAAGAAAGTTTCTAACCTAGTGACTGCTATACTGAAATTCAAAGTTTAGAAACTGCGCACTGTGTACATCTTGTTTAAGGAAAAGTACGTTTTCGCCTACAGTTTGAGAAAGAAGTCACATAGTTTTCATAAATATTGAAATAGATGTGGAAAATATTTTATGCAGTTTAGGCAGCGTTAATAAATTGACAGTTACGATGTTTTATGAATAAACGCCTCACGATTGTAAAAAAGCTCATAATTAGCAACTTTTTTTAAAACCGAAAGCTTCCCTTCCTTCGAGTGTAAAATTTAAAAAAGCATAATTTGCTATCAAACATGTACAAGAAATAATTTTTTTGTGCATTTTTCCATAAAATATACTTGAATTTATAGAGGCAGTCAAAATAAAAGAGAAAAAAGCATACTACTTAGTAGTCTGTTTTTACAATAGATACGTTTTGCTAGGAGTCGGAAAGAAGCTCGTTAAAAAGCCAGCATCCTATCCTAACTGAAATGACTTCAGAATAGACTACACAATAATTAGTATCACAACTTTAGTCGATGCCGTTTACCGAATGAGTATCAATCTTTCGCATATGTCGGAATATTGCATGATCTTTGGCGTCTACTGTACACACAAGGTCGCGCGCCATATCCAGTGCGTATAGGTTCCTTTATAAAAAGGCGGGCAGATAATCAGTGCACATAAATTCTTGGAAAAAGATCCCACACTGACCTAACATGGGTTTTAAAAGCGATAAATATGCCTACAGAAGAGTATGGAGACACGGAGCATTTGAAAGTCATTTGATTGTAATACATTTTCACGCCTTTGGGAAATTATTTTTGGGTAAAAGAAGCCTCACTGCGATATAAATACGGCGGAAAACACAGCTCGCGGTGAGGCTTAAGTATTCTAAAGAGAAGTAAAACCAAAACGGCACAGGGAATCTGGAATCGGTTGAACAACAGAAGCTTGTCGTGGTGTAGGCATCGGATGGTCAATAACAAACATTCGCTGTATCTACGAGAACAAAGAAACTGTCATCGGGTTTTTCTAAGGGAAGACTGCTAAAAAGGCAGACGATTCAAACCAAAGATCAAAAAGCATACTAAGCAAAGTGAAGGGTACCTGGATGCAATCGCCAGTGATGCCTCTTCAGGCTTGAATTTTGCGTAAAGGCGAGACCACAAATTGCACACGAATACGCTCGCAGCTCTGAAACCAAAATAATAGAAAGGTTTATAGGCTAGTACAGCGTTGAAATATTGATCTGGGTTAGTTTTAGGCTCCTCGCGGGAGATAACCACTAGGAACACAAGACAGTGACTAGAAGATACAGCTCCTTCACGACTTAGCTCTACATTTTCACTGCAGTAGGTACACGACACATTATAGGAGTTCTTCAAGGTTCTTAAACATAAGCATTTCAATAAAAAATAGTTCGCTTTTAGGAACGTGGACTTTTCTCTTTAGTACAGATGGCATCATGCCAGGGAGATTATTATTCCTGTGTCCTATATCCAGATTTCACCCTCCTAGGCTTGATCCTAACATAAGTCAAACCTAATCCGAACAATCGTGTCCAGGAGGTCTGATACCGTCGGCAGTGGATCAAGAGAACAATTTTAGTGTGAAAGAATCCTCAGCAACTTCTAAGTGGTAAGTCGCAGACATTGTGTTAGGATGACCGAGCACGTCATCCAGACAGACATCCTAGGTCACGCCGGAACAAAGGCGCGCGAACAGGCCAGTCCGGCGCATACAAAACGGGCAAAGTCACGCGAACTTCAACGTCAGAAACCACGCGAGGAGTTCAAGGTGTTATGCGCACGCGAGACTGCTATCAAAGAGGTCACGCTGAGGATAGATGCACAGGCGCGCGTTAGCGAGCGCGCGCATGGCCACTGGAGAGCCAATGGGGAGCAATGACTATTGCCCCTTAAATAGCGAGACTGTGAGCAGAACGGGACTGTCATTGGAGACGCTGCCGACGACCCGAGACGAGACCGACCGCAGAAGGCAAGCTGTTGAACACACAGAAACAGAGTTGATGTACTTGTACAACTGACAGTAAAGTACAATCTGCTATACTGTTCTGTCTTGTCTTCCTAACACGTACTGAGGAACATAACCGGTGTTGACACAGGAACACACTCGGTTACAACACATTGAATCGACTTTCCTTATATCAAATGCCAGTAATCTGGCCGACTAGAGGGCAAGGTGGGGAGCAGCTGCTGGCGTAGTCGAGGCCTCCATCTAGCGTATGCCTTGTCAGTGCGACCGTCTCGGAATGATACGCCTACGCGCCACGTTAGCGCAGCGCCCAGTACTTACGAGCCAATTTACCGCATGCTCTCTTACATTATCGACGAACTGGTAGACGACAAAACTATGTCCAGACAGCCGAAGGTTTGCTCAAGCAAACATCGTCTACGCGTGCTACACATGTCCTGCTTTACACAAGGCCAATTTTTGGTTCAAATCTCTCATCAGCGAGCCACTGAGTCTGACTCTCAGTCTTGATAGGGACAGGGGTATCCTGTGAAACCCCCAATAGATTCAAAAGTGTCCAATTTTGAACGGTGAGAAATGCGTAAGGATGAATTCCTCAGGCCCAGCTTCACTCACACTCACAAGAAAAAATATTGGCAAACACAGAGCGGGCAAAATGACGAGGTGAAAGCTTGAAGAAGGAAACAAAGAGAGGCGTACTTTTATGCACAGCATTCACGTGCTTCTTCAGGGCATCGCTGTATTTGTAAGAAGAACCACAAATATCACACGGGAAGTTTCGGAGATCTGAAACAAAAAAGCAACAGATTAAGAAAGTTTAATCTACCATAAGCTGGATTTGTCTGCAAGAAAAACACTATATTGGTGAAAGATCATGCTAGGTAGAAAGGTAGACAGACTGTGCGTCAAGTAATATCCTGAAAAATTACATTTATGAATCTGCGACCTCACGAATTCGCGTAATTATCGTTAGGCCTCTAACGATTAAAGTACGTAAGTCCAGAGCCATATATTCTTTCGTGAGCGACATGATGTGTAGTCAACTTTTTGTAAGAAGTTGTTATGGATGATAATTGTAACAAATACGGGTAGTTTATAGGGCCGGCCAAAGATAACATGGGAACAAACACTGCCCACAATGCAAGTGGCTTTGCGCCAAATTCCCAAGAAAGTACTTTTACTAAGAAGCTAAGCATTGTGCTTAAGTTTAGGGTCGCTGTCAAGGTTGGAGGTAGAGTCGAGGTTAGGATCAGAACTATGTCGACGGTTAAGTTTTTGATTCTTGTTAACTGGAGGGTTGAAGTTTAGCGTAGGTCGAGATAAGCAAAGAATTTAAAACATATGACAGCGCCACCTTATAAAATTACATTTTTGACCGCAAAAATGGCAATAAACAGTCAATTATGGAGACAGAATCATGCGCCGCTAATTGCGTGTCACTAACAAATACTCGAAAACACAGAGCAGGCAAAAAGACGACGGGAAGATAGATGAAGAAATCAAAAAGAGGGATACCTCCGTAAACAGTGTTCACGTGCTTTTTTAGGGATCCCTTTTGTGTGAACGAAGGGCCACGAATATCACATTGGAAGGTTCGCAAGAGACCGAAATTCATCGCAGACTGGGTTTGCTTGCTTCAATGCTCTTTTTACGTTAGAGGATAATGCGGTTCTACGTACACAAGTAAGGCACTATTATAGGGACCCTACAGAGAACACGGATGCTTGCATTCATAATTTCGTGAGCGGTAAGTTATATGTATTATTTTTAGCAAATATTCGTTAAGAATAATAGTAATAATAAATATGACCGGCTAAATAGGACATTTTCCGAACCTACCAACAAGCCTGGCAGTGGCTGACATGTCGCTAAGGCGTATGTCTAAGTGTCTCACAAGAAGATATTGGCAAACACAGAGCAGGCAAAAAGACGAGCGTTAAGATCGGCGGAAACAAAAAGAAGCGTACTTTTGTGCACAGTATTGACGTGCCTCTTCAGGCTTCCCCTCCGCTTAAAAGAATTTCCACAAATATCGCACGTAACGTTTTGCAGATCTGAAACAAAAATCAACAGAGTAAGGAACATCCTTGTACCAGACGTTGGGGTTGCTTGCTCCAACGCTCCATTTACGTTAATTGAAAGTCTTAAAGAAACGCTGCGACCTCATGAATTCGCGTATTTTCGCATAGGACCTTGAACAGAACACAGAGACTTGGAGCCCTAACACTTAGAATAGGCAGTTACTGGTCGATTACTAGTTTCGCGAGCGATGAGTTGTACGTTTCATTTCTATGTAATAATCTGCTAAGAGTAGTAGAAGTAAAAAGGTAGGAGTACCTCGATGGGCGGCCTGGGGGTGGGCGCCCTTCGGTCTTAAGGGCTCTTGATTTTAGAGGAGAGAACGGGTAGGGCATGTCAGGTAAAAAAGTAGGATCGCAATAATCCTGTAAAATAAAGAATTTACGAAGGTTAGTTGGAGCGCGTACTGAAAACTCAGGCGGGGAAACTGAAGTACGCTTTAATATCATCACTAACCTTCCCTCACCGGACCAGAGGCGAGCGCTTGTTACGAGGGGGGGGGGGCGTGCCCTAACCTCGGGCGAGGTCACTAAGATACATTTTCTAGTAGTACTACAAACCCCAACTCGAAGAAAGGCGAACGAGTGAAGAAGGTTGGCGATTGTGGAAATTAACTCTACTTAAAATCTGCAAATAAGTGATTATTCCGGTGCTTAATTTGAGACAGCCATTTTTGCTTAATATGCTGACTTAAGCGGTTATTGTATGCGGTGGCCGTCCGAGTACCCCTCTGTAGTTCAATTCCATCATCTAATCCCTATCGGACCGGCGGCCAGCGTGCGGAAACTGGAAAATGGCGGGTAATTCAGCCTACGTAAAATTTGTAAGTAGGTGGTTATAATACATAAGGACCCTTCTGCGACCCCGGTAGGTACTCTTACCGTACAAAATAGGGCCGGCTAAACAGGACACCAGTGCGCTGTTCGAACCTATCAACAAGCCGGGCAGGAGCAGACACGGTGTTGGTCTGGGCGTGTAAAAAAAAAATACCGAGAAACACCTAGCACGTATGAAGACGAGAGAGAGAACTCGAAGAATGAAACAATAAGAGGCGTACTTTTGTGCACAGTGTCAACGTGCTTCTTCAGGTCTCCCTTCCATTTGAATGAATTGTGACAAATATCGCAGGTGACGATTTCCAGATCTGCAACAAAAAAAGAACAGAACGGAGTAAGATACTTCGACATAACAGAGAGGTTGGTTTCATGTGCTTCGAGGCTTCTTTTAAGTTTGCGGATAATGACAATTGCCATTCTACCAGAAACGCACTACATTAGCGAAGGATCAAATTATGAAACACCGTGAACAAGCTCTGCATAACGTGATAGCCCGTGAAATTTAGTTTTCGCACTCTGTGGCTTCGCGATACTTGCCTAGTTTTTGCTTAGCAACCAAAAACGTACAGTAGGCAAGAATTTGTGAAGTAGACATAAAGAGACGCGGCTAGTACGGTCACCTAATCAGGACACTGGAACAGACAGCGCCGATAAGGCAAACACCCTTGGCAAAAGTAGCTTGTGTAGGCCCACTCATATACCCATAGTCCCAGCATTTTGTTGTGCAAAAACAGTGGTTGTAGAGTGTTGGAGGATGGGAAAATAGGATGGGCAGCGAAGAAATCTTTTAGAAGCAAGTGTACAGTGAAAAAAATGTAGTCGAAGTTGCTTCCCGCAGCCAATGGGAAAAGGTTGTTCTGCATGTAAATTGAAGGCGCGCGCGGCGCATTGCGCCGCCGACTACACTAATCTAACTACAGAACGGTAAGCTGGACCTCAGGTAAGTTGATTTAGACAACCTCCTAACCACCATTTCAGTTTTCCGGGAAATTCAAGAAACCTGCAGTTTGGTAATCGGGTTTTTCCGCAATGAGTTAAATGATAGCACAGATTAGGGGAATCTACAGAAATAAGTCAACAGCACTTTTAAATACAGTAAAATAAAAATGCATTTAGAATTTATAAAAGTATATTCCACTGCGTATCCTAATTTCCTGCCTACAAAATCCGATGAACACCGTTTTCGTCGGAAAACATGCGGGTTGTTCCGCATGTAAATTGAAGGTGTGCGCGGCGCTTCGCACCGCGGACTATACTAATTTAACTTCTTAACGGTAAATTGGACCTCATTTAAGTTGAGGTAGACGACTTTCTAACCAACATTTTGATTTTCCGGAAAATTCAAGAAACCTGCAATTGAGCAATCGAGTTTTACGCAATAAGTTTAACGATAATATAAGTTAGGAAAATCTACGGATATAAACCAATAACACTTCTACATACAGTAAAATAAAAATGCATTGAGCATTTATTAAATTATATTCCACTGCGTGTCCTAATTCACCACCTATAAAACCCTATAACCACCGTTTTTATAGGAAAACATGCAGGAAGTAGGTATTAATGAGTGGACCTACATATGCTACTGTTGCCGTGTCTTTGCGCCAAATTTCGGGGAAGGTAGGTTGAGAAGGAAGGCGAGCGTTATAATTAGAGTTGGGGAAAAGTTCTAGGTTGGAGTTAACTTCAGTGTCGGGATAGGGATTATGTAAACAGTTAAGTTTTGGGTTCTTGTTAACTGTAGGATTTAGGCTAAGCGCAGGATCGAGAGGGCAGTTCAGTTTTATACTAGAGTTAATACACAAGAATAGTCATCCACCCTGAAAATTATGGTAAGGCCAGCTAGTTGAAACGCACGGGACATTCTTATTCACGTGCATCGCGTAGGTGGGCATACAAGTAATCCGTATTGTTACTTGTCCGTCCAAATTCGTGAATTTTCGAAGTTCTCGGGAGTCTAGGAACGCAACCCATCTCAAATTCACGGTGCTGGTGTATACTTAAAAGGAAGAGCTACTACGTCTGGATAAGAGGCGTCAATGTACTATAAGATGGGTTTACTTAGGCTAAAGCTTCTTTTACGTTCGAGTATGAGGACAATTGCTAGTCTGCGGTGAAAAACGCACAAGTGGTAAAATATCACGCTAGGAAACAACCCTAACAAGCTCTGCGTAAAAAAAGTATCCGGGAAATTTATGTTTTTCAATCTGCGACTTCATTATATTGGTGTATTTTTTGCTTGGGACACTACCACTTAAAATAGACAAGACATTTTGAAATGTAAATAAACATACATGACAAAACAGGATACGGAAACAGGCACAGCCGGCAATGCACGTGGCTTTGAGCCAAAATCCGGAAAAAAAGTAGGTTTAAAAGGAAGGTGAGCATTACGGGGTGGGAGTTAAGGGCTGGTTTAGGATTAAGATTATACTGTGAGCTAAGTTTTGGGTTCTTGTTAATTCCGGCCTATAATTTTAGCATATGGTTGAGAAAACAGTTTACTTTTATGTTGGGTTTAATGCATAATACTATATAAAACTCCCTCTATCGCTCCCAGCGTTCCCCCATGCACCATTCAACTGCATGTCACAAGATAACACTGACAGACACAGATGAGGCAAAACTGGAAGAATGAACCCAACAGAGACGTACTTTCGTGCACAGCACTGATGTGCTTTTTCAAATATGACCTATGCTGGAAAGAATGTCCACAAATATCACAAGAGAAGTTTCGCAGATCTGAAACAGAAAACGACAGAGTAAAATACTTTAGCGTACCAGAGACGGGGTTAACTGGCTATAGGGTTTATTTGGGTTCGAAGATAATAAAAATTGTTAGTCTACAAGAAAAAAAAACAGAATTCCCGCGAAATATCACGGTACAAAACAATGTTAACAAGCTTTGCGTTAGGTAATATCCCGAAAAGTCACATTTCTGAATCTGCGACCTCAGGATATTCACGTATTTGCGCTTGGGACCCTTAAAATAAGCAGGTCCTGGTTTATTGATTGGTTTGTAAGCAGTAAGCTGAATATATCACTTTTTTGCAAGAACTTGTTTACAATAGTAATAAAGAGAGATGACTTGTACCGTCGGCTAACTATAACTATAAGACGCACCGCAACAGTGCATGTGACTTTGCACCAAATTCCAGGTCGGGGGTAAAGTCAGATGAGGGATCTGGATCATGGCAATAGTTAAGTTTACGGCTAATGTTACCGTTTACTGTACGGCTAGGCTAGTAAGTAATTTTAAAAATAAGATGGCGTCAGTACTACCTGTTAACCCACAGAAATTGGGTAGGATTATGTCGTGGGGTCGTCTGGGGAAAGTGTGAAGCGCGCCCCGCAGGCTCACGCACACCTGATTTTCGGGGAGAGGACGGGTGGGACATGTCAGGAAAGTAATTAAATCCCAATATATAGGTTTAATAAAAAAAATTACGAGGACAACCCTAATAGCAATGTTCCGAAACCAAAGGTTAAATTGGTTCCAGTGCAACCAAAGGTCCCACTTTGGTCCTACTGCGCCGCGATTGCGTACATGGGCGGTATTCCGTGCACCGGCCCGGGTAGTCTGCAAGCTGTCATCGAAATCGATGGTCGAACACCCACACACAAGCTATCACGTCCACCTGCATTTGCTACCTCCCCCCTCTCCAAATGCGTCACCTGGATCGATGCCTTACTCTGGCAACTTATGCCGGCGTATGCCTAGGGCGAAAAACCCATGTTCAGATCACACAATGCCAACTAAGGGTGCACTTTATACACGTAGTCGCCCCCTACCCCCAAACCCACCCCCCTATTTGAACGCGTGCGCCCCGAACACGGTTTTTTCGCCCTAGGCATACGCCGGCAAAAGCTGCCAGAGTAAGGCATCGATCCAGGCGACGCATTTGGAGAGGGGGGAGGTAGCAAATGCAGGAGGCGTGCGTGCGCGTAGGGTTTTTCTCAGGTGGACGTGAGAGCTTGTGTGTGGGTGGTCGACCATCGATTTCGATGACGGCGTGTAGACTACCCCGGCCGGCGCACGAAATGCCGCCATATACGCAATCACGGCGCAGTAGGACCAAAGTGGGACCTTTGGTTGCACTGGAACCAATTTAACCTTTGGTTCCGGAACATTGCTATTAGGAAAGTTGGGTCGCGTACTCAAACCTTGGGAGAAGACACTGAGATTAGCTTCAATATCATCGCTGACCCCCCCGCCCGACCAACGGTGTACGCGTGCATGTAGGGGGAAGTGTACCCAAACCTCGGGCGAGGTAACTGAGAGATATTTGCTAGTGATATCACCGACACCAACTAGGGAAAAGTTTAAAGGAGTACAAAAGTGGGTAGGTTACGTAAATCACCCTACTTCAAATTTTTAAGTGAGCGATAATTCCCGTGGTAAGTTTAAAAAGGCCAACGTTGCTTAGTTTGCTGATTTTAGCAGTTATTGAATTTCTTTGCCTTCGGAGAACCGTTCTGCATTTTAACGCTATCAGAAAATCCCTGCTGGATCGATGGATGGCGTGTAGAAAACCAGAAGTTTATAGGTAATTCAACCTACTTAAAAATTTAAGAAGGTAGCTATAATACATAAGGACTTTCAAAAGACACCTCGATAGAACCTCACCTAAAATTGCTGCCACCAGTCAGCCATGAACAGGCGATCATGCACCGAAAAATATCAGAAAGCTGTCAGTCTTCAATAAAGTCGATTTTACAAGCAATCCAAAAGTTGCATGCAGCTACTGCAGCGACTAACACTACGGTCTGGTTTAAATGCAGAAAGATAACTTCAGGTGGGTATCATGGAAGTAAAGGACTTGCAGACAGAGAGCTCGCCTCTATTTGCCTCAACTATGACAGTGCCGAGTGAAGGCGAGCGAAGATTACAATGGAAAGGATTAACAGAGTCACGAATGAAACAAAACATGCATAGAAATGAATTTGTTTAGGTCAGAGCAGCTCACTTTTGTGGACGCCATTGATATGCCTGTTCAAGTTTTCTTTGAGCGCAAAGCAAGCGCCACAGGTCTCACAATTGAACTTTCGTAACTCTGTAAAAGAAAGAAAGAATAAAAAGCATTAACAATTATGCGTTTAAGGCTATGCGAACTTAGTTGAGCTGAATTGAATTCCGTTCTCCCCTCTCTAAAACGTAACCAAGACTTAAGTCTGAAGGAAAGGCAACAGACCAAGTCCGGTTTCACACAGCCAGTGTGTGGGCACTAAAAACCCTTAAGCTCCAGACAGCCTGTATTGCGCAGGATCTTCATAAAGTTAATCGCGTTTGTTTCGTAGGCGTAAAGCCACGCCAAGGGGCTAGACGCGAAAAGACCGCGGATCGGGATACTACGTGCTTGCGAAGCAAATACAGGGCGGAGAGAATCAAATAAACAATTCGATAGTTTATTACCACAACATACCTGCTTATTTGATTACGGTAGAAGTGTTTTACTCGACTAGGGATCGCAATTAGAAATAAGGGATGAACTATTCACCAGTCTCCTAAATTCCCTAATCAAGTATTACTTAAACGTAACAAGTAGTAATTACTAAATGAAATTTTAGGCTGACGGACTTCGGGTACGAAACCCTTGTAAAGGACGCTCATTGAAAATCTCTCTAGCAAAATGCGTTTAGTGTCATGGCCCAGGAGATTGCCAACTGGTAGGCCTGCCGTCCTGTCGTATACGAATTGTAGAACCTGCTCTAGGTCAATTCAACGCCAAACAGTGATAAAAAATGATCACTATTCGCTCGCTAGGTGAAAGTTGGAGGTTTGTATAGCGCATTCCGTCAGACCCAAACTGATCAAGTCTAAAATTCTGGCAATTTCTAACGAGAAAGTTGTAAAAATGGCATGAACTAGACAGAGCAGTTTTATTCTTACCTGGTAGGGTTATATTTTTTTTTAAAAACAGAAAGCACGAAAACTGCAGTTCATGTACCAGGAATTACACGGGTATCACTGAGCCAGAACTCTCGTAGTTACCTTATATAGCATCAGCCAAACACAAGTGACTGTTCTTTTAGCTTACTTAATATGCAGTCAGCATCGTAAATTAGTCAATATTTGTACACTAATGACTGCTTAATGACAGCTTGCGTATATTATTTGAGTATTCTACAGCAGCTGATGAATTTCAACTTAAGAATTAACAGCAACTTTCTATAAAGCTTTGCTTTGAACTATTTACACCAAAGTCCGCCGGTTAAATAGGGGACGGAAGCAGACATCACTCACAATGCATGTGGGGTTTCGCCAAGCTCCCGGAAAAGTAGGTTTAGGAAGGTGAGCGTTAGAGGTATGCTTAGCGTTAAGTGCAAGGTTGGAATTGAGGTCGGGGCTTCGGACCCGGATTTTGTTAAGGCCTATATTCTGGATTTATGTTAAGTATAAAATTTAAGTTTATCGTTGAGATAGGCTAGCAAAGTCGTTGAAAAAAAATGACGGCGCCAGGATGACCTGTTAGACCACAGAAAGTTCAAGCACCAGTCAATTATGAAGCGGGGATTATGCGCCGCTAATTCCCAGAAAAGTGCCTAGTCCTCTTTAAAATCCATTTAACAGGCAACCCAAAAGTTGCATGCAGCTACTGCAGCGACAAACACGGCGGTCTGGTTTATGTTCTAAAAAGATTACTGCACATGTGCTCGCCCTTATTTTGCTCAAATATTGCAAAGCCGAGTGAGGGCAGGTTAAAATTACAAGCAAAAGGAATGAACGAAAGAAAGAAAATACGCACATAAATTAATCTTTTCAAGACAGAAGACGCGTACTTTTGTGGACGGCATCGATATGCTTGGTTAAGCTTTCCTTCGACCGAAACGTAGCCTCACAGGTCTCACAAGTGAAATTCCGTATCACTGTAAAAGGAAACAAGAAAAAACGATAAGGTTGGTCGTTTAAGGCTGCGCGAATTTGGGCGAGTCGACCGTTTGTTACCAAGGCATACCTACGTATTTGGTAAAACTAGGCGTGCTTGACTAGACATAGGCTTCTCGATAAAACTGGGATGGCTAAGTGAAGGGTTGAACTTCAAAGAGCATTCTTTCTTCTCCAGTAACGTTACATTAATTTTTAAAGCATGGGAAGTGAAGTTCGCATACCACAAATCAGTGGGGTCTAGTTATTAAATATGCAATCAGTATCGTAAATTACTCAGTAATTGCTAGGGGGAGAGCTTTTCATAAATCAGTATTTTTACACTACTGACTGCTTGTTGGCAAATTCTGAATATTATTTAACAATCCTGCAGTAGCTGATGAATGGTAACTCAAATATTAACAACAACTTTTGTGGGTGACACTATAAAACTTTGCTTTGAACGAGTTACTTCAAAGTCACGCATTAATTTCTGAGAAGATTATGGGACTGAAACCTCAAAACTGACCTATTTACCGGAAAGCTGATGGGGAAGTTTGGGGAACCCACTGAGGAGTTTAACCCCTTACACCTGCAAAATACACCGGTAAAAGATCGGTGAAATATGTGGATCCGGCCATTAAGCTAGTATCAGTGCTGAAGGAAGCAAAAAGGCGAATTAAAAGGAGCAGTTACAAAGAAGCAGATGCTATCGCTTGAAAGAGCACGATATCGGCCAGATCTTTTGAATTCCCTGCACTATCGTCAATGTCAATCATTCAGTATTTGGATACTACAGCCTGCAGATTTGTAGTTTGTAAATACTAGACAGTAACGCCGCAGTAGCTGATGCATGTATGCTCAAACGTTCATATTAGCCTGCATAGCTAGCCCAAACAGCCCTTTTGCGAAGGGTCTACTCACAGTTCCCGGATAAATTACCGAGAAAATTAAAAAATGCAGCAGAATAATGAGCACTGGAGTTTCGAAGCGAAGTCACCCTGAAGACATAGTGGACAACGAAACTTACCCGGCGAAAGCAAAAATGAAACAACAGTGAAGGCAGGAGAGGAGAGACGTACGCTTATGGACACAATCGATGTGCTTTGTCAGGTATTCCTTCGTGGTAAAACCCTTTGCACAATACTCGCAGGTCCATTTTCGCAATTCTGAAAGACGGATGAGGGAAAAGTGCACATTTGTAAAAATTTTTACGCTAATTCCCATTAAATATTTACACCCTTAAATGGGTTGATTGATAGGGCTATTGACGGCCTAAACCTAAACAAATCCACGTAGGGACCTCGTAGGTCTATAAGGTATCGAAAAAAACAAAAACCCATTGGCGGGTTAATAGAATCTAGGCGCGGACAGACCCTTTCTCCTGCTGAAGTCCGCAGACCTGGACGGTGTATTGCGCGAAGCAGGTAACGGTAGGCTGTTTGCAAAACTAACGGACAAAGAGGGTGCAGCGAATGGGAGGAAAGAAAGACATATAGAGGCGGAACGCACAATGCTCCACGAATGCATAACAAAAAGGTCACGGCCATGTCGACGAAATACAGAACGAGCCAGTTAACCCGCCAAATGCTGATATTATTCTTAAGCTACTAAAAATCATTTGTGCTTCACATGTGGTTACTATTATGCATTCGCTTGCTACTGTAGATGGGGACCAGGAAGACGAGTGCTGTTACAGCAGCTGTAACCACCGTCTACTGTAGTGAAAGCAAACGTCCTTTCGTTGTTCGTGATCCTAACCCAGTTGGCAGGTTTGCGGTGCACGATAGCTGCTGAATCCCATCCGACGAAGCCGCGGTGAAAGTCGCCGGGTAAACTTGGACTAGTACGTAGACTGACAGCATTATAAAACCGTAAATGCGCCATCAAAAGATAGCTCCAGCTGACGTACCAGAGGCCTCAAAGATCGTGAGGCTGTGTTAACTGGAAAGGAGTGGCGTGAGATGTATTGGGTAAACCCGAAATCCGTGAAACATGAAAGCCACGGAAGTTGGGTAGTCAATGCGCTATTGCCACCGTGTGCGAAAGTGAATATGAGCAAACCGCAAGTTAGACAAAGCAAGGTGAGCTACGCTTTAGTAGATGATTGACAGCTTGTACTAGTTACGTAGAAAGGATCAAAACTTTTCAGTCCTCATTAACATCCGTTGAAGAAGCAACACGAAAGTAGCACGAAGCTACTGCGATGATTAACTTGGCAGTCTGACTTTGATTCTATGGGTGGTAGACAGGGGAGGCGGAGACATTCCGAATGAGAAAAAGACGTGCATTCAAATGAACCTGTTCAAGTCAGCGAAGGCGCACCTTTGTGGACTCCATCGATGTGCTTCTCCAAGTGAACCTTCTGCGAAAATGCACGTCCGCAGATGTAACAATTGATCTGGCTTACCCCTTTAAAAGGAAATGAGAAAAACAAACAACAATTTATGTGCAGCTACTGCAGCGTCTAACACGAAGGTATGAGTTTGCTTCTCAAACGGTAATTACTCATAGGCATCTGGGAACGCAATAGACTACAGACAACAGGATACGGAAGGCAATCGCTATCAAAAGGGGAACAAAAGCGCCGGAATGAAGACGGGTCATGGAATCACTTTGGTTTCACTGAATTATTGCAGTGCCGAGTAAAGATGGGAGAAGATGAAGAGCAATGGAAGGAACCCGTCTGCGCATGAAACAAAAAACTTGAGTTAGAATCTTCCGCCAGTGAGGAACAGGCGTCTAGGTTGCGTCAAAGTCCGGCGAATCTAGATTTCGGTCTGTGGTTAAGTTTAGCCTTAGCATCAAGGTTTGAGCCAAGATCAGCTTTTGTGTCAGGATCATGTGAGGGGTTAAATTTTGGGTTCTAAAAAGCAGATTTTAGGTTAAGCATAGGGTTAAGAGAAGTTTAGTCAAAACACAATAATATTTACCCTTCCTGAAAGCAGTTTAACAGTAAAACACTTGGACAAATAATGACAGTTAACTGCACACACAAGACCGCGCACCTACAAGATGTCGAGTGCTTATATGTTCCTCTATAAAGAAGACGAGCGCCTAATCTGTATGCATAAATTCTTGGACGAAAATCACACATTTGCCAACAGCGATAAAATCTCCTACAGAACGGTATGGGGACACGGAGCAATCCAAAGTCATTTGATTATAACAAGTTCTCATACCTCCAAACGCCTAAGCCTGGTATGACCTCTGGAATATTATATCGGGTAAAAGAAGCCTCACTGCGGCACAAATAAGGTGGCAAGCATACCTCGCGGTGAAACTCAAGTATCCTCATGGGAATTAGACCAAAACAGGAAAACACAGTCTGGAATTAGCTGTACAGCTAACGCATGCCTTGGTGCAGAAATCGCGTGGTCAATAACCAACATTTTCCGAATTCACGAGAGAAAAGAACGGTCACATGGTTTTTCTCGGGCAGATGAATAAAAAGGCAGGTGATGGAAGACAATGATAAAGAAAAAAATTAAGAAAGGATCATTGTACCCGGATGTAATCGCTCGAGATGAATTTCCAAAGATTTCAATCGCACAAAGGTGCAACCACAAATTGCACACGAGAACGGTCGCCGTTCTAAAACAGAGAAAATAGAAAAGTTCACAAGCTATTACAGCGCTCAAAATTTTATATGGGATACTTTGAACCCCATCACAGGGGATAAACACGCCCATTAACCTGATCCGTAAAAACTCCTCTGTTAAGAGGCACTTGGCAGATAGGGAACGGTCGCATGGTAGCCCTCACAGTCTTCGATCCGACAAAAACAGTTTGGACACACCGATATTCGGCGGCAGTGGGACTTTGGTGGATGAAGACGCCTACGCGCGGATTGAGCGCAGCACCGATTACCTGTATACGAATTCACCGCGAAGCGTGTAAATCACTGACTCGCTGCCAGATGACAAACCAAGCGAAGGTTTGTTCGAGCGAGGAGGATACATACATCGGCTACGTGTACCACAAGCGTCCTGGTTCTCACTATGTATACCAGACATCCTGAAGGTGGGTTAGAATCTTTCACCAGCGAGCCACTGAGACTGACTCCCAGTCCTGATGGGGGAAAGATATCCTGCTAAAAGCCGTGGTACATTAAAAAGCGTCATTTTTTTACAGTATGAAATGCCTTCATTTGCTTTGATTATGAATTTCCCATAGCCAACCTCACTAGCTGTCTTGCTCTGTCGTCCTTCATGCAACGGCTGTCACAGTAAAATACTGACAAAGGCATAGCAGCCAAAAGAAGAGGGGAATGTTCGAAGAAGCCAACCAAAGGGGCGTACTTTCGTGTGCAGTGTTGATGTGCGTATTCAGGTCTCCCCACGATTTGAAAGACCTGTGACAAATATGACACGTGCAGTTTCGCAGATCTGAAACGGATAAGTAAAGAGTAACATGATAATTAAAATCTTATTTTTACAAATAAAGGAAATACGAAGGCGACTTAACCACATTGTATCTTACATCGCAGACGGCCTGGTAGATGACAAGGTAATGTACAGATGACGGGGTGCAATCCTTGCACAAGCGAGCCAATGCCTACTTCATGAGCGGACTTACCGCATTATCTCTTCCATTACCGACAGTTAGTTTTATGTTAAGGTTAATACACAAGGATATTTACCCTTCCTGAAAGCTATCACAAGACCAGCTTTTTTAGCAGGCGGGACACTTCAATTCCCAGGTACTGTGTACGCTGCCCTGCAAGTCACCTCGCTCTTACTTCTTCGTCCAAAATTGTTAAATTTTTTAAAAATTCGTGCCGGTCTAGGAACCTAACCTATTCAAAGTTCACGGTGGTACTTAATATTTAAAAGGGCGCCTGTGGACTTTACAAAGTTGGATTATACGATGTCACTAGGGAGCGACTGATTCTGACTTTCGGTCCTGTTATGGACAGGGGCATCCTGTCAAACCGCGTGATAGATTCAAACGCATCAGACTTTTTGCAGTGACAAACGGGCTAATTTACCCTGACGATGAATTTCTGTGAGCCAGGCTATCTTGCTCTGGCTGTCTGCTCGCTCACATGGCCCGGTCGAGTGTCCGAACCTAGCAAACCCACATTGTAGGAGGTCAACAAACTTCTTAGACATGCGAACTTAACTACATAAACAGTTCAGATAAAAGAACGTGGACTCCCCACCACCCAAAGAACCAAGAGAGCCATAAAAACTAGAGCAACTTTTCGGCGGGAAAGAATCGTAGACAACTTAGAACTGAACTATTGCAGGCATAGACTTGACTTCACAAACTTATATCAAGAAACACAGAGCAGAAGGAAAACTTCGAAGAGTGAAAGCAAAAGAGACGTACTTTTGTGCACATTGTAGACGTGCCTCTTCAGGTCTCCCTTCCATTTGAAAGAATGACCACAAATATTACACGCGAAGTTTCGAAGGTCTGAAACAAAAAACAACAGAAGAGACTTCAATATACCAGGAAAGGAGGGTTACCCGTTAGCCTAGCTGCAAGCTACTCGGCGCGTCCACGGGTGGTCGATAGTGGAACGGCCTTCAGTGAAGGTAAGTTGAGAAATAAGCGGACTCTCTGATCTGACGAATAAGCAGTGGCGAACTAGCAGCGGCAGTGCTACCAGGGCGCGGCTGGCTGAGGCCTGGTAAGTTGAAAGCGTATAAAGTGTCGAAAAACATAATGACGGTGCTGTGACATGGCGAGCGTGAAACGCCATCAAATAAGTTCGCTTGCCACTGCTGCCTTGTGATTAGGCTATTAATCCAAAGCGCTAGAGGAGATAACCTCGAACAAACAATCCGCACCGCTGTTGGGGACCCGCTCGTATCCAAAGTTCCCAAGTCACCTCAATGAATGCAATGTCGGATAATTGCAATAATATCCATGCTACGGAGTGCGCGGGAACCAACGCGCTCCGCAACCCTCGTCCAGTGGTGCGGGCGAATAGCATGCGATCTGGAATACTTAATCGAAACAAGACTCTCGGTATTGGATGCTGGAATGTACGAACGTTCCTGGCCCCTGGTATCCAAAGCCTGACTGTGCGCAGCCTTTATCAGTACAACGTCAATGTCTGGTGCCTGTCCGAAGTCCGACTCCCTAACTCCGGCGCTCAAGAAATAAAAGCTCCTGGAACGGAATCCAACTTCACCCTATAACACAGTGGCCCACATGACACCTCCGGCAGACATAGTGTGGCAATTGCCCTCTCGCAACAAGCGAGCCGTGCAATACTTGCCTGGGAATCAGTCAATGAACGCATGGCTTATGCGTGCTTGAAAGGTCACTTCACAAAGATATATGTGGTCGCGGTATATGCAATAACGTCCGCTGCTGAGCAACGCGATAAGGAAATATTTTACTCTCAGTTACAAACACTGGTTAAAAGGCTCCCTTGACGCGATAAGTTGATTGGTGCCGGCTATTAGAATGGCCGGACTGGGCCGGGTGACTCCATAAACAGCCATCTTATCGGCCGCTTTGGGCTTGGTTCTCGATGTGAGAAGGGTGACAGATTGCTGAACGGAACAGACTGTTTGTAACGAACACGTGCTTCCAGCACCGCAACAAACACTTTCTGACCTGGTACTCCAACGACGGCCATACGGCCAGTCAGATAGGCTATATTTTAGTCAGCTTAAGATTCCGCAGCTCGGTTCATGATAGTCGATCACTGCATGGTGCTGAGACTGGTAATGCCCATGGCTCTGCCACGTTCTTGTTCGCACACGCTTGAAAGCTCACCTCTCATCTGCGCCCAAAGTGCCCCACGCTAGCCGCCTCGACGTCACCAAAATCCGGCAACCCAACACCGCTGAGGACCTAAGCAGTGAAATCCAGTCCTTTTTCACGACCCACGCCGACAACGAAGGGAGTAACCCATGGTCCTCACTGAAAACATCAGTCTATGGAGCAGCGCCACAGTGATTGGATCAGCGGACGAACCCTGCAGTTGTCTGCGGAGACAGCCCGAGCTAGGGGCCGTAATGACAATTCTTTCCACCAACTAAGGAAGATGACGGCAAAATTAGCCAGAGAGGACCGAAATAAATACTGGGCTGAAATTGCAACCTCTATGGAGCAGGTTTCAAACGTTGGTAATACTCGTAAGCTTAACCAACTTATTCGCCAGGCTAGAAGTAGACTGTCTTCACTGAGTGACTCAGTTCGTGATGTGAATGGCAGTTTTATTGCTGACACCGCGACCAAGATTGAACGCTAGCGAGAGCCCTTCGAGCACCTCCTCAACTTAGATACGGAGCTCACCGTCCCCTGCCTCCTCCATCTCTCACTTATCTAGTGTCATGCGACCCTGCTTTCTGAAGCAGAAATCGCTGATGCCATAAAAAGGCTGCGCAACAATAAGGCACCTGGAGAGGACTGCATACCCGCTGAAATCTATAAGTTTTGTGCCGACACTCTGGTGCCTTGGCTCCATGCGGGGATCGGACAAGCATAGAGAGAAGAAACCGTTCCCGATGACTGGGGCTCAGGCAGCCTTGTGCCTGTCCACAAGACCGGAGACAAGACAAAATGTTAGAACTACTGCGACATAAGCCTCAGCGACATTGCTGCGAAGATTTTCGGTATTGTTCTCCTCAGGCGGTTCCAGTCTGTGCGCGACTCCAGGACGCGATCCAACCAGGCCGGATTTCGTGCTGGGCGTAGATGTGTGGATCAGGTATTCATACTGCGATGGATCCTTGAATTACGCCATAACTACCAACAATCAACGGTCATTTGCTTTGTTGACATTGCCGCTGCGTTCGACTCCATCCATCATGACTCCCTGTGGCGAATAATGGCATTTGACATTCTACCACCAAAACTAATCGCTATGATCAAGGTATACAACCGCTCCATCACTGCGCGGGTTTCAGTTCACAACAAAAACTCAGGACCCTTCGCTATTCGGTCAGGCGTTTGGTAAGGCTGTGTCCTGTTGCCCATTCTCTTCAACTTCGCCATTGACTGGGTACTCGGGAAGGCCCTACAAGAAATTCACGGTATTGAGCGTGCACTCGGACGCCGGTTGACTGACCTCGACTATGCCAATGACATCGCTTTACTAGCATCAAGCTTTGTCGATTTCCAGTCTATGGTGTCACAGGTGAACGAGGTCGCGAAATCGGTGCGTTTGTGCATAAACGCTGGGACGACCAAAATGCTTTCATGTTGCATCCCTGCCGAAGAGAAAGCACCTCTCGAGATAAGTGGCTATCAACTTGAAGAAGTCGACAGCTTCAAATACTTGGGAGCAAGGTTGCTGCCGAATGGACAAACTAACGGTGACATTGTCTTTCGAATTGACGCAGCACGAGTGCTTTCCAGCCTTCGGAAGTGCTTATGGACCCGACGCGATATTTATATCTCAACAAAGATCCGCGCGTACCGTACATTTGTGCGGTCCGTTATCCTATACGGATGCGATTGGTGGGCTCTGCGCGTGGAGGATGAACAGAAACTGGAAGTCTTTGACCACTACTGTCTGAGGAACATCCTTCGAGTGAAGTACACCGACTTCGTCTCAAATGAAACAGTCTGCACTCGCTGTGACAGATTCTAAAGGATATCCCAAGCCATTCAGGAAAGACGGCTGAGGTAGTTTGGACACGTTCTTCGTCGCCAACCTCAAGAGCTTAGTGCTACTGCCCTCGACTTGAAACCGTTGCCTAATTCGAAATTTCGAAGAGGAGTCAACTCAAAACCTGGCTCGACTCAGTCCGTCAGGACATGGAAGTGGTTCTCTGGCCTTCGGTCTCCAGCGCTGGCGAAGAGAATGAGTCGAACTGTCCAGGTCTGCGGCCACGGATCGTTGCGAGTGGAGAAGCACCATACGGGACATAATTGAGGCCGGCTAGATCAGTCATGATCGCAGCCGTAGTAGCAAATATTCATATCAACCATCGGAGCGAGCTCAAAAATCCCTGGTGCGAAAGTTAACCTCACAGTTCCCGCATAAATTGCCAAGGAAATTAAAAACTACAATGAAGACATAACGAGCAAGAAAACTAACCCGGGGAAGCAAATGAGACCTAAAAGTGGAGAAATGAGGGAGGAGACGTACGCTTATAGGCCCTATCGACGTGCCTTTTCAGGAATTCCTTCTAGGAAAAACCTTTGGCACAAAACTCGCAAGTCCAACTTCAACTTGTTGAAAAACAGATAGGAGAAACAGTGCACATTGTTCAAAACGGACCGTGCGAGTGCTTGCCACATCACAAAGCCAGGCCAAACAAGAGGAAAGCACAAGAAATAGGCACTACTCACGCAAACTGCGATTGCCTCCTACATTTGTTGCAGGTTCTTTGCCAGATAGTTCTTCTATCTTGGAGTACTGCATTCCTATGAATATAGGGAATGGTAAAACAGTGACGAACCAGAAGCGTTCACCTCCAGATGACCTTTTGGGTCAGAGGTTTTAGTGGGAATAGAGAAACATGTTGCCGCGTTCAAATTCCCCGTTGGAATACTTGGGGGGATTCTTGGTGTTAGCCTTTCATGGTTCAACTCAGCTGGTAAAGGTGACGACGCTGGTAATGGCTGCCACTCCTCCCCACTGCCTTTGCAGTCACTTCCATTGGATCCATTTTTGTCTTGCTGGGCACACAGTCGCTGTCGTCGACGCTGTGACTAAAACAAACTTAATGTAGGATTAATCAACTCTTACAAGTCGATTGGACGATACTGATTCCAGAGCCTAAAGTCAGTATAGGCATACCACAGACTGTTAGAATTACCTTGCAACGCTCAAGCACGACCTCACCGTTTGAAACTTCTTCCTGTAAAAAACGAAACCTTATTGAAATAAGTAATAATAGGCGGGCTTAAACAGAAGAGCGATGAATAGTGAATAAGGTATTTTCAACGCTATAAAGAAGTGGGACTAAACTCGATACTGATTAGTCTAAACTTTTAAAAACAACAGTCTCTGCCAATCTGGCCCTGTTAGAACATAAAGAACCCTCTAGTATAAATTTGGAGACGTTTTCTTTCATCAACTACTATTGCGCTTCCTTGGCATTATGAAGTGACAGTATCATCCTATGATGATCAATGTAGAAGGATACAGCGCGCATTACCCTCATCCCGAATACGTCGAGCTTTTTGACGTTTAGCGCAGTACATGATAGTTTGATCGTCGAAACCGATGATGTAGATCGCGGGATTCACAGTACAGTGAGTTGCGCGCGAATAAGACTATAATGAGAGTAGAATTGCATTCCATATACCATACTCTCGCTCCCTGCCTCAACCTGGCACTAGTGTCTTGAGAAGGTTAAGAATACCGGAAGCGGAAGAGAGCCCAGGTAGTTGCCCCCTAGATATGCCGCCACATGTGGCTCGGATCCCATGGAGTGGCAGTCGCATAAAGGCCTTATTAACAAGGAGCGTTGCCGCCAGACTATCAGTCCACCAGGTGGTCATTCCACGCAGTACTTAGTTCTGTCAGCACCCGCGGTGCGAACGGGGGCGCATCCATGTCAGGAAGTCAGCAGGTGTTAATGAAGATGCTATGAGCCATGAATACTCCTATCGGAGAGCGTCCACCGATTTTACCGTTATCTACTCCTTAACGTACTACTCTAACGCAGGCTCACTAACTGCCTACATTACTCTGACCATTCTTTATTTCTTTTCAGTCCTTATACACCAATTGTAAGATGAATAAAGCTCAACTCCAGGGTAATCATCACTTGTGACTCCTCGTCTGCTTGGCTCGTGTAGACTCAACTTGACGACCCTATCTATTCTGATCATGACACCAGCGGTACCCCGATAATAATCACTACAGGCTGCATAGGTTCCGCCAGCACGCAAAGGGAACATTCGTGTAGCTGACCAGCAAACCATGCAATATGGTAGGAGTGATAAATAAACAGCCCTAAAAATGTACATAATTTAAGGGGCTATTAATTCTCGATGAACTGCGTTCATCCAAGCGGAAACCAAGGCTGTTATAGGTTTATAACTGCTTACAAACAAATAGAGCAGCAAGAAGCGGGTGAACAAAAATATGCGATAAGGAAAAGATCGGTAAGACTGAAAGGTTCACGCTGAAACAGAAGGCGAAAAATAAACGAAATATTAATGCATATAGGGGTGGGCAATTTAAAGTTTACTCATAACTGTCGACAGATAAAGCATCGACAATTCAGAAAATGGGATTAACTGCCTGCTAACAACTAGCGTCGGCGCGCTAAAGGAACAGGCAAATGTTTGCAAAAGCGCATTGCAGGGACCTAATTGCGCGACTAATCTTGTCAGATAAGCGGACGTTAACGATTTGCTAACAGAGTGTTGGCAGCATAATGTTTCGATATAAAACTGATCTTAAAGTTGAGTTAAACATGTTTGTAAATTGAGCTGGACGGATGAGGATAAAAGTTGACCGAATAAACTATACATAGGGAGTATACGCACTTGCTTTATTCCAACTAACAGCAGAGAACCAGTAGCCACTGACATTCCACTAGAATATACAAAATTGTGACGACCTACAAGAATATAGTCAGTAGGCACCACACATGCATACTATCATAAGACAGGATAGTAGAAGAAGAAATTCGGGATTAAACGAATGTATAATGATGTAGCAATTATAATAGGATTATGAATAATATAGGAAGTGAATATAAGGGTTGACTGTATCAAGTAACTATAAGGGGTTAATAGGGAGGGAGCAGCCGGCTGCAATAATGAAGATGGTCATATAAAAGAATTGGGATTGGCGTTGAAGTTGCTGGCTGGTAGGTGCGTTGGGCGTGTTGGATATTCTGGGAAGGTTGGGTCTCGTGACACAGCCCCCTTCAGAAGATTGAGCGCTGTCCTCAGCGCGGGGTAAGTTAGGAGTGGGGATGTAGGGTAATGTAGAAGTGACTGCGTGGGATGTTGAAGGAGTGGGATGTTGAGCAGGTGGGGAGTCAGAGATGCACGGTTTTAGACGATTAAAATGTACTTGTAGGGTCCTACTGAAAGGGTTAGATTCCAGACGGATACTGACGACAGAATTTGAAATTGGCCGTAGGACAATGTAAGGTCCGGACCACTGGCGATGGAATTTCCTTGAAGCACCTATTGGGGGGTTGTCGTTGCGCAACCAAACACGATCACCAGGGTCGTATTGTACTCCATGTGCCAAATGGTCGTAATAGTTCTTCTGATGTGAGTGTGCGGCTTGCAGTTTTTCTCTGGCGGCGGTGTGAATGTGTTGTAGAGAGTCTATGAGTTGGCTAAGATACGGATGCGGTTGTTCTGTTGCCGGTATGGCATGTGGTATAGTTATTTCAGAAGGTAACCGAAGATCACGTCCGAAAAGCATAGTGTGGGGAGTATACGAAGTAGAAGAGTGGATCGTGGCACGGTAGGCTAAGAGACATCGGGGAAGAAAGTCATCCCAGGAGTCTGCACGAAATTGATCGACCATGCTGCGAAGGAATGATATAAGTGTCTTATTTGTGCGTTCTGTTTGTCCATTTCCGGCGGGATGGAATGGGGAGGAACGTGTTTTTGCTATACCTAGCAAGTGACAAAGAGCCCGAAACAGGCGACTTTCGAAACCGGTCCCTTGATCTGTGTGGATGATGTAGGGTGCTCCGTACCGGGCGATCCAGTTGTCAATTAGTGCTGCTGCTATGGTAGGGCTTTCTTGATCAGGAAGTGGGATGGCTTCGCACCATTTCGTGAAATAATCAACGATGACTAGGATGAAGCGGTTTTTCTTTGTTGTCTCAAATATAGGTCCAATGATGTCTAACCCGATGCGGTGGTTAGGGAAGCCTGATGACATTGGTTCTAGCGGTGCTTGTAGACGGGTGACGGGATCTTTGATTTGAGCACAAGTCTTGCACCTCTGACAGAAGAAGACTACGTCCGCTCGCTGAGCGGGCCACCAGTATCGTTGACGGATTGCAGCGAGGGTTTTCGCCTGACCACAGTGTGCTAGTTCTTCATGGGTGTCGCGGATGAGTTGATGTCTAAGAATGCGAGGTACCACTAGACGTTGGGGGAGGGAGGGATGATGCTGAAAAAATAAGATGTTGTCCACTAGGCGAAGAAAAGGCCACATCGACCAAAGGCAATGGGCTTCCCAGCTGAAACTTTCCATGTCGTGGGCGGTGGGTTTGGGGGAACCGTGTTGCTGTCGGTCGTAAATGAGGGAGATATCGGGGTCGGATGTCTGCATTTGTGCCCATTGTTCTTGCGCAGCGTGAGACATGTGTATGGCTGATATCGAGAGGCTGGTGTCCGGTGCCATGGTCGGAGGGAGTGGTGGGCGGGAGAGCGCATCTGCGTTAGTGTGTTGTTTGCCGGGACGAAACTCAACTTTATAATCGAATTCTTCAAGCATTTCTCTCCATCTGGCGACCTGTCCTTCGGCGTCTTTGAAATTCCGGAGCCATTTGAGTGCTTGATGATCGGTGCGTACGACAAAATGTTTAGCGAGCAAAAGGTGTCGGAATTTTTTGACAAACGTGACTAGGGCTAGCATTTCTCGTTTTGTTGTGCTATACTTACGTTGGGCTGTGTCCAAGCATTGACTGGCGTAAGCTATTACGCGTTCATGGCCGTCCTTGTCGGCTTGGCTTATGACGGCGCCAATGGCGAATCCGCTGGCGTCAGTGTCCAAAATAAATGGTGGACTGTGAATACTGCCATTTGGGAAAGCAAGAATGGGTGTAGACGTTAGAGCATCTCGGAGAGTTGAGAAGGCTTGACCGCATTCTGCCGTCCACGCAAAAGTACGATCTTTCTCTGTCAATCGGTTGAGGGGGAAGGCGATGTTCGCAAAGCCGTATATAAAGCGACGGTAGTAGGAAGCCAAACCTAAAAACGACCGCACGTCTGTTTGCGATTGTGGTATCGGCCATTTACGTATCTGTCGGATCTTCTCGGGGTCGGGAGCGATGCCCGCTCCGGATACCACGTGTCCAAGGTATGTTACTTGGCGTTGGAGGAAGTGGCATTTTTTGGGGTTAATAGTGAGACCAGCGGCCTGCAACTTCCCGAGCACTTGACTCAGGTTGTCGAGCAAGTGGTCTACGGACTTGCCGTGTACGATTATGTCGTCTAGATAAACGAGACAAGACCGGGGTGATAAATCTCGAAGTACCAGTTGCATCAACCTTTGACACGTAGCGGTGGCGTTTGCAAGACCCATCGGTAGGGTGTTGAACTGATAAAGCCCAGTGGGAATGATGAACGCTGTCTTAGGACGATCTTCAGGTCGAACTTCTATCTGCCAATAGCTGTGGGAAAGGTCGAGACTGGCAAACCAGGAAGCCCCGGCTAGAGCGTCAATAGTGTCGTCGATACGCGGGATCGGGAAGGAATCGCGCACGGTGACCTTGTTCAGTTGCCGATAGTCGATGCACAACCTTAAGTTGCCGTCCTTCTTCTTGACAAGAGTAACGGGAGCAGCCCATGGAGAGTTTGAGGGTTCTATGATACCCTGGGAAAGAAGGTCTGAAATGATGTCGTTAAGTTCCGTTTGGTAGTGGACGGGTATTCGACGAGCTGGTTGACGCTGTGGTCGGGCGGTATCCGTAATAATTTCGTGCTGAACCATTCCGGTGCGTCCGATTGGCTGTCCTGCCCACGTAAAAACGTTGGAAAATGGGAGTAGGGTATTTTTTAATGCACGGTAATGAGCCATGGGAATTTCTTTACGAGTCAGGAGGTCATCAATAGATGTCGGTTCCGTCGGCGGAGTGGTGTCGAGTGTGTTGATCTCAACGGTGGTTAGAGGTAATACCGATCTGGGGAGTAGAACAGTGGTAGGATTGTTGGGATCCACGATGAGTTGGTGAGCGCGGAGGAAGTCTAACCCAATTATTGCATCCACCTTAATGTCCGGCGACACTAGCATGGGATGTATGGCAGTACAGTTGGGAAGGACAATGGAGACGTTGTGAATACCCGTACAACGTAGGGGAGAACCGTCAGCGGTTATTAATTGGATTTGTGGGGGGGAGGAGTACGATGAAAATTTGTGGGATCTAAATATGGAGCGGATAGCACCAGTGTCGATGAGTATGGTGGCGGATGTTCCATTGAGCGTGCCAATGACTGTTAGTGGGGAATCTGTTGGTTTTAGGGTAGAAACAGAAGGCACTAAAACAAAACGTTTCTTACCCCGGATGTTGTTATGTCCACACTTCCGAGCTTGATGCTTGAACGTCTGGCAGTACCAGCAGTCATTTGAGTCGTTCGACGGGCGAGGACGAGGGGTTGTGCGGTCAGGTGTTGGGCGTTGCATGGGGTTGTTGGCCGGAGCAGCGTGTGGAGCGGGATGGGGTTGGGTGCTCTCGAACGCCCTTACGATCTGGAGGGCGGCGAGTAGGGTTTTGGGGGGGCGGATATTAAATTCTCGTTTCGCCTCTTGGGAACGTATGCCACCCTCAAAGCGAAGAAATACCTGTTGGGATATCTCAGACTGTGTGAATATGCGGCTAGCGAGGGTGAACAAGGCATCGAGGTATACATCAACCGGTTCACTGGGTTTTTGTGTGCGTAGGCAGAACTGGTTGTGAATATCAACCAGTGGTTCCTGGGGGCCGAATAGTTGCTCTAAGCGTGCCCATGCGTCGCTTAGGCTAGCGGGTGGTTCGAAGGAGAGGTATGCAAACCGGCGTTTGGCCGTTTGCCCGAGCAGTCCCAATAGGTGGGACACTTGGTGCTCTAAGGGGAAATACTCTAGATACCGTTCCCCTAGTACGCGCCAGTCAGAGAAATTCTCACCAACTTCGTATAATGGGGGTCGAGTAGGTTCTGGGCCGTGGGAGGACTGCGCTAGCATTTTGCTCAACGCAACCGTGAGCATATCGATGCTAGTAGAGCGATGACGTGAGTTCGAACGACTGCGAGACATCTCTGAGAGGGGCAAGGTGAAAAGGTTGTGCGTGGAACCGAGACAATGTTGTAAAGGGACGGAGGAAAAAAAAAAGATATATATCAAGTGAAAAATGGGGCGATGGGGTTCAAATAGAACGAAAAGCTGCCACCAAATATGTGACGACCTACAAGAATATAGTCAGTAGGCACCACACATGCATACTATCATAAGACAGGATAGTAGAAGAAGAAATTCGGGATAAAACGAATGTATAATGATGTAGCAATTATAATAGGATTATGAATAATATAGGAAGTGAATATAAGGGTTGACTGTATCAAGTAACTATAAGGGGTTAATAGGGAGGGAGCAGCCGGCTGCAATAATGAAGATGGTCATATAAAAGAATTGGGATTGGCGTTGAAGTTGCTGGCTGGTAGGTGCGTTGGGCGTGTTGGATATTCTGGGAAGGTTGGGTCTCGTGACAAAATCCACGGTTGTCACTGGCGCGTATAATGCAGGCTATTAAAACTATCCGTTTTTCTTCGTCGTATCTGTCAGCGAATAGAAATTAATACGTGCTAGAAGATAAAAAAAGAGTTGTGTTTTTTATTCACGGTTATGCAGCTTAGGATTTTTTAAATACCTAAAAGGACGCACCCAAATGTTTGTAATTCCTTCGAATTTGTAGCTACAATACACCTGCGCGAACGTTCATTTTAAATAGGTGTGAGTGTGGAGGCCTGGACATCCCTGTGCTCCCTTTCTGTAACCTCACATTGGTAGTTTCCATAAATATGCTGAAGACCTCCGCGATATGCTCTAATGTGCTGCCCAACATAATTGTCTCCAGCAGACGCTCCTAAGCTCTGTTCGTTTTCCTGCCATTGGCAAAATGTTTCTCCTTGAAGTCTTTCTAATCACATTCAAACTTTTATAATCTCACAGAACTGCCCAAGGCGTTTTTACTATCTGCAATTTTTGAATTTGTCATAATGGCAAGTGTCATTTGGCATCGCCAATGGTTCGAGGTCCGACACTAGTGTACGTAAGCTACGCTTAATGAGCAAGCAGTCGTCTGTATTTGCAGTTTCCCATTAATCGGTGGCTTCTCACTTTTCGGCTGCAAGCCTGTAAAAGCTCGCTGAATCGATTTATTCTATACTCCCTGCAATAGGTATTGTTTTAGGTTTTTCCTGCCTTCGAGGTTTTTGAAGTCGACCAAGAGCTGCTTTACCAATTAACTGGAAAGGTCTGAGGGTCTTTCCTAGTGTTTGGTACAGGAACTTGAAAACATCATGCGAAAGATAGTTAAGCTATCTTTTGACGCTATGTATGCAGCCAGTTTTCTCATGTAGAAGGTGGCACTACGCCCAAACCCACAGAATTATACTAGGAGCTCATTCCTTTTTGCGAGCATGCCTAGGACGTCTACACATAGAAATGAAATGGCTGCTTTGACGGCCCATGCTGCTTCTGAGATCAACGAAACGTCATTTTTATCCTGCGTTTTCCAGAGTCGCAAGCGTGTTTACCAATTATGTGTACACATACCGCTTTGAAGCGACAGCAGTAAACGCGCGGTGCATGATTACTTTTTTGCGAATTGTGAGGTTCCCTGCCCTAGGGCAGGGTTATTCCTTTCTTAAACTGTCCTCTCTCTAAGGTTTGATTTAGAGTATGTTTCGGATTCATGGAATTACTTCAATCTTTTCAAAATCCGATTACTGGTGGCGACTTGCATCTATCTTATGCAAGAGCAGCTTCAACGTTTAGTCCTCAATGACCTCCTCACTTGCCTACCAGCTAGCTCTGTGCTCAACCTTGCTCAGAGGGCTGATCTGGCCAAGGACTTCTTTGGATGAGAAAGAGCTCCACGCTGTCCGCCGTAGAAACAGAAATTTTTGAGGCATTCTTTAGCTAGCCATTGGCACGATAAAGTCTTAAATAAAAAAATACGTGAATAAATAATCACAATTGATCGCAAACCCAAGACCGCTCGCATACAAGATGTCAAGTGCTTACATCACCATCTTTAGAATGATGGGCACAGAATAATTAACCATAAAGAGCAGACGTTAGCAAGATAAATAGTTCGAATACGGGTACGTGGATTCCGCATTAATACAAATGGCCTTGCGCTTTATTTAAGAGGGATTCCTATTTTATTATCCCTGACACAAAAATTAAACATAATTAATTTAACTTAATCCGAGCACTGCCTAAACAAGTTACTTAAGCATGGTCGATGCTATCAGCTCGTGAGAGCTAAATATTGAGTCCCAAGACGTAACTGAATGAGTATGCCTCATCATCAGAAAAATGACCGCACAAGCTCACAATGGTTAAGTTATCGCATCTGACATTTTACGACGCGTCATCATACATAACCTGCTCAACAAACTTTTGCGACTGTCAGTCAAAAACACGATAGAATAACCGATGAGTTGGCAGCATTTGGAAACCCAGGCTGGTTAGATACGACAAACTTCAAATGCAATTGTTTGGAGTATTGACAAGGGAGCTTTTGCAGTACGTGCGCACGCTCGGTCCCGCTATCGTTCTGTTCTAACTCCCACATCGTTATAGGTGTAAAACTGAATTTTTTGATGCCAGCTGACGCAGTGTGAGACCGAATCTTTTTCAGCGTGGCATAAATCTGTGGTGAACCACCAACAACATGAGTAAAAAATATCAATATGAAACTATAAAAACAAATAGTTATTTATTCAATGCATTTCAACGTCCCCGCTAGATGCATGTGAACCGGAAATCGATTAAATAAATTAAAGTAAATGCCTACTGCCCTTAGTTCAGGCCATTTCTCGTATAGCGCTTTTCAAATCGCTGATCTGCATCCCTTTGGCCGACTTCCACTCGTGTGTATAAGCACGTCTGGCCGATTGTGGCCACCTAAGGACAAGTGAAACACGCTACGCATCAGCCAGCGCATCGTGAGCCCCTTTACATGGGACTCCCTCGAACAGTGCAGCACGTCCAGGGAACACCCCTTGAATTTACTCCATAACTATGTGAAAGCTGTCTAACACTATTGCTGGCAGGACTTGACACTGTCAACGCCAGCCTAGCTTCATCAGTGACCACTGATGCTGAGACAGCAAGTCAGATCTCTGTGCGCAATTAACCCATAATCCTCACGACTTTAGATTTTCCAACAACCCAGTATTCAAGCTAACGATTTTAGTGCTCTAAATACAACCAGTACTTAGATGCTACGAAGTGACTGCGCTTAAACTACTTTGCGCTAAATCCCCGTCCATTTTACGTAGATAAAAGCTCCGGTACACTGGGGTAGTAGGCTTTGTCAGCATTGTTTTTTGACCAGAAAGTTCCTTCCATTTCAGCGTCCGAATCATTTTTCAGTCTTCTTGTTTACTTAACCACAACACACCTTGCCATAGCAAAATATGACGATCTTTTGAAAGCCGGGGTCATATCCTAAGATAGTATCCCCTTCGCTTAATTGTACTATCTCCGAATGTTCTCCTAGCGGATATAAGTATATGCATTCCAGTTCTCTGTCACAAGTCCACCTTCAATAAGGCACTGATGAAAATGAGTTTCATGGTTGCAATTTCTCATAGGATTGGACAAGATGGTTTACTTTACGTTGCAAGACAGAAAATCATAGAAACAATATGTGCCTTGCTCCCCATATTACGGAATTTTGAATCCAATCCGTAATAGCACAATCAAAAAACGATAGTAAACCACGGTATCTCAAAAAAATGCTGCATGCGCATTGCCAAGACGGGTCCGGATAAATGATCTGCAAATTAAATTGTCAATGGAATCTCCAGTATGCTATCAAGGCCCACCCCATAATCCCCTTTTACTGCTATTGTTGTAGCGAGATTCTGGATGTGATTGGTGAGTTATACGCGTCTCTCGTTGAACAGTGACCAGTATATCAGCAAGACTTCTTAAGTTCAGTTAGTGGCTGCAAGCCTAGAAAACTCTTTTATTCAGCCTTGGAGTCTGTGTGATATGAACATGACAGAGAGCGACCTTTCCGAATGTGTTTCCTGAAATTTACTTGTGTTTTCGTCAGGAGCTAAACTTAAGAAAATACCACAATCCGTGTTGGCATTACTTTCAATTTAGTCATATATATGTAAACTGTTAGGGTTACTGGCAAGAAATGCCCTTGAGGACCCTATTAATGTAACGCAAACAGGGTTATTCTTACAGTTAATGTGCAGTCGGGGGGACGACATTTGATATTATGACAGAATTTTGAGTGAACTTTCATGGAAAGGAATGAAAACGGTTTTGAGCCAGAAAACTTGTTCACAGTGCTGGCAATAGGAAATCGTGTTGTAAAAGTCGGCTTTTGTCAAATAAAATCACATCGAGTCTTCTTTTAGGGAGCTCAAGGGCGAAAGCCTTCTTCCCTCAATAAAGTGACTTAAACTCTGCAATTGTGCCAGCGGAAACCTTCTCGCTCTGTAGCAGGTTCCAAGGTCACACCACGCGTTGACTTAAGAAATATTTTCGGAGGTCTAATCGAGTGCGTTCGTTTGTGACCTTGTAAGGATGGCCACGCAGATGAGTAGTGGTGGCTAATAGGAAGAAATCCTCCAATTTCAAAGAGGAATTGTGGCCCTGAATTATTTGGAAAGTTCCATAGCAGGCTGCAATGAACGTTCCTGTAAGACAAAGGAAAAAGGTCAAGTTTGATCAATCTCTCCTGATATGGTGAGTCCCTGAGACCATCGACCATCTTTGTCGCCCTGCGTTGCACTAGTTCAAGAAGGTCCATATAATTCTTTAACCACATTGTCCAAACTGGGATTCCGTATTCAAGATGTGGTCTCACAAAGGCGCCAAATATTTTTCCGAAAAGTTCAGGTGGAAAGATTTTGAATGCTTGTCTGATCCAGTGCAGGGTACAAGTTGCCTTCTGGACGGACTTTTACAGGGCTTTGGTGGCATCAAGTTCGCGGTTGTCCATATACCCAAATCTTTGTGCGTATCAACCTATTTTAATGCAGTACCATTGACAAAATAACTGTCTTTCGGCGACACTTTTCGCCCCAGGCAAATGGGTAAAACAAGACAATTGGATACATTAAAGGTAAGAAGCCACGTGGACGACCAGATAACCAGTTTATCGATGGTAGACTGTAATCTCTTTGTGTCGTCGGCGCACCTAATTTCAGCCCATATTTTTATGTCATCCGCAAACATGACAGCTGCGCAATCAAGCTCATTGAGGCAGTCGTTTACATAAATCAGGAATAGCAGCGGACCCAAAATTGAGCCTTGTGGTACACCACTCTCGACCTTTGTCCATTCTGAGGTTGAGTTTCCGACAACGACACTCTGTTCTCTGAGGGACAAGAAACTGCTGACCCATTTCTAATTTTTCCTTGAATTCCCACGTCCCAAATCTTCTGTAGAAGAAGCCTGTGTGGTACACAATCGAAGGCTTTTTGAAGTCTAAAACTATGACATCAATCGGATAGCCTTTATCTGCGGCCTTTGTCCACTTCTCCTGTGGGAAAAGAGCACTCTTGAGGCAAGAGCATCATGGGCGAAAGCCGTGCTGTCCATCACATAGTATCTTGTGGCGTTCGAGAAAATACGTTAAATGCATCTTAATAATGCACTCCATTACTTTAGACGCGATGCAAGTTAGACTGACAGGATGGTAATTTGCGCAATCAAGTCGTGAACCTCCCTTATAGATCGGGGTGACGTTTGCCCACTTCCATTCTTCTGGGAGTTCGCCTTCGTCAAAAGATTTCTAGAAGATGGCAGCCAGGGGTTTGCATAGTTTGTTAGCTAATTCTCTTAGTGATAGTGCAGGAATTTTGTCCAGCCCAGGTGACTTGGCAGGCTTAAGTTGGAGTAATTCGGCCCTGACAGTGTTGTGTGAAAACTCCAGGTCCTCTATTTGGGGCAATGAGGAAGAGGGTAAGGGTGCAGTTATCGGTCAATGAGCGGACGTACCATCAGCAAAAGTTGAAGGTTTTCGGGTGTAGACGGATTCAAAGAAATCGGAGGAGAGGGAGGCTTTAATCCGGTCTCCGGTCGCCAGTTGTCCATCGGCTGATCTCAGGGCATAGATGAGTTCCTTAGATCTCTTCGTGATTTGTATGTAGCCGTACAGTATCTTGGGGTGTTCCAACGACTTTTGTAATATGTTCTACTCGTATTTCTTGCGCAGTTTGGTAGATTTGCTTTTACAAATGTTACGTTGTTGCTTATAATCCCGTAAGAGTTCATCGGTGCCGGTCAATCTGTAGCACCTCCAAAAGCGGTTTCTCTTTTTGAAAGCGGCCTGCAAGTTTGCGTTTATCCACTTCAGGCGATTTTAACTTGTCCTTCTTCTGAAGGGACAGTTGAGACAAACAGTTCTTTTCAACGTCGAGCTAAAGGTCATCTACTGTTCATTTGCCCCACCTTGGATATCTGCTTCCCATGATACCTCAGACATTTCTCTTCTCATAAATGGGTAGTCGCCCTTCCAAATGTTACTTTCCCATGTGTTGGAGAAATAGGGTTTGGAGAACAGCGAATACTCGAAATACAGCATAATATGGTTACTAGACCCTAATGGGGGTCGATCCTGCAGTTCAATCACAGTTTCCTCCTCTCGGGTAAAGATAAGGTCGATTCAGTTTAACTGTTGTCCTTTCCTAGCCCGAGTTCCAAACGCGACGATTTGGCAGAGCAGTTTGTCTGTGGCCCATTGTAGTAATTTGTGATTGAAGTTGTCTGGAAGACCCTGTGCAGTCCATGTCTGCCAATCAGCACCAGGAGCGTTAAAGTCCCCAACGATGAGGATGTCTTTTTTCTCACTAACCTTTTACAATTCTGCTATGAGGATAGTGTCTGAGTCAGGAGTCTGGTTTGGCGGGCGGTATTTCACCGAAAGCGTCAGTGGTCTTGCATAATTTGCATATATGGTAATATTTAGCATTTCCACATCTTGTGCTGGGAGCGGTACTTCAGCCATGGCTGTCAGCTTGCAAGTGACATAGACTATAAGCCCTTCTCCCCTAGTTGTTCTGTCTTTCCTGAAAAGCTGATATCCTCTAAGTGATACTTCAGAATCAGAGATATCTTTCGAAAACCAGGTTTCAGTTTAAGCCATGATGTCTGGTTTCACCTCATCGACCAAGTTCTTTAGTTCGTCCAGCTTGTTAAACAAGCTTTGTACAGTTGCGGTTAGGATCTTTAGGGATAGTTTACTCCGTGAGGCCCAACCCTCATCGTGACAGGTTTTGGCCAGAGCAAGGGCTCCATGACTTGTATTATTTGACCATCGTTTATTTTCAGGCCCTTTGCCCCGCTTTCGATCCTCTCTCTCAAATCTGTCCTTAGTTTCCTCAAATTCATCTGCTCCCTTGGCTCGTACTCTGGCTGAAAAAACACTTGCTTGTGCGAATTTCGTAAGGCCGTTTTTCCTTTTAGCAGTTTTGATGCCAAGCCTTCGCTATCAAAGATGACTTGGAGAGGCCTTAGGTTTGTTTGTAGGTCGCGGCCTGGGTCTGCTTTACCCAGACGGAAGGCTTTATTTACGGTAAAGATTTCCCCATCCTTTAGGACAGCGCTGACGTATTCGTGTATTCGCTCATAGTCATGTGCAACTCGTTCCGCTGTACTGTCAAACGTGGACTCAGGAGCACCCTGTATGAGAATGTTGTTTTTTTCGATTTATGGACGACTTCTGTAATACCTCACCTGTAGTTCCGTTTGACTCGTCTTGAATAACTATGCACTTTTGGCGGTCAATGGAAACCCTTAATATATTTCCAGCCCTGCTGCCATCGAAAGACCCCGAGGTATTGTTAGGAATATCGTTTGACTTTGTGTTCCCGTTACCGTCACCAGAGAAAAGCTTCTTTTGGATGCTAGGATGGCACTGATAAGGTCTGGTTTCGTGCTGCCCCCTTCTACATTTGTGGTTTTCTTCAGTGATTTGTATGCAGCCTTAGCATACCAACTACCTCGTATTTGCTGGTTATCTGTGCCCGAACAGACCTTACTAGAAAGTGGAGTTGTAGAAACTCCTTCTCTGGTTTGAGCATGTTGATTGGTAGGTGTGTTGTTTCGCGCAGTATCGAGAGGATTTGAGGTGAAAGCTACCAATTTCGCGGCCCGGGTTGACAGTGTCTGTTCAACTTCCACAGTAGATGCCTGGTCCTGAGATTTTGCAATTACTCTCCTCTGCTGGCTACTCGTTTGGCTGGTGCTTAAGCTCGGCCCACTTATATAAGCCCTGGTGCTTAGTTGGTCTTTTGGGAGCCCGAGAGCGCTTCTTCGTTCTCTGAGAGGCCTGTGGGTTGACCGTTTCCCCTGTCCATTGCGGACTACCAACTCAGTCAACCACCCTGGCTGCCTAAGCATTTTGTGCGTAGACGCTTCGACGAGGGATGCTGCTTCTCCGTACGTTAGGTTCCCTCCCACAATTTCACGCATCGCCAGTTTCTCCTCGTGAGGGTGAAATCGAGAAAATTTCTGCAGCTCCTCCATCTCCAATCTAAGACTATTAACCACCTTCTCAAGGTTCGTAACTTTGTTGAGAAGGGTAAAATATGATATGCAGGCTTCATCTTTATGAGTTTCATCCTTTAAACTTTTAAGAATTTTACTTTGCTTGGCAGGAGGACATTTCAATAAATTTCTAGATCGATTTTCTGTAGATAGTAAGGGAACTTGGAAACTGCGCCTGCGTTCCGTGATGGCGAAGTGAAGTAGGCGCTCGGCTTCTACGTGAGGGGTCCAGAGTTCTAATCCGTTGCGATGATGTCGGGATTTCGAATGCATGCACTGGCGAACATTCCTCCCCGTCTTGCAAAGCTGTATCGCGCATAATTTCAATTGTTTCTGTCACCATGTTTTCACAACGGACCGTTAATAAATCAAATATAAAAGTCGATTGCTTTTGATTTTTTAATAACCAATTTTGATTATTCTCATCCATGTCTGTGTGACGAAGTTGGTTAGACGCTCGACTTCTGTAAGAGGTGTCCCTGGTTCGAGTCCGACATGTGGCAGCCCTTTTTCTTTCTGGTTAAGGGATTTTGACAGTTCGAGTCCAGGTGACGACAGACAGTTTTCTGACCCCTGCATATCTGGATCGCTAAAGCTTACAGATGTCATGCTCCTAGTGACCGTGTGTGAAGACATTTACGTATAAGTCGACAAGACTAGGAAGATAAGTGAGATACTCCACAAAAACACTTATTTATGCGATACCTTTCAGACGAGAGTGTAACGAATAATTATGTAAACAAGAACGAATCAGCCTTTGTAGAAGTTCTCGCTGTATCGTTCGGTATTGGAATAGTCTGCTCGTGGTAGGAAGCAGTAGAAACTGAGAAGGACGCAATCCTTTGAAACCGAAAGTTTGCAGGAGCAGCTAGGTCCTGTTAGAGATTGCTGGGGAAGGTGAGGTTGATCAGATGAAGTAAATTGTTAGTCCTTGCAGTCTGTAAATGCGATTTGTAGCCCTAATTCCCGACGATATCACCGAAGATGTTTGACTGACCAAAATAATTCTATCCATTTTCTATCAGAACCTAAGTAGTTTTGTTCCAAGAAATTACCACAAAGTTAACTCTACATGTCAACGTCAGTTATGAACAGTTGACCAAGAACTCGCATCTTGCGAATAATAATGCTCCGTTGAGTTCCCCATACACTCCAGCCTCCGTAAGTATATTCAATAGAAAGTATTTTCAGGAACACGTTGCATAAATATAGAGAACCGCTGTAGACATCGAACAGATAACAGTCCGAAAAAAGATAATCACAGGATGAAATGAGTATACGTAGACACCGGTAGCTTTATCCAGTAGGCGTTGGAACATCAGAAAAGTATTGGCAAAAACAAAGGAACCGGTATAGCCAGCACAGGATTTTCAGCCGTCCACCATCAATCATGTCCAAGTGCAAGAATTGAACACCTGTCCTTTAAACCTGGGATCTCTAGCCAATGACTCAATGGTCATGAGCCCATCGTTCTGTCTTTTTTATTGGTTAATATTAATGTTAAGGAGTTTATCGCAGGGGGTTAAGTGAATTAAACCCAGCAACTACAATTTTCAGACCATGGTTACTTATTGCTGAGGAGAGAAGTCTTTAAAGGCCAGAGTAGATGGAAGAGTTTATTTTGTACACAACGGAATAGGAGAATAGATTGACCTGGGAGAGATACGTCCGATCAGTAGGTTGACCGGGCCCAAGTGAGGTCTTACAGTAGTCGGGCCAGAGGACAGATAGAAGGGGACCTTTCATTGGGTAGGTCGGCCTGAAGATTTTGGGCAGAGAGGCAAATTGCGTCGGGCACGCGTGCAAGCTCCTCATTCGTCGCCTCATAGATGCGAGAACTATGATTGGCTGATCAAGACGTCGAAAAAAGCAGATCGGTGAGCGTTTGGGAAAGTGCACTTCGACGCGAGCTAGTCAGGCAGGCACGACCCGCTACAGTACTCCCCCCGGAGACCGTAACGAGATAACTGAAAGAATCCGAGTGCAGGAAGAATAGTTAAGTTAAGTGTGAGAGATATGTACCAAGATGAGGTTGCGAGAGGCGGGTTAGTGCCGCCAGTGCCGCTTGGGAGGAGGAAAGGTCATCTCGCGTCCGCTTGTGCAACTGGGTCTGCGGTAGGAGGAAATTTCGCGTTTACGCGTGCATCGGCATGTCGTAGGAGATTGGGCATCTCAACTACGTGATAGGGAGCCTGGTTGGCCGGGTTGAACTTCCACAGCAAATCAGCATGCCGTATCCGTATGAGTTCAACCAGAAGAATCGTTGGCAGTAAAAGGAAGGGTGGAGAATGAGAAGGAGATCTGGGTGCTGACACTCATGAGGGGACGTCTATGTTGGATTGGGAAGAAACCATGACCTGGGTTGAATGGGTTATCGGCAGTAAGTCGCGAATGCCAATCACCAAATACGTAGGGACATGTCCATAAATCGCCAAATACGCAGGAAACTGCATTGGGACAGGTCAGGAAGTCGGCAACTACGCAGGGAAGGCAGGCCACATCAGAAGTTGTGAGCCGTTGAAGATCTCGACCTCGCTTCACGACAGGATGTCGGTGCAGAAAGTCTGCATATCGCGGTCACATCAGATGACACAGGAGAAATTCAATTGAAGGCGAGGGGGGTTTTGATGATGATTGAGCTCAGCCAGATCAGAAGTTGAGGGTTCATCTCACGTCGGAAAGTCACCAATATCGCAGGGGGTTAAGTGAATTAAACCCAGCAACTACAATTTTCAGACCATGGTTACTTATTGCTGAGGAGAGAAGTCTTTAAAGTCCAGAGTAGATGGAAGAGTTTATTTTGTACACAACGGAATAGGAGAATAGATTGACCTGGGAGAGATACGTCCGATCAGTAGGTTGACCGGGCCCAAGTGAGGTCTTACAGTAGTCGGGCCAGAGGACAGATAGAAGGGGACCTTTCATTGGGTAGGTCGGCCTGAAGATTTTGGGCAGAGAGGCAAATTGCGTCGGGCACGCGTGCAAGCTCCTCATTCGTCGCCTCATAGATGCGAGAACTATGATTGGCTGATCAAGACGTCGAAAAAAGCAGATCGGTGAGCGTTTGGGAAAGTGCACTTCGACGCGAGCTAGTCAGGCAGGCACGACCCGCTACAAGTTGCACTCACAGTGGCAAAGCGTTTAAATCAATTAAGGAAGATCATGGGTTTTAATTCGAGGTGCTCTATGCGTGCTTAAATAAAGAAGGAGGATAAGCCAAGACTTACGACTCAGGTGTCGCTTGCCTTTGCCAATTTCCAATTTTATGGAATGCCCATCTACCAAAGTACATAATTTCTTATAGCGTTTAGGATTGCTTGAGTGCACTACTAACGTAGCGTACATTGGCATTAATCAACTTTCAAGATTTATGTAATTATTTCTTAAACGTGCATGTATCACTGCCTGCTGGCACTTTCCCGGCTCAAATGTGACTATAGTCACATGCTACTAAAAGAACACTTCAGCAACATGAAATGAATTCAGGTGCTTTTCTCTGCTTTCATGCATTATTTTTTAATCATATAATATTATGTTTTCTTATATTGTAGGAAGCCGTCACCGAAGATGAATGCGAGACATGCAGTTCACAATACACTGACCTATCAATAAATCAAACAATAAAGTGTTTAAAACTTTCTGTACAGGTGGGGGATAAAAGGGTTAAAAATCTCCGCCCTTAGTTCTATCCTAGGTTGGGATATAGCCCCGTTTTCCACTCGCCGTAAAAGAGGGTAAACGGAGATTGTGCTGACTGGGGATATTTAAAAACCACCTTAGAAATTGCGAGCATTGCAATTTGTGCTATGGTGGCAGTTGGAAGAATATGCTGTTTGTTTCAATACGACAAGGATTATGGCAATAAGCAGTTCAAACTGGACCACATTCTTTCAAAAGGGCAAAGTCAACACAAGCCTTGAGCAAGGGCATGATTAATATGACCTTGGAAATTCATGAGCCGTATTTGACCGTCGTGTGTAGCCAGGAGGCAGACTGCAATTGACACGCACGTAGAAGAACACATGTGAGGTTCAGCTTCGCAGCAGCCGCACTGAACAGAGTCTATATGGGTTTGAAGGCGCATGCTAGTTTGAGCGATTATCGATTTTTCTAAATTCCCGGAGGAAACGCGAAAATAGCCTTTAAACTTGAACCCTGATAACAGGCCGTTATTCCAGCGTTTAAAGGGTTTCTTTATTTTTTTTCTCATCTCGTGGTGCAATCACTGTTAGATGGGAGGAAACAAATTATGAAATCAAGGATAGTTATAAAGGAAACAACCCCACTTTCACTGGTGGCAAAAAAATGCTTCTGTGAGATGTGCCGAATGCAGGTGGCAGGTGTTGACGACAAAAACACACCTAGCAATTTCAAAAATGTTGAAAATCGGCCGAACAAGAAGATTTAGGTCATATGAACTTTGGACACGAGCATTTTAAAAAGCCAATGTACGCGAATCTAGTTATGAAGTTAACTGTGATCATGCCCAAAGCGTCTTCGGAAAAATAAAAAAGCACTTTTGTTTTGCAGCTGGGATATTAAAACGCATTATCGCCTCTCACTAGATTTTGTTAACATTCGGGTGTTTTTGTCTCGATAGCTGCATAGGTCGTTTTGTGATTTTATGTACTTTCAATATTCTTAACCCACACGCAGTAGAAGCACACCTTTAGCCTGCAACAAACGAGACGAAGGTGCCTGTGCCGCTTCAATTCGGAGTTGGATTGAGAGGCGAGAGAATCAT
>JAYGXS010000003.1:84264116-84274547 GCA_036362985.1 Ligula intestinalis
TATGCCATACTCTAGGTGTGTTCGAACAAATGTGCCCTACACTATGCCAAAGAGATCTTCATCGAAGGCTAGAAACGCCCTTTTGATAGCGTGCAGCACTCCCATGGCTTTATTTGCAGTTTTGACGCATTGTAATGAAAGCTTCATATTACTCTGTATCCAAATGCCGAGGTATTTTTGCGTAGATGCTACGGCAATTTGAATGTTTTTCAGGTGATATGTCCTGCTGATATGGGGGATAGGGTAGTTTGTTGGACGCAGGTAAGGGACGACACACTTCTGCACATTGAAATCCAGCAGCCATCTCTCGGAATACGTCTGCAGTTTGCAAATATTATTTTGCAGAGCATCTCGGTCGCTTGGGTGCTTAATGAACTGCCAGAGCTAAACGTCATCGGCGAACATGATTTAACCGCAGTCCAGTTTTTGAAGGCTGTCATTTATAAAAAGAGAATGAAGAGTAGGGGACAAAGAATGGAGCCTTGAGGAACCCCGCTAAATACGTCAACCCAGTCCGATATATCCTCCCCGAAGCAAATGCGTTGTTTTCGGCCGACTAAAAATGACCTGATCCAGTCCAAAATTTTTACCCTTGATGCCAAGAACGCTCAGTTTATGTAAAAGGCGTTGTTGGGGCACGCAGTCAAAGGCTTTGTGGAAATCGATGTACACTACGTCCACTTCAAAGCCTTCTTCTAAAGCACTTTTTCAGGCCTCAATTGAAGTAAGTAAATTTGGAAGGAAGGAGCGCCCTCGCCGAAAGCCATGTTGGAAATTTGGAATGATGTCACTTTCATCGCAAAATCTTAGTATGGCCTGCTTGACAAAGACCTCCATCATTTTGCAGGAAAGGCAAGTCAAGCTTATGGACCGGAAGCTGTTTGCAGACATCTTGCTACCTCCCTTATATAACGGTACGATATTGGCCGTCTTCCACTGCAAACGCAAGTCTCCTGTTCTCATGGAAAGCTCATATAGAGATGAAAGAGGCACCGATAGCTCGGTCGACAGTTCTTTAAGTATCAGTCCGGGGATCCCATCCGGTCCAGGAGACTTGTCTGGTTTGATGTGACTGAGGACATGTCTTACGTCTGCGACAGAAAAGGTAACAATTTCAATAACGGCTGTACCTTCTCCCACTTCTACTCCCGAATTGTCGTCGGGAGATTCCATCGTAAACGCCGATCTGAAAAACTCTGACAGTAACTCTACTTTCCGCGGTCCTTCCATTACTACGTTCCCGAGGTTATCCCTTAGAGCTGCAATGTCATCCCGGTGTTTCCGTTGACTGCGGATGTATCCATAAAACTTCTTTGGACATATTTTGGCTTGTGCTGTAAGTTGACGCTCAAAGGCAGTTCTAGAATTTCGTATTTCCTTACGGCATATATTTCGTTGAGCTTTAAAATCGGCAAGTGATATTGAATCTTGAAGATGCTCGTACTTTTTTCCACGATTTTTGTTATTTTTTCATGACCTTTTTTATCGGCTGGTTGACATATGGAGGTCTGGCACATGGTCTTATTACTTTCATTGGGCAATGGACTTCAATTAAGCGCTCTACAGCCCCTTGGATGTGCTGCCATAATTCATTTCTATCGTTCGTACTGGGTAACCAGTTTTCTGCGGAAGCGGTACGTCTCATTTCTTCAAAATTGGCTTTTCAAATATTTCTACGCCTCTTTATTTGCCACTTTGGAGACAGTAGGTAACACACGCAGGTAAAAGCAACGTGGTCGCTTAACCCAAGTGGCGGTTGTGAGTTCACTTCCATTATGATCCCCTCTTCTTGACTAAAAACGAGATCTAGACAGTTTGATCGCTGGCCTTCTCGCAGTCGGATTGTGAAGTCTGTGTGTTGAATGAGATATTTGTCCGAAGAAAACTGAAGTAGTTGATAATTGAAAGGTGCTGCTGCGGCCTTTACTCCAGGCCTCATCCAATCGATGCCAGGAGCGTTGAAATCACCCGGGAGTAATAGGTTTTCCTGTTTACAGATAACTGTCAGTGAACTTAGCAGTTCTACGTCGTCACTTTCACTGGAGCCGGGAAACCGATAAACAACGCATATATTGAGTACCGGATGTTGCCTAATCTTAATTTTTCATGAAATTATTTCAGATCGTCGTAGGGCTATGTCTGCGATTTCCCTCTGACAACAGGAAATTTCATTGGCTACATAAAGGTCCACTCCTCCGCCCCTACGTTGATATCTGTCGCAGCGGGACAGTTGATAGCCTTCAATGCTGACTTCGCTGATCCCTATTGCTTCGGTCAGCCAAGTCTCTGTTAATGCAATTATGTGGTTTCTGCTCAGATACTATTGTTTTGAATTCGTCAAGTTTATTGAAGAGACTCTGACAATTGGTATAATAGATCTCGAGGCAGCGGCCACTATTGCTTGTGGTATCTTCTAGAACCGGCCGGTTGACCTTGGTTAAGTTTTCCGCCTGACTACTTCCGGCCAAAGAAAATTGCGTTCAATGTGAACTATTTTTCCTCCTCTTATTTGTAGGCCGGTTTTGCCTTTGTTCTTTCGGTCGTTTACATCGTTTTTCAAAAGTCGCATTTTCCTGCGTTCCTTTTGTTCATAATCCGGCTGAAAGAAAACTCCAGCATGCATGGTCCACAGAGACGACTTTCTTTCCAGCATAAGCTGTGCATGCGCTTCGGTGTCCCAAATGACCTTCAATGGTCGTGGCCGAGAGCTTGGACCATTCGGCGTCTGATCCTTGCCTATTCTAAATGTTTTGAGAATTTGTACAGACTCAGTGCCCCTTAGAAGTGACTTAGCGTGCGGCCGAACGAGACCTCGATCGTGCTCCGACTTATCCCCATCAACTGTAGCCTTTGATTCTGGTGCACCCTGTATCACTATATGTTGCTTTCGGTTGGCTCGACCTTGGGCCGTTGTCACATCGCACTGAATCAGAGTAGCAGCAGGGGTCTCGAAGTCCAGATCTGTGAAAGATTCTATGGACAGTTTGCTGGTAGCATTTCCTTCTAAGTGACCGTTTACCCTTTGGTCCAATTCAACTTCCTTTTCTTCAGAAGTCTCCTCTTGGAGTGGTTGTCTTACTTTTTGTTCACATGGCGTGCTCCAAGTTCTGTCTCGCGATAAAACTGAGGGCTTTGGTTTGTCTTTAGCAGGTTGCTCTTCAGCCACCTTTTGCTGGCGTATGCGTCTGCGTTTGGCCCTGCTGGACTCGTGGTTTCCTGGTTTATCAACCACTGACCTGTCCTCTGCATGCGCCGCATCCGGTGGTGTTATCTTATTATGCTTGATGAGCACTGCTAGTATCTCCGCGCAAAATTCAAGACTTTCCTCTTAACGCATTACGCGCGTGGCTAGGTTAAGACATCCATCGAAATCTGCATGCGCAGGCTTATTTGGCTGGGTGGTGTTCGGTTCAAAGACAGTTGGTGAAGGAAGATGCGTTTTTGCATAGTGGGTGGTCTGGGATTTCGTACGCGTTATTGAAAGCGCTTCGGCTTTTTTGGGAGTACCTTGGCAAAGGTTGTAAGAGGCGGCTTACATAAGTTAACCTGATTGCACCCGTTAGAGTATATCGTAGCGACTTGGCCTTCAGTGTGTGAGCTGGTGTTGAAGTCGGTAAAGCGTCCGACATTATGAAAGGAGTTCTGGGGTTCAAATCCAGCCGTCGACGAACATTTTTTTTCAGCTAGCAGAGATAGATTGTGCACGTTACCGTAACCCATGCTATTGGAAACTATAGAAGAGGGCATTAATTCAAAGTTTGCAACCAAACGGCCCTGCTAATTTAGATAGCAAAATATAGATGGCTCTTACATTTATATGGTTATTATTTTAAAAAATATGCTAGTTGGTATAAAAAAATATTAAGGTTGTCAAGGGGGGACCTTGGCCAAAAAGTCTAATCATCGTTATGGTGGACATGTAGTGGAGATAGATGATAAGCTGCTAGCCGTTGGGTTATCGGCTTTTTGCTATGGTAAATGCGGTGAATTTTATGATAAACGCTTTTGGAGGTTTTGAATTTTTTCCGCACCCTGTGTGCAGTGTTTGTCAAATGTTCGAGAGGAGGCAACGCGTACCGCTGCTCTTCCTCCCTGGCCATTGTTGGAGTTGATTCGGATGTCCTGAACTATGTTGTCTGGTTTGCTCGACAGAGCCGGACATGACGTGGACAGCCAGTGTGCTAACGCAAGTCGGGGTTGGCCTCAATTAGATTCTGTCCAGGCAGATTGCGTCGTCCATATTCCAGTGTGTACTTTCAATCACATTACCAGAAGCGATATCACATCTCATCCACAGCTTACATGAGACGGGGAGAAGGTGCATGTACCACTTCAGCTCGAAGTTGGATAGAGATAAGAGAGAATCAGGGCAGGAGCCAACACCTAACTCGGTGGCACCGCAATGGACAGCGTCAAAAGGGCTGCAACATGCTGTATAATTAACTAGCTCTGCACCATTCCTTCAAGACTCTCCGTGGAACAAGCGTTATAAATTTAATCAATAATATTAGAGAGTAGCTAGGCTAGGTGTTTAGGTATGTCGTTCAGGTTGATTTAAACTTGTGAATATTGCAGATTTGTTGTCTCCCACGTTCGGACCCTAGGCTATTTGTATGAGTCTTAGTATCGACGGCTGAAGTGGACATAGTTGATCAATTTATTATATTCCGTTTACCAGCAGTGGTCAATCAAGTGTTCCACCATTGCAGTCAAGTCAAAGAGGAACCCATTGCTACATCCACCATGCGGGCACCTACATTAGCTGACAGGTATATAAGTCACATAATGTTTCAAATAAGTCCAATCCAAAGAAGAACAGAGTGCCGATAGAGAGTTTTCTTCTAATAGTAGAAAATATGCGAGTTTCAGGCAGCATTTCAGAAGAAGATGCGACCACTGGACCAAGTGTTTTATTTGCCTGACATTTCGGATTCCATCAGGAATGGTTAATCGTAGGTAATGGTAACACATTCGTGGTCGTACGCAGATAGGGTTGAGACATGCACAAGTTGAACGTCATTTATAGTTTGTAGTGGTCATCCGCGTGTGTGTGATAATTATTCACTTCTGTAGCCACCGCTTGGGACTTAATTGATGCGGCATTGGATTGACACTTCGCGTGCAACTCACTAATTGCCACAATTGCCTTACCAACGTCGGATGCGTGCCTGATAATTGCGTGAAAATTATGCCCGTTGTCGTCAACGTTATTGCTGTGCCCAGCCCTTCTCATGTGACTGATTTTCTTGCTCAGGAAAATTCTCAGTACACCGTATGGGAACGCCAAATCGGTGCGCTTGTTGATTAACTGAGGGCCTAAAAACCATGACTCCAGCAGCTCGCGGCTCACGCGGTTGTTGCCTCTTGCAAGGATTTAGGCCTCGTCAAACTTGAAAATATGGCCGGGTCCCGTCAGGTGAGCTGCAACCTGGGAGTAGGCGTCTTTCTTTCCCACCGCCGCTGCATGCTCAGCCATTCGCGTCCGGAATAATCTTCCAGTTTCTCCGACAAATTTGCTTTGTCCACAACTGCATTAGTTCCGGTAAACGAGTCCAGCCATCTCCTGCCTTGGCAGTGGGTCTTCTGGTTTCATGACCCGGCGCCTGATGGTTGCTTCTGGCCTGTGCGCAAATCCAACTCCAAGTGGGGTGAGTCGGCGACTGACTGCTTCCGATCCATTCTGCACGTACGGAAGAGCTCGCCTGAATTTTGGGCCAGTCGGAAGTGGCTTCTTCTCTTGTTTGCGTATGCATTGGCTGATAAAATTGTGCGGGTAACCATTCGCTCTCAGTACCCGTCGAAGGTGTTGCAATTCAGCGACTTTGTCTTCCACTTCGCTGCAATGCGTCTCAACGCGCCGGTAAAGCGTTCTTACGCAGCTGCGTATGTGACCGATTGAGTGGTTGCTGTTATAGTCTAGGACTTAGATAGTGTTGTTTGCTTTCCTGAACACTTTCGTTTTTAGAGCACCACCGTCTTTGCGGCAAGCGAGGACATCCAGAAAGGGCAGCTCGTGGATCTGTTCTTCCTCCGTCGTAAATTGAATGTCCGGGACGATGGCGTTTAGACGTTCCTTGAATGCCAGCACCTGATCCAGCTTAATTACGATGACAGCAACAAATTCCTAATACCTATAAGATTTGAGAATTTGCAATTATATTGATAATTTCAGAAATCTGCAAAGTACTGGAATAAATGGACACATATAATTATGTTTATTTATATTTAAGGGTTACAGGCAAGAAATGCCCTTGAAGACCCTAGTAATGTAAATCAAGCAATGTTATTGTTACAGTTAATGGGCAGTTGGTGGAGGATATATGGTACCATGACAGAATTTCCAATGAATTTTCACGGAACAGAATGAAAACAGTCTTGAGCCAGAAAATGATTAACAATGCTGGCAGTAGGAAATCGTGTTGTAAAGTCGCCTTTTCACAAATAGAATCACATAGAGTCTTATTTTAAGGTCCGCAATTGTGTCAGCGGAAACCATCGCGATTGGTAGCAAGTTCCAAGGTCGAACCACACGTTGAATAAACAAATATTTTCGAAGGTCAAGTCGTGTGCGTTCGTTAGTGACCTTGTAAGGATGGCCACGCATATGAGTTGTCTGGGCTTATTCGAAGAACTCCTCCAATTTCAGGAAGAAACTGTGGCTCCACATTATTCGGAATGTCCAGAGCAGGCTGCACTGAACCTTCCTGTTAGAAAAAGAAAAAAATGAAGTTTGATCAATCTCTCCTGATATGGTAAATCCCTGAGACTACCGACCATCTTTTTCGCACTGCGTTGCACTTGCTCAAGAAGGTCCACATATTACGTCTCAGTACACCGTATGGGAACACCAAACCGTTGCGCTTGTTTACGGACTGGGGGCCTGAGAACCATGAGTCATGATTCTCTTCCAGTCTTAGCTCATCTTCAGCGCGCACAGCCAAGCATTTACGCCCATAGAGGAGGTTTGACCGGATGGATGCACTATATACACGAATTTTGGTGGCGATTGAGATGTCACGTCGGACCCATAGGCGATTATGAAAGATTAAGAAAACCCAGCGAACATATCATGCAACATCGATCTCATTTAAACGCGATCCTACCAACTGTAGACAACCAAAGCTTGAGGCTAGCAGCTTAATATCATCAGCGTAATCAAAATCAGTTAGCCATCGTCCGAGTGCAATTTCAACACCGTCGTTGCCTGTCCAAGATCTGTAGACTGGACGGCAAATTCCGGAGGGTTATTTTGACAGCCAATTTCGTAAAACTTTCAAAGATTGAAGCTTGTTTCTGTTTTTTCCTCTTTCCATTTGCAGAGATACGTGAATCCACTTGTGAGATCTGTGGGATTTCCTTTCCGCGAAGGACATACACGACTAAGAATAGTACTGCACTCCATAACAGTGCGTCTATTCTGACTTTAGTAAGTTTATTTTTATGCCTGTTTACTTTAATTCACAATGTCATTCCTCCTTTTGCTTGCAATCTTCACCCAGCATTGCAACAGATGAAGGGAATGTAAGCAAATCCTAGCATGTCGTCATTTTAGTGACTTTGATGCCCTTTTAATCACTTGTTCATGTCGCCCCCTCCCCCCACCTGTCTGCCACCCATTGATAGCGATTGTGCCCATGAATAGTTGTCTTTTTAGAATGAAAGTCAGACCGACGTATTAGTCGCTGCAGTGCCTGCATGCAACTTTTGGGTTTTTGTATGGACTGGTAATTTTTCTTTCAGTTAGCGGTGCGCATGCTCTTTTCTACATACCAGACTGTTTCTTGCAATTTTTGTGGGCTTACCGGTTTTTTCTTTTGTATATGGTGTTTGGCCTTGGAAAAGTTTATTAAGCATCTCCGCAGGCTCCCTTTGGAATGAACAGCACGCCTAGACCCTCGCTAATTTTAGACAGCTAAGTCCCAGTTCAGATAACTGGTTTCGTCTTAACAGGCCATGAGAATAAGAACGCCTTGCCCATTTTAAATAAATGGCACTGCGATAATTTCCAAGAAAGTAGATTATTCCCGTAATGAACTCTTAAAGAAAGTTCACCTTTGACATAATCTTGGTTCCCAAACCCTCACATTACCTCCATCCATGAACATTTCCCTAAACTAAACTATAACGCAAAACTTATTTCTTAACCTAATTTCACTGAAACTCAGCTATGATAACTTGAGAACCATTTCTTGTTTCGGTTTCAGAACCACAAAAGGTTTTGTGTGCAATCTGTGATCATGTACTTACGCTAAAGCATAGTCTGAAGAGCCACGAGGAGCAATAACATCCAAGTACCCTTCTCTGTGTTTATTGTGCTCTTTAACAAAACGATCGCTGGCTTCTAGCATCCGCATTTTTATAAATCTACTCGAGAAAGAACTGACGACAATTTGGTTGCTCTGATAAATTAGGCACATTTCGACTATTGACCTACATATGTTTGCATCACAGCAAGCATCTGTTGTACGCTTGACTCCGATGCCGTCTTGGTTTTAGCATGCAGGAGGATACTCAAGCTTCACTGCGAAATACGTTTTTCCTCACAACTCACCATTAAAACAATGGACCTAAACCTGGCTATTTTAAATGTTAGGCTCCCAATTATCGTGAAGTCGTTGATTCAGAAGCGTGAATTGTCGGAATTTTACTTTACGTATAACTTGTCAAAGTTTCTTCCTAGCTTGATCTTTTGCTACTTAAGTGTGCGTTTATGCAGATTAACCATTTTCGTCATCCTCTAAAGTAAAAGTGGGCTTAAAGCAAGTAAACCCAGCCTCTGGTACATCGAATTCTCTTACTCTGTTCTGTTTTTGTTTAAGATCTGGGCACGTTCTCCTTTGATGTTTGTGGCCATTCGTTCGAAGACAGAGGAACCCTGAAGGCTCATATGGACAGTGTGCACGACAGTACGCTTCTTTTACACTTTATTTCCCTCGTCTGTTTGATCTTGTATCAGGCAATTGACCGGTGCATGGTAAACAGAGCGAGTGAGGTTAGCCCTCGGGAATTCTACCTTACGGCAAATAAGCACATTTCTCAGTATTAAGTTGGTTTGGCAGAATTAGTTAATTAAGTTGACCCAATTGTGAGAAAACTCGCGGCATTCGGCGGGATTCGAACCCGCATAAGAGAGAGGCCTTTTAGCCATGCCAACGCTCTACCCACTTGAGCTACGAATGTCGCGCTTCACACCTTGAGTTTAATCACACTTGGATCGAAGACCCGTGTTTCAAGGGAAAAAATAAAGGAGGTGGGAACAGGCACTGAGAACTCTTAAGGTGAATGGCAGCTCATCAATCGAAACAAGCTCATTAATTATCTGCCCCTTCCATTTCAAGATTTTCTATTCGTTGTATCCATTCTATTGATAGAAACGTTTATACATCTTTTGCATACGGCTTGTCAGGTAAGATTAGTGACCTGTCTCGGGTGTTTGTTTATGTGTTTTTTTTGGTCGTAAATTTCGGTGGGGCTTAGCAAATGACAGCCTTAATTTATAAAATAGAAATTTTTAAAACTTAGTTCTCCATCCTTTTCTCAAAAATAGTGTACTATCTCATAATTGCACTGCCCCCAAATTCGTGAACGCAAAACGAAATCATCTGCTCTGTTAACGTATATAATTAAAAAAGTGTACGCTTATTATTGATATTCTTTCATAGTACAGCACGCAAAGAGGTGGAGTTGTGCTTTGCAGCGTTTAATAGCGTAGGTAATTCCTTAGATATCAAGTAACTATTAAGTTGGTTTGGCAGAATTAGTCAGTGTAGTTGACCTCATTGTGAAAAAACTCGCGGCATTCGGCGGGATTCGAACCCGCATAGGAGAGTGGCCTTTTAGCCAAGCCAACGCTCTACTCACTTGAGCTACGAATGTCGCGCTTCACACTGTGAGTTTAATCACACTTGGATTTATTTTACCCGCACAACTTTGCTGTTCATATGGAATCCACCAATACGGGACAGCAAGTTGACTGCCCAAGCAGGATTTCCTAAACAATCATCTAGAATCCACCTGAATGAATACTAGGCTGACTTAATTATTAACTTGGTTTGGCAGATGTAGTTAATTAAAACGACCCAGTTGTGAAGAAAATCGCAGCATTCGGCGGATTTCGAACCTGCATAGGAGGGAGGCCTTTTATGCAAGCCAACGCTCTACCTACTTGAGCTACGAATGTCGCGCTTCACACCGTGAGTTAACTCACACTTGGATCGATATTACCCGCCCAACTTGGCAGATCTTAAAAAACTTTCTCCCCCAATATATTGACCTGAACTCAAATCTTTTCTGGTAAACAGTATCTTGCACCAGATGTCCACCAAATTAACAAAATAAATGACCTCAAGTGTGTGTCAAATCACTCACTCAAATTTTGGTTGTAACACTTAATCAGATATACAGTAGATTACAAATCTGATAAAAGGTTGC
>JAYGXS010000003.1:84274557-84330898 GCA_036362985.1 Ligula intestinalis
ACACTTAATCAGATATACAGTAGATTACAAATCTGATAAAAGGTTGCGGATTTGAATCAGATATAAAGTAGATTACAAATTTGACAAAAGGTTGCGGATTTGAACAGAGATTTGAATTTTTTATTAAGTAAGTCGTGTTGAGTTGAGGCCTAAAGCGCTGTATGCTAAAATTGAATTTCGTTTGGTTTAGTATGCTGGGAGAAGAAGGAGGCGGATATGGGCGCAATCCAGCGTTTGTTGATATCCGAGGAGCTACATACGCTATTAAACGCTGTGGAAAGGACATCTAATGTGCATGTTGCGCTATGAAAGTACATTTATAAAGATCAAGCACTTTTAAATTATAAATGCTCACAAAACGGGAAATTTTCATTTGCATCCATAAAAAAGAGGTGAGTTTTATTATGAAACAGGCTATTATTCTTGGGAAAGGAAGAATGAAATTAAATTAGAAAATTGTATTTGGTGAATCTGCCACTTTTTCTGCTCTAAAATTGAGTAATAAACTTGTTATGACTGTTACGCGTTATACCCAAACCAAAAAGTATGCAGTATATTTTAAGCGTTGCAGGTAAGGAATGCGTGTGAGGACTTTATAAGCATAAAATAAATAAAAAGAGATTTGAAAGTCAAAAAAAAGTTGAATACAGCTAATATAGCACACATTTGAAAGAGTTGTCACGGGATATTACGGAAATGTTTTCTTCAGTCGCCGTTGATATAACTTCCACTCTGCTCTCCATTCTTTATTGTCGAACTGAGCCTAGAAGTAAATAAATATACTTAAAACTGTTCTGATTTAAATATAAAAGTTAGGTACTTCATCTATAGCGGAAGACGTGTCCATAATTTTTAGGGAAATCAATAAACGGGCTAACATTTTTCATTCTGATCTTGACTTAATCTTCAAAAAAAAAAAAACTACGCAGAAATCTGACCCCAAATTATATAACTAGAGCTGTTTTTCCAGCAGAAACCTGTTACAGAATTTTTAATCAATTTCAGGCATAGTCATTCGCGACTTTTTTTTGTGAACGTTAATTTTTCTAGGCAATGACTTGACATGTTTGGGTTCTTCTGAAACCATGACACACGCAGACAGATGTATCATAAAAAATGTCTAAAAGCTCCCAATTAAGGTAAGTACTTTAAAAATAAATCTTAATTTGAAGGTTTTAGTAAGCACGTCTAATATAAGCATTAGCTATTTTCAATTCGCTGAAGCCAGGGAAAACTGTAAATTCATAACTAGCATTTCAAGGAAAATCTGAATCTATTTGTAATCGAAATCTCGAAAAAATTACAGAAACATGTGGCACAAGGCAATTAGTCTTAGTGTACAAAACATTGTACATTAAAAATTGTACCTGACCACACCATTTTAATTGATAAGTCACTGGCCGGCATATGCACACGCGATCGTAGGACATATATATTAATCTTTTGATTTTCCAGTGGGATATATCAAGCAAAAACGTGGTTGCCTTAGTCCAACGTAACTCAAGCAATGTAAAAACGAAGGAAAAAACTAGCAGTTCTCGTGAAAACGTTCAAATATATACGGAGTGTCCAAAAAAATGCATACATACTTTAAATAATTGTAAACTTGGTTTTTATTATAATTTTATTATGTCAAAAACATAAAAAATATAGCACCTATCAGTTTATTATTTTCCACTGAATTTTGACTATTTTAACAGTGAGTGAATGGAAAAAACCCACAGAACATGATTGAATCTGAATACTAAGGGAATTTTGTCATGGAATGTACGAATCCATTGCTTCGCGTTTTCATAAGTGTCATGAGCAAAGTGGACATTCAGTGACAATAAACAATAAAATAGTACTTGTTAATATTATTGCATGCATTAAATAATAAAATTATCATAAACCTTAATTTTAAAACAAGGTAAAATGTGTAGAAATTTTTGGGACACCCTGTATACTGTACATTTGGGCTGTTCGGTAACAGCCATACATTAAATTGCATGTAATATGGAAGCATATATATCCGAAAACTTTACAAAGTATTATTTCCCAACGTAATTTTACTTGTACTGATGTACTCACTCGGTGTGTTTCCATGAACGGGCTTTGTTAACATGTAAAACTTAAGTTTATTCAGAATGCCCGATTTCCAAATATTTAAAATCTTCCATTTTGCTAAAAAACTGGCATTTATATAAAACTTTTAATTCCCTTATAAATCACGATATGTCGTACTGAGGAGTACGAAAATTACTTTATTCCTGGAAGCCTTTGGGGCTGCAACTTGGGCCGCCTTCAAGTAGCAGGGAGTGACTTGAAAAAATCCTTGGAGTTTATGAGTTAGGTAACCTCTTGTACAATGTACTGTAATATGCACAAGGGTTTGAAGTGCAGAGATCTTAGCGTTTTCATCATCACCCAAAGAAGACGACAAAGAATGTTCAAGGATATGGACCGGGTTACATTTATACCGAAGTTCAGGACACTCACCTGTTTCCATCGTCAAACTTACGTGGCGGTTGCTTCTGTTGCCGGGGCTGTTGTTATCGTTTGCAAGTCAGTGCACTTAATGGCCTGTTCTTCGTCCAGCAACAAACAAATCACTTGTTGCTGTCCGCGTGAGTTAATATCAACCTTTTGGGCACGGTGGTGAGGTAGCAGTCCACGCTATTCACGTGGTCGACCCTTCTCCTATTTTCCTCTGACCTTAATTGTTCTCCACGCCTGGATCTGCTTCGCACCATGTTGGCCTTATACAAATTGACTCGAGCCGTTTGCATACTGTTTGGTAGGCAGGATGAAGTTATATGGCTCTGTTAAGTGTTCTAGTCGAAAACCAACTTTCCAGCAGGAGTCTAGCTATTTTGTCATTGGTTCGGCCTACTACCGTTGCCTTTTAGAAGGCGAAGATATGGTTCTTCTGCTGTATGTTTTCATGGACCATTGACAGCTTATCCTCGCGGTTGATTGCGAGCTGCTGATCATGCAACCTGGTGCCAAGGCGTTTGCCCGTTTCACCGACATACCTTGCATCGCAGTCTTGACATGGTATGTTGTAGAACATGACTGACTGTTCTGTCAACGGTAGCGGATCTTTGGACCTCATGATCTGCTGTCTGATGTACAGTAAAAGAGCAAAAGATAAAAGATAAGACCTGTATAGTGGTCATTTATGTGTGAAGGCACTCAAATCAACACTTTGCCATGGATACTCAACTATACCAGATCAGCCAAGGAATATTCAATTGCCTGAAAAATGATCTAGCAGAGTTTACAGCCTCGCCATCAGTACTTTTATCTCTATTTGTCGATACAGTACACATTTTTAACAGTGTGACGGCTTGATTGAACTATTTATAAATTTCAGTGCTTGGCGTGACAACCGTAAAGTATTCAATCCCAGTGAATGTGCTATAAGCGGGAAAATTTCACTATTAGAAGAAGAAAAAAGAAAAAAATGAAGGCACTCGCTTATACGGAGGAAAATAAATATTTTAATCGGTAGGTTTTGCAGACTGAACAAAGTGTTTTGCGCCAGAAAGATTAGATATCACCGAACAATCATGAAAGGCAAAGTTCCGGAGGTCGGGAATGCTGCGGCAGATGTTTCATTTACTGTGTTGCCAGTTGCTTCGTTTTCTGATCCTGTGGTATGTCAACACTTTATATTTAGATTTTGGGTACGTATGGTATGTTTGAAGCATATAGATTAAATTGCTTACTTTAGAATTGCAGTAAACTACTTTCAGAATTAATTGTGGTCCAGGTAAAGTGCATTACCGTACACAATGATATATGAAGGATACCTCGTAAAGGGCTGTCAGTTAAAATTGAGTCATTGGGAATTTATATGGCAAATAGGCTTGAGGAAGTAGTACTTGAAGTCAAGCAATGAAATTAGAAAGATATAGCTAATGGGATGTCACTTAAAGGACTAATATTGAACTACTTGTGTATAATCAGGTAAATTAGTAAGTTTCTTAAGGCACACACCATGCTTTATTTGGAAGGTAGTCCATAGTGCGGTTAAAATAACATGCTTGCTTCAGTACGTTGTTGGGCGCAAAAATGCCAACTTACATTATTCATTCTGACGAAGATATCCCTTATTTGTGTAGGTCAAGTATGAATCACACATGAGCGACTTATCACGCCACCAACTATGTGGTGTTGGAGTTCCTCAATCTAGACCACAGGGCAAAGTAGCCAATCAGTTGTATTATCTGCAGCCCGTATGGCTATTTAAGCAGCCACAATTGTCACTTTCATAACTCTCACCTGTGGTGAGTTGATATACGTGGCTTAAGGGCTTAAGTTGTCAGAAATCGTCCCCGTTGAACTCACTAACGTTCACATCGTGTTTCGTTTTAGAGTAAAATTTCTACACCCTCGCAATGAACAAATTCGTCTTCAGCACTCTTTTTATCGTTGCAATGGTCTCCATTGGTAAGGCATTTATTTCATAAATTTGCCAGCTATTATGTCTGCTCTTAGGATGAATCTTACGCACACTTTTACATTCTCTCTAGTAGCCCGTGATACTGACGCTTCCCAAGACGGTGATCCCAACCTTAGCAGTACTGACGGCTCTACTACTTCCACTACTGACACCTCGACTACTACTTCTACTACTGATACTTCGACTACTATTACAACTGACACCTCAACTACTTCTACTACTGACACCTCGACTACTACTACAGACACCTCGATTATAACTACTGACACTTCGACTTCTACTACTACGGTGCTCCCAACCTTAGCAGTTCTGAAGGCTCTACTACTACTACTCCACTACTACTTCTACTACTGATTCCTCGACTACTATTACTACTGACACCTCAACTACTTCTACTACTACTGACACCTCGATTATAACTACTGACACATCGATTACTACTACTACTGACACCCCAGCAAGTACTAGCAGCCAAGGCGGTGATTCCGCCGGCAAGACTACTGGTAAACCCCGAGCCGACGGTGATGGCAGTGGAAACGGTGCAACTTCAGCTTTGCTGACGGTCCAGCGTTGCCTCATTTTCCTTCCTCTTTTCCAACTTGTCAACTTCTAGGTCTTGGCAAGACAACTATTTATGAAATGTTGCATGGAATGCTGAATGAATGTGTTTCCTGGATACTCGCTTGCGATTCTTATTTGCACGTTGAACGTAACTACTCAAGCAATATTTGCGATTTACTTTTTAAATTAAGCACACCATCACGGTCGTTTACATTCTTGGTAATTGAAGTGCGTCTAGAGTACCCATTGTGGATTTGCTAACGTCTACTTCCCAAACCTCTTACTATCAGTTAAGGAAATGTCTAAACTTCTACTGCACTGTAAAGTAGGACTATTGTAAGCTTGTCGTACTCGCGAAATTCGAAGAATTTGCAACACAACGTTTTATTTTCTGAAGTACAATGTAACAGTTGTACTAGTAGTAGAAGTAGTAGTAGTAGTAGTAGTAGTAGTAATAGGTATGTATGCATGTACGTAGTAGCGTGTTCAATAAATACGCTTTCTTGAAAAGCCTACCTGGCAAAGATATGTTTTTGGCAATTCATCATCGGGCCGGTACAGTTGCATGGATAATGAGAATCGGACAGCTGGACAGTCTTTAAAAATGTCTTACCACTGCAAATCATTGTTTCCAGGGCGCCTGCATGGCGGGTTTGGCATGTAGAGTTCATGGCTTTTGGGAAGTGGGAGAAGTAGAATGAGCCGTTAGTATTTTTTGTGGTTCGAATACGCGTTTTGGTGCTTTCATCTATATTCCGGAAGAGGATTCTTTAGGGGTATTGATTTTCCAACAAAGGTTTTCTGCAGCTGTTATGCAGGTTAGTAACCGCGCCCTGTCGATTCTCCTATCTTTAACGGCAAAAAGGTTTACGTTAGCGTGATAGTATTATGTTTTTATGGCACCTTAAATTGAGTCAAGTAGACATGGAAGCATAAACTTTAACCGTAAGTCGCCAGATGCGTGTGAATTGGTAAAGCCAGAGGGTCAAGCGCATGCCTTTCGCCCCTTGTGCTTATTTTCTTTAACTTGAGCAGTTTCTGTTGAGAATATTACATTCTGCGCGCAGTAGTAATCACAAATTCGATCAAATGCGCGCATTATTGCGAGAAAAATTTATAACTAAGTTGGTTTACTATGAACGGTGGTCGGAGTCGAACGAAACGGTTTTAAACTAAACGAACATATGCGCGGGGATAGTCTTTGGGTGAGAGTACCCACTGGGGCCGCAGAACGGTACTCGTATATTATAACAACCTAGTTACAAATGTTAAGTAGGTTGAATTACCTACAATCTTCCTGATTTCTGCACGCTGGCCATCGATCCAGTAGGGATTGGATGTTGGCATTGAACTACAGACAGATCATCGGAAGGCCACCACATACAATTATCGTTTAGTTTAGTACATTAAGCAAAAAATGTCTTTTCAAATTAGCCAAGAGATAAAATCGCTTACTTACAAATTTAAATAGGTTAAATTCCAAAATCTTCCAAATTCTGCACTCGTTAACCTTTATTCTAGTTTGGGTTAGTGATACTACTAGAATACGTAACTCAATGGCCTAGTCCGAAGTCAGGCAGACTTTCCTTACGTACACGGGATCGCCGTTGGTCCGGTGGGGGTTTAGCGATACTATTAAAGCGTGCTTTTGTGTCCCCGCCCAAACTTAACCTCATATTTTTTATTATTTTACAGGATTATTGTAAACTTATTCTTTCCCTGACATGTCCCTTCCGCCGTAAGACCGAGGGGCGTCACGAGGTTCTCCCGCCAGTCGTGAAACATTCCACCAGCCACACTTAACCCCGAATTGTGCCCCATTCAAGGTTTGCACCCGCGACCTTGTTAGATTGTGCCGAAAAGGTACAAAAAGTGTCCTCTAACCGATCGTTTAGCGCTTATATGGCAGTTTATAATAGAATATTCATAATTTTAATGGTCGTCAGCAGAACGTCAGTTGGGTAGTAGTGTATGCGCACTACTCAAATTAAAACAGTCTATAAACCAAGCATATATGGAATGTATCAAGTACTAGCAGACGATGTTGTAGCATACTGTGTTATATTACAATTAAGTTGTACGCCCAATGTTAAGTTTACCTTCAAACAATACCTCATTTTAATTAACATAAATGTGTGCATGATCATAGAATTGAGTACCCTGATATTTTGATCTCTTACGATGGTGGTCACTTCAGAGGGACATCAGAAAGATGTATTTGAGTATTTTGAGGTAAAGTTAAGTACGGCTCTCAAACCTGAGGACATGAGATTAAGCGGAAAGATGCTAATAGGGAGAAGGTATCCGGTGCTGATCTTGACAGCTGAAGGCATTCAGTTGAGCAGTCCTCGTGAACTGATGAAAGTAGTTCTGCGCGACAGAACTTAATTGAGGCTGACTCTGACTGTTGATTTTTGCACTGGCTTGTTCGCGTCATGCGTGGTTCTGTTTAATAAATAACACAATAAATTGCACTAAGTCCGAATCTACTCCAAAGACGGTCAAGGCGGGAGGGGGAGCGGAACCCACTGCCAACTCGATAGCATCTCTAACCGAATTGTGTGCGTTGGCAGTGCCCAAAGCCCCAAAGAACGGTGATCAGCCAATATGCTACCGAGCCCCGTTAGAATAACAGGCTCAACTTCTTCAAAGCACAGTGATAGAACTTACCTGTACTGCAGTAGAGCTAACGACTGTCACAAATGGTGTGGTTTGTCTAGTCCACGAGTCCGATGGTGTCAATGGTACGTACGGTATTAATTATTTAACTGTTGGGTGAAACGCTTCGCGAAAGGAAATATTGCTGACATCTGCCTCTAGCAGTGTGGTTTGCCCTTTCCCACAATTAGCCTATCTACTGTCATCCTTAGATTAACAACGCATTAGTAAAATTCATGCCTAAAATTTATGCCAATAGGACAGGTTTCCCTCGCTAGCAAATCCAAAAATCGGAAGGTTTTGAAGCCATCTTGATGCTACTACGTGTGCCTGTTGCAGCCCTGTGCCTCTGACGTGTTCTTCGATATGCATTTCAATTACTGTATAGCTCCTGGCTATTCACAACCATCAAATCAGTCCAACAAAATTTAAGGCCGACTCGTTCAAGGCTCCTCTCAGAGCGTTGTGTCGACTTTAACCTCGCTTTGGCATTCACTTTCACGGCATCAACGTGAATTGTCAACCGACTTCCAAATTATCATAATCGGTGTGTCAGCTACTCTCTACATAATACGTAAACCACCTCTAATTGAGAAGGAGTTTGATGTCTACAGTGACTAAATGTTCCATAAGGCGAAAGCTTGCGAACAAATTTACTTTAATGCTATGGCTTTGAAAAGCCGAAAAGCAACCACATGTAGCTGATAAAAATAAAATAACTAATGTAAGGTAAACTTAATTAAAGCAAGCTACCTAAACTAAAAAGTAATTGTAAGGACGGCACAGAACACGAGTCAACTCTCTAGCCGGTCTCGAATAAGGACTAGGTCACCACACGATGGCTGACTGCATGGGCCACTCGCGGAGGGGCCAGCAGGGAACAAAGACTGCTGGCCCTAAGATAAAAGGCTGCTAAAAGAAGGCACATTCTGTTGCCAGGACCAAGCCGCCGGACACACCGAAGACAAGCTGCAGACGGGATAACTTGCTGACGGACACGGGACAAGTTGAGAGACGCCCGCAGAGCTGATGTACAAGCAGAAAGTGTTACAGTACACCGTTCTCTGCTACCCTGTCCGCCTTCTCTCCCTAGCATACACCCAGGATATAATAGTAATGACAAGTTAAAGAAAACTAAAAAATAAACTAAAGGAAACTGAAAATTCAACTAAACTGCCTTAACTAGAATAAATTAAATCAAAATAACTAAACGAAACACTGAAAAAAACTAATAAAAATAAGTAGTAAATTCAAGTAAAACGAAACAATAAGTCAAATAAACGAAAGTGACTAAAGGTAAAGCGAAACATGAATTAATACAACTAAAGTAAACCGCATGCAAGAATAGCTGTAGAAGCATAATATATGAAAGCACAGCAAGCCTGTCATAGATTATAATAAAACGAAATGCTTACTAAGGCGAATTCAGTAGTTATTTATGTATTATAAACTGGAGACTTTCTTACGAGATATCTCCGTCCAGTTCCGCATCAAACTGCACATCGTGACTATCGTTTAGAACACACCTCTGCTAGCACGCTCACGAACGGTTTACTTGTCCAGACACCGCTGCTCACACGGGCTTAGCATGGGGGCATTGATCCCCCCCCACGCATACAGTCGATTTACATCAACTTGCCTTATGTACCAATAAACCGCATCTATCGACGGTCTGCCTTCTCCAGTCAAACGGAATATTCTTGGTTTTGTTTTTATAGTACATTGCCTATCCTTGACCACCACAGGTCTCTAAGAGCAATGCTTATTGCTATTAAATATTATGAACTAAAAACTTATCGATTCCCGCGGGTGTCATTTAATCCAGAAGCCTAGACGTACAGACGTCACAATGTCCAATGAACGTTGGTACGTACGTAAAATATGCCAAAAAATACATGCAAACCCATATCTGGTAGACAAAAATTCATCAGACTGAATGTGTTACCAAGCTTTACGACTCCTAATCTCCGAGATTTGCCCCAAAAAGACGTATCTAAGCCATTGTTTAATTCAGAGCATTTCTTTTAAAGACCAAAGATGTCACAAAGGTTTTGTATACAACCCTTCGCCAGTTAGGAAATTACTTTGTACGACTTTTTCTTCCCTTTTAGCGACCCCAGGACACAAAACAAAAGTCATCATAGAGGACTAATTGAATGGCTCTTTGCCCGAATTTTGTCGTACAAAAATAAGTGGCAGGAAAGATAGTTGGTGAAGGATAACAGCGAAAAGTCTACAAATTTGAAGTCTTGAAAATAATAACAAGCAAAGTCAATATATATATGCACATATATAAACACATGTATATTCTCAATGGTCGAAAATACTTAAGGCTCAGGTAATTTAACAGAAGGCGGAAGAACGTTCTCTGGTCCCGGAGAACGTTCTTCCGCATTTTACACATGAATATGTATATATAATACAGAGTGCGCCCAGCACAGTGAGGTACAGACTAGGAGGGATTCTCAGGTTTCTCTTGTTTGACCTCTAAAACGAGAAAACAGATCAATCAAAAAACAGTAAGTGATAGGCGTTATACAAAATTTTAGGATGCCACCAGCGTGCCCGATGTAAGCTTATTCGCGTCACTGCCATCTGCTCAAGAAGCATGATTAAGTATTAATCAAACACAGGCCGGTAAAACTTCCAGTCCATTTTCAGCAATGCATCAATGAGTAAAAAGGGATTCTGGACAAATAAGCTATTTAAAGTTAATCTTAGTACTAACTAGGCACAGGCACGCATTTTTCACAGGAAAATCAGGGTTCAATGAGGGCAGATGCTATCACAGGACTCGCAGCGAGTAAGCCTGTTCTAGATTCCAACCACGATAATATTGCGTACAGAACAGTGCGGGGCATGGAAAAATTCACAGTCATTTGACCATAACATGTTATCCCGCCTTCGAACGTCTAAGACTGGCATAATATTCGGGCAATCATTTTCGCGAAAAGAAGCCTCGCCGCGAAAGACGTACTTTAGAGAGAAGCTGAAGTATTATCATGGGAGTTATAAACTACAACGCCAGCAGAATTCGCTGGAAGCAGATGAACAACAGGGCTTGACGTGGAGCACACATCGGATGGTCAATAACCAACAAGCAAACTGTCGTCGGATCTTTCACGGGCAGGCTAATAAAAAGGCAGATGATGTAAACCAAACATTCAAGAGCACAATAAGCAAAGCGAAAGCTACCTGGATGCAATCGCCTGAGATGCCTTTTCAGAGCATAATTACGCGTAAAGGCGCCACCACAAATCTCGCACGAAAACGCTCGCAATTCTGAAACCGAAGTAACAAAAAAGTGTATAAGCTATTACAGCGCATACATATTTATCTGGGTTAGTTTTGGGCCCCACTGGGAGCCCTATGCAGTGAATAGAAGTCACGGGTCGGTCACTACTTAACCCTGAATTTTCAATGCAATATATACACGACAGATTAATGTTCGTTAAAATGAGAAAACCCACATCATAGGGGTTCTTCAAAGTTTTAATTTTTTTGAATTCTTAAATTTAAATACACAAAGAGTTCGGTTTCAGTACAGTGGATTCTTTCTTCTGTGTCCTATAGCCGGACTTCACACTCCTAGGTCTGACTCTAAAGTTAGTCGTCATGCGTCAAACCTAATTCGACCAGCTCGAGAGGGTCTGATATCGTCTACAGTGAACCAAGAGAATCAGTAAACCTGCTAGATGGCAAGACAAGGTCCAGACAATCGGACGAGGCGCCCTAGAATGCTAAACAGATCGTCTACGCGTGACACACACGTCCTGTTTTTCACAATGTCTACTGGACAGTGAGAAATGTGCTTATTTTCAGTGAGATTGAGCTCCAGGGGGCTAACTTCACTCGCTCTTTTTACCAACTGGACAGTGAGAAATGTGCTTATTTTCAGTAAGATTGAGCTCCAGGGGGCTAACTTCACTCGCTCTTTTACCATGCACCAATCGGAACCACAGCAGACGCGTCTACGAACCGCGTTCCCACCCGCCCTCCCTCCCGGCGGCCAAGGTCTGCTACACCCATCTCCCTACGTTGGATCAACTCTCCCCTCCGCCCAATCCGTGTGTCTGATGACGGAACAGCCCCTCCCGGCCACGCTGCTCCGACTCCTCCTCATCGCCGCTGGAATTGAGGCCAATTCTGGCCCTCTCTGGTACTGCTCGTTCTGCCGAGTCCGCCTGGGCCGCCATGACTGGTCTGTACGTTGCGGCTCCTGCAATGGCTGGTGCCATCTCCGCTGCAGTGGCCTCGCCACGGCTGCCAATTGGTTGCCCGCCTTCGCATGTCCCAGCTGTCCCGTGCTCCCACCGATCTCCATGCCTCCAACCCGTCCAGTCCTGAACCCAAATCCTCTGGTCTCGACCTTGCCTCACCACCTGGTCTTAAAATCTTACAATTCAACACCAACGGCCTCCTTGGGAAGCTTGACCAGCTCCTGGCCTTCATGCACTCGCACAGCATAGCTGTGGCGGCTATCCAAGAGACAAAGTGGTCTAACTCCACTAAGGTGCCGATTACACGATTGTCCGTCGCGACCGCGGCCGCAACAAAAGGTGGAGGTTTGGCCTTCCTGGTGGACAAATCCATTGCCCATCATCAGCTAACCCTGCTTGTAGCCGATCCCACGGAAGTACTGGCGATTTCCCTTGAAATTGGCCCAGCGCCGCTAACCGTCGTGAACGTATACATCCCTCCAACTTCCAGTTGTCCTCCCGATTTCACCGCCTCTATCGCTCCCTACTTACCTTCTGGAGACAGTTTGGTGCTAGGTGACTTCAACGCCCACCATGACCTGGGGTGCTCTAACTTGGCAGCCAACCCCCGAGGAGAAGCTCTGGCTGATGAAATAGACCACGCCCCCTTTGCCGTTCTCAACGAGAACAGCCAAACGCGGCTTCCGACCAACGGCACCTCCAGCTCACCCGATGTTTCCCTCGCCAGTCTCAGCCTGGTAGCCTCCACCATGTGGAACACGGAAATCAGCCTGGGTAGCGACCACCTCCCCATTGTGCTCTAATTGGCCACCGCCGCCGAGCGTATCAAGGCCCCCGACAGGCACTTCACTAATTTCAAGAAAGTCAATTGGGCAGCGTTCAAGACCGAATGCGAAGCCGAGGTCGATGGCCTACCGCCTCCCACCTGTGTCCACACGGCGGAGCGAGCCCTTCGTCGACTTCTCGTGGCAGCAGCAAGTCACCACATCCCTAACGGCCGCATTCCCCTTCTCCGTCCTAACTACACGCCCGAAGCCTCCCGCCTGGAACGACAGAGAGACGAAATACGAGCGCGTGATGCCAGCGACCCGCGCGTTGGCGAACTGAATGGCTCAATCACTAAGACTAACAACGATGGCAAACGCCAACGCTGGCATGAACTAATTTCAGATTGCAATTTCAGCGGCAACTCAGCTGACACTTGGAAGCTTTTACGTAACCTGACCAAGCCCTGGGTTGATACATCTAGCCAGTCTATTAGCTTCGGGGACGGCAAGTTCATTTCCAACAACGTTAAGATCGCTGCGAAGATGAACAAGTCGTTCTCGCCCCGCTCGGCGCCCAGTACCAAAAGCCAGCGCCCCCTTCTTCGCCTCCTCCATAAAGCCCCGCCCCCAGACATTTCCTTTTCGGCTGATGCCATCCTCACCGCCGTCAAGAAAATGAGAGCTTCAAAAGCCTTAGAACCAGATGGTCTGGCTCCTATCCGAGTGCGCCACATCGGCCCGAAGGTGGCTGCCTACCTTACCACCCTCTTTAACCTTTCACTGGGAACTTCAATCATCCCCGATTGCTGGCGCCAGTCGATCATTATCCCCCTGGTAAAAGCGGGCAAGGACCCCTGCCTAGCGACTTCTTATCGCCCAATTGCCCTCCTCAGTCCATTGGCGAAGATCCTGGAAAAGCTCATCCACCCAATTCTGACGTCTGCGGCGGATTATCTTGCCACCAACATGGTTTCCGATCAGGTCATGGGCCTACAACGGCGCTTTTCGAGCTCAGCGACGCTATCCTCGAAGGCGTCAATCAACAGAAGCCCTCTTCGCGGACCGTGGCAGTCTCAATTGACCTGTCACGTGCCTTTGACTGCGTCCGCCACGATCAGCTCCTGCAGGACTTGGTCTTGCTGAACGTCCCGAATGGCCTGGTCCGATGGTTGGCGGTTTATATCCGTGGCCGTCACGATCGTGTCCTTTTCCGGGGCGCTCTCTCTAAGCCCCGTAAGCAGACCTGTAGCGTCCTCAAGGTTCTGTGCTCAGCCCGACGCTCTTTAACATCTACATGCGAGAGCTCCCACACCCCCGGGCACCTGTGCAAGTGGTATCCTACGCGGACGATGTTACTTTCTTCTGCCGGCACCATGACATCGATCAGGCTGCACAGCTCCTCACGGAGTTCATGCCTGTTGCCGAAAACTTCCTCACCCAGCGCGGAATGACGATCTCGGCAGCCAAGTCGTCCGTGACTGTTTTCACGCTTGATCCGAAAAAGTTTGATCGTCACCCGGCCATCACCGGCAACGGTGGGTCCTTACCGCTCGTCCGCAAGCCCAAACTCCTTGGCGAGCGTTTTGATCTGCTTTTCACGTTCTCAGACCATGCCAGGGAGACCGCAAGCAAAGTAAGCCGCTGCACCAAGTTCCTCAAGGCTCTAGCAGGCACATCCTGGGGCTGCACGAAAGAGACTTTGTCGACTGCTTTCAAGGCGCTGGCCAAGCCACACTTCACTTATGCGGCATCAATCTGGTCTCCTACGATGAGCTCTTCCAGCCTCCGCCACCTCCAGTCAGCCCAAAACGCTGCCCTCCGCACGATCACGGGTTGCTATAAAATGTCGCCTATAAATCATCCTCATGCGGAGGCTTCTACACTACCGGTCACCCTTCACAACACTCTCCTTAGCCAGCAGTTCTGGTGGATTTGTTCACAACCCGGCCACCCCAATCATCACCGTAGCACTGCTCCTAAGCCCTGACGCAACGTCTGGCCGTCTATTCGAGCACTCCACAAGGAAGCTGTTGTTTCATCTCTCGCGGATCTACCTGTTGATAGCTCTGCCACCAAGACAGGCTTTCAGCGTCTCCACCAGAGTCGTTGTCGAGGAGAAACGAGGTAACCGTCACCCAGTCCTTTAAGGTGGCTATCCACCTTCGATTTTGTCCTCTGAACGACATCTCCTGAGGGTCACTCGCTGTACCCTGGCGCAGCTGCGCAGTGGCTACTGCATGCTCCTTCGCCAGTACCAACACCGGCACGACCCATCCATACCCGATTGCTGTCCCGACTGCGGCGTCTCGCCGCATGACTTCCGTCAGTTGTTCGCCTGCAGTTATCGGCCAGGCACCCACCTCACTCCCGCGGACCTTTGGCTCAAGCCGGTCGAGGTCGCGGCTTTTCTCCGTCTCTCAACTACTCCCAGTTTGGATTCCGGCGGGGATTCCTGATCCAACTATGGGCTACGACACACACACACACCATGCACCAGTCAATTGCCTATCAGGAAAGCAAACAGACGAGGAACATTAAGCGAAAAGAAGCGTACTCTCGTGCACACTGTCCATATGAGCCTTCATGGTTCCTCTGTCTTCGAACGAATGGCCACAAACATCACACGAGAAGTTGCACATATCTAAAACAAAAACAGAACAGACTAAGAGAATTCGATGTACCAGAGACTACGTTAACCTTTCTCAAGGCCCCGTTTACGTTAGAGGATAAAGAAAATGGTCCAACCACATAGAAACACTCTTAAGTGGCGAAAGATAACGCTAGGAAGAAACGTTGACAAGCTCTGCGTAAAGAAATAGTCACAAAAATTCACGTTTCGGAATCAACGACTTCACGATAGTTGGGACCCTAACATTTAAAATAGTCAGGTTCAGGTCCATTGATTGACTAGTGAGCTGAGGGAAAACGTACTTTGCAGTGAAGCTTAAGTATCTTCCTGCGTGGTAAAACCAAGACGGCATGGGGAGTTTGAAGTCAGGCGAACAACAGATGCTTCCTGTGTTGCACACATCCGTAGGTCAATAATTGACACTTTCTTAATTTATCAGAGCAAACAAATCGTCTTCAGCTCTTTCTCGGGTAGACTAACAAAAAGGCAGATGATGTAAGCCAATGATTGATTCATTTAAGAGCACAATAAACAAACAGAAGGGTACCTGGATGCCATCGCTCCTTGTGACTCTGTAGACCATACTTGTGCGTAAAGGCACGACCACAAATTGCACAAAAACACTCTTGCGGTTCTGAAATCGAAACAAGAAAGGTGTTCAAGATGTCACAGCTTAATTCCGGAGAAATTAGGTTAAGGAAGAAGTTGGGCGCTATATTTAAGTTTAGGATTAGGTTCAATGATGGAGGTAAGATGAGGGTTTGGGCATCAACATTATCTCAAGGGTGAAGGTTCGGGTTCTTCGTAGCTGTAGAACTAATTTTTAGAGAATAGATTGGTTTTATATTACGGTTAATACACCATAATATTTACTTTTCTTGGAAATTATCGCAGTGCCATCTATTTTAAGTGGGTGATGGATTTCTTTTCCCACGGTCTGTTCAGGCCAGTCACCTATCCGTCTAACATTCATAAATTTTCAAGATTTGCGGGGGGCTAGGCACGCTGGGCATTTAAAAGGGATCCTGTGGTGTCCCTAAAGAAAACTTTAATGACCAATCATATTCAGCAAAGAATTAAAAACATGACGGCACTAGCTTGAACCACCACTGGTTAGCCGGCAGAAATTGCAAGCAATGGTTAGTTAGGAAGAAGAGAGTACGCGCCGCTAACAGTCAGAAAACTGTCTAGTCCGCATTAAAATTTATTTAACAAGCAACCTAAAAGTTACATGCAGGTACTGCAGCGACTAACAACACGGTATGATTTTCATTTCCCTCATCTATTGCAATCCCGAGTGAAGGCGAGCAAAAATGGCAAACGTAAGGATGAACAGCCTTGCGAATGCAACAAAAAATGCGTAGAAATGAATCCGCTTAAACCAGAAGTGACGCACTTTCGTGGACAGCAATACTATGCTTGGTCAAGTTTGCCTTCCGCGGAAAAGAACCGCCACAGATCTCACAAGTAAACTCGCGTATCTCTGTATGGAGAAGAAAAAAACAAACAATAGATTAGTTATTTTAAAGTTGTGCGAACTTGACTGAGTCAACATACCCCCACCCCTGCCTCCTGAAAATTAACCAAGATTTCAGCTCGAAGTAAAGGCACTTGCCTAAACCTGGCTTGACAAAGCCAGTGCATGAATAGTCAATAACTTTGACTCCTGGACAGCATAAAGTGCGCAGAATCTGCATACAGTTCAACGCGATGGTCTCTCAAACATACCAAAAGTTTATTCTGTACGCTTAATGCCACGCAAGGGATCTGTCCGTAAAACGTTCGATAATCTACTTAGCAGTGGCACAAATACAGGATCGTGAGTATCGAATAGGCAATTCAGAATTTCCGTACGAAAGCATGCCTACTTATTTAATTTAGGTAGCTGTGGTTTACTCCGGTTATGCTTGCTGTTCGACTTAAGGTTGCTGCTAAACTACACCTCAGGGCTTCCTAAAAGGCCAAGGCTTGAATTAGCGTTAAGTTGACAGGTTAGTTCGTTTAGGACTGCGCTAACTTGAATGAGTCAAAAGACCTAGTTAACCCTCACCGCCAAACTTCCAACTGTCTAAAACTAAAAGAAGACTCCACAACGAGGGAGGGGTACGTGACCAACCGGGATCTGACAAAGCAAGTGCGTGGGTAGTCACCAACTTTCTGTGCTGAACAGCGCATAGTGCGCAGAATCTGTATACAGTTCAACACGATGGTCTCTCAAACAGACCAAATTTGTGTCCCGTACGTTCAAAGCCACACCAAGGGGCTGCCCCAGAAACGTTATGCGAAGTTCACGGTGTGTTGCACATTGCAAGGGGAGCCTGCGGCGCTTCATAAAACATAGGACAATATTACTTTGAGTAATAATCATGAGCACCTAAGAAGAGGTCCATCGCAGAGATTTAACTGACTTCCCTTATCCCAAGTGCCAGCAACCGGTTGGATCCAGGCCGACTGGTGGGCGAGGTGCAGAGCATTTGCTGGCGTACTGCAAGGCCTCGATCAATCCTATACCTTGTCAGTACAATCGTGTCGGGGGAAGACGCCTACGCGCGGCGTGAGCGCAGCACCGATTACTTGCGAGCGAATTTACTACATTCTCACTTAAAGTACCGACGACCTGGTTGATGTCAAGATAATGCAGAGGCAATTGGGGGCTTGCACGAGAGATATGCCTAATAATGCTAAATAGATCGTCTATGCGTGCCACAAACGTTCTGTTTCTCGGAAAGTCTAAAAGTGCGTTAGAATCTTCCAACAGCGAGCCATTGACTCTAACTCTCAGCCCTGATAGAGGCCTCATTCTTCCGCCTAATCCCGTAATAGATTCAAATGGGTCTGATGTTTTGCAGCACGAAACGCACTACGTTGCCTCGTGAATGAATTCGCCAGAGCCAGCCTCACTCGCTCTCCTTATTTGGTCTCTCCTATGCACAAGTTAGTAGTGTCACAAGAAAAAATATTGGTAAACACAAAGCAGGCAAAAAGGCAAGGGGAAAGCTCGAAGAATGAAAGAAAAAAGGCCTACTTTTGTGCACAAGGTCGACGTGCTTCGTCAGGTCGTCATTCCTTTTAAAAGTATGGGAACAAATGTCACACATGAACCTCTTCAGATCTGAAACAAGTAAAAGAAAGAGCAAGAGAAATCAACGTATCAGAGGCGGGGAATGTTTACTCTAATGCTTGTTTTACGTTGGAGGATAATCAAAATTGTCATTCTGCAAGAAACACACTGTATAAACGGAAGATCGCAGTAATCAGAAACGGTAATAGGTTCTGTGTAAAGTATTATCTCGAGAAGCCATGTTTTTGGATCTGCTAGTTCAGGATATTCGTCTATTTTTGCTTGGAACCCTAACAACAAGCAAGCATCAGTCAGATGTGAAAAGAGGGGCGTGCGCTGCTAACTGGCAGAAAACTTTCAAGCCCTCATTAAAATCCACTTAACAAGCAACCCAAAGTTACATGCATCTACTGCAGCGTCTAATACAGTGATATGATTTTTATTCTCAAAAGATTATTGTTCATGGGCATCCGGAAACCAAACAGGCGGCATGCAGGACGCAGAGTTGAAGGCTTGAATTATTAAAAGGGCATCGAAGTAACTGGAATAAAGACACGCCATGGACTAGCTTTCATTTCCTTCAACTATTGCAATCCCAGGTGAGGGCGAGCGAAAATGACAAGAGAAAGAAGAAACACGTCGCGAATGGGGCAAAACATGCATATTAATAAGTCTGCTCAAGTCTGGAGAGGCGCACTTTTGTGGACACAATTAAGATGCATGGTCAGGTTTTCCTTCCGCGAAGAGGAATAGCCACAGACCTCACAAACGAATTCGTGCGCATCTGAAAGAGAAATAAGAAAGAAACAGATAAATTTGTTAGGGCTGTGAGAACTTGGTTGAGTCAAAATATTGATGTAGCCCTCTGGTAACCTCCTAAAAATTAAATAAGGCCTTCTGTCCTAAGGAAAGGTGCGTGACCGACCAAGGTTTGACAGAACAAATTCGTGGGTATTCAAAAACAGTGAGTTCTGGACAGCATATAGTGCGCAGGATCTGCATACAGTTCAACGCGATGGTCTTCAAAAGGCACCAAATGCTTGTCCCGTAAGCTACAACCCACGCCAAGGAGCTGTCCGTGAAACGTTCGAGGATCAATATTCTACATTGGGGAACACACCGATGAGACAGTAGACTCATACAACGGTTAAAAAACCATACGGACTTTACCTAGTTTCTGTGCTGCGAAGCAAAAAGGTGCGTGCTCCAGGGAGCAGTAAAAAAAAGATGCAGAAACAGCCGCTGCAACGAGCATGGTATCGGCCTCACGTTTCTAAGTCCCCCTCGCGCTCATCATCAGAGACAGGCGTAGAAAAAGATAATAGGGTCAGTAGGGAGCGCATTACTTGTATGCCGCGGGGGCCACACAATCAATTGTCTCTGATCATGGCTTCGAGGGAGAATCCAAAATGTCAAGCCAACAAACCACCTGTTCCAGCAAGCATGTCTTTTTTCGCCACGGTATATCATTAGGCATTTGGATATTACTGGCTGTATATTGGCAGCCTGTGTATACTACACAGCCCAAAGTAAAGACACTTGCCCAAACCTGGCTTGACACAGCCTGTATTTTCAGTGCCACGCAAGGGGTCTGCCCGTACAACGCTCGATATTCTACTTGGCAGTGATACAAATACAGGATGGTGAGTATCGAATAGGCAATTCAGAATTTATGTACCTAAACATGTCTACTTATTTAATGTGGGTAGCTGTGGTTTACTCCGTTTATGTTAACCTAATCACATCAGCTTGCAGAGCGAGCCCAAAAAGCCCTGTTCCGAAGGGTCTATTCACAGTTCCCGCATAAATTGCCGAGGTAATGCAAAAGGCAAACAGCCTTATGAGCGCTGAAGCGAAGTCGCCATGAAGACATAGCGAGTAAGACAAACTGACCAAACGAAGTAAAAGAAACATAACAGTAAAGCTAGGGGAGGAGAGACGTACGGTTATGGACACAATCGATGTGCTTCTTTAGGGACCCCTTTTCGGAAAAAGCTTTAGCACAAAGCTTGCAGGCGTACTTTGTAATTTCTGACAAAGAGATGGAAGAAACAGCGCATATTATTCAAACGAAATACTGACATCAAATTTTTCATACTTTTGAATGGGTTGATTGCCGGGATTACCAACGGCGCAGCGGTGTAGCGACTGCATGGGCCTTCAAGAATTCGAAAAACGCAAACTACACATAAGAGGACTCGGGGTTTCTCAACCGAAAAATTTTCTGACCGTTTCCAATGGCGTACGCTCTACCCATAGGGCAGTGGATATGCAGAATTCAGCAACTGCGATCGACCTGAATCACTTATTCCCAAAAAATAACTATTAACCATCGAGGTAACGCCAACGTTGGCCAACACAACAGTTCAACCCTGAGCTTTGACGAGATCAACTGTGTGCTCCACACCATGGTGTTGTAGGCACGGCGAATGATGCGGGGACTAATCTAAACTGATAGGAGACTTTCGTCGCAGCTACCGCACTCTCACTTCCCTCAATCGCCAGGACCTACCATTAAGACCAGAGGGGAATTAAAGCAGACGAGTCTTCGTCGCATTCCCAACCGCCCTCATGGCGGCCAATGTCTGCTACACCAATCTCCCTACGGTGGATCTATCTCCCCTCCTCTCTATCTCTGTTGTTCAAGACCGAGCAGCCCCTACCGACCACGTTGTTCCGACTCCTCTTCCTCCTCGCCGCTGGGATGGAGGCCAATCCGGCGGGATTCCTGACCCAACAAGGGCTACTAGCCAGCCAGCCAGCCATCAAGATCACAGGTTGGGTTCACTAGCTCTAAGGATTTTTTCGGGGATAATGAAAATTGTTAGTTTACAATAAACACACTACAGTGGAACCTCGGGTTACGAGCAGTTCCAGCAACCAACATTTCAGGTAACCAGCGACCTAGCAGATGATTGTTTCGATTGACGACAGTTGGGCTGTGGGCCTTGACGAGGTTCACCGTGTACTCTACAGCATGGTGGTGTAGGATGGTGAATTACACGAAGATGAATGTTAATTGATAGGAGAATTGCGTCTCATCTTTCTGTCTTCACTCACTCTCGTTCAAGCCTAGTGTCCGGACGAAGTTAAGAAGACCGGAGGTGCGATCGGGCGCAGGTGACTAGCCTGGCTGAAGCCGCCCCTACGTGTGCCACCACGCCCACCCCTTCTTGTCCGGCATTTGGAGGGCCTAAAAGGCGGACTTAGCCATCTTGAAAGAACAAGGAGAGAAGGGCCTGGAAATACACAATGGAGTGATTGACCGACGTCAAAGGCCCTTTCTGTGGAGGACGCCCGTCATCCTAACAAAAGTCACACGGCCGGCCAATTAACCCAACGTGAAAACCTCCACAAAATCAAGTTTTATTATGGAAATGTGCAAAGCCTATTTAATAAACTGGACGAACTCAAAATACTTGTGGCCGAGCTGCGTCCTGATGTAACTGCACTAACTAAAACGTGGCTGACCGAAGCTATACAAGACTCTGAAATTCGAATGGATGGTCGTCAGGTGCTAAGACGTGACCGAAAAATAAGAAGAGGTGGTGGCGTTGCCTTGTATATAAGTAGCACAGTTGACTTTATCCTCAAAGACGAATGTGCGAATGACAATGACCTGGTGATGCTGCAATGTTACGCATTGGTACCCAAAGCTAAAAATGTGACTTTTACCGTTGTATACAGGCCTCCAAATAAACCTGCGGAAAAAGATCAGCTGTCACTCACCCGACTTCGTGAGGAGTGTCGGAAACAAGACAGGATTATTGTAGGCGATTTCAATGCCCCGTCGATTAACTGGGATCTGATTAACAGTAAGGGCCCTAGACAAGGATTCGATCAAATGCTATTAGACATGACACTTGACGAATTCCTGTTTCAGCATGTGCGAACCACGACTCGAATGCGTGAAGGTCAGAGATCTACTTTTTTCCAAAAGCGAGGAAAGTGTTGATGAAATAAATGTAGGTCCAACCCTAGGTTTCTCTGATCATATGACATTGATGTGGGAATCAACGCTGGTAGCTGTCCCCGAAAGAAGCTCTAAGCCATTTAGAAATGTCTGGCGGGGAAACTTTGAGGCAAGGAAGTTGACGATTGGGCCTACAAGATGGACGGAATTATTCCGAGGGGGTATAAATGAATGTTGGAATACCTTTGAATCAAGAATGAAAAACTTGATTGAATTGTACTGTCGTCTCACGAAATGTTCGACAGGCAACAGACAAAGATGGCTGACAAAGCGGTAAAAAAGGAGATCCGTAAGAAACACAAGCTGTGTAAGATATTTCAACAGACGAAGGATCAAAACAAGCTCCATGAGTATAGACAACAACGCAATTTCTGCAAGAAAATCATCAGAGCGACACGAGCCTCGTATGATCTACGATTTCTGGAAGAGTCGCAGCAAAACCCAAAGCCTTCTACTTCTACGTCAGAAGTTCTACAAAGAACCGTGACCATCTCGCAACTTAAAAAGACAAAAACAACGAAACTGTGGGTATTGGCCCTCAAAAGCCGAAATTTTTTCAGAATTCTTCCGAAATGTCTATAACACGGAGCCACCTCTCCAGCCACGCCCTTTTTCACAAGCCGTCAACAACTCGATTATAACCACTATTATTTACACTGCAGACAGTGTTGGCAGAGTTAAAGAAGTTGGATCCGGCCAAGTTACCTGGACCAGATAAGATCCCAGGGGTACTTCTACGCGAACTATCTGAGGAATTAGCGGAACCACTCAGTATAATTTTTCAAAAATCGCTCGAACCTGGTAAACTACCTGAAACATGGAAGTTGGCAAATGTCGTACCCATCCATAAGGGAGGATCACGACTCTATCCCACCAACTACCGACCGGTTAGTTTGACGTGCATCTCCTGTAAGCTGATGGAAAGGATAATCAAAAAATTGATTTTATCACTTGATTCATTTCACCGCTAAATCAGCTCAGTCCAGCATGGTTTCACAACGCTAGAACACTGGACAATTTCCATGGATGAAGGACACCCAGTAGATGTTATTTATTTTGACTTCACCATGGCGTTTGATCGAGTTCCAAATCCGCGACTCATCCAAAAACTGACCAACTTTGGGATAACAGGGAATCTCCTGAACTGGATTAAAGACTTCCTTGTAGACCGTAGCCAAAAAGTTACTGCATGTGGCTACTGTTCAGAGTGGGCACCTGTCAAAAGTGGAATTCCACAAGGGTCAGTTCTTGGGCCGCTCCTTTTCATCATCTACGTAAATGACATCGTGCGAGAAATTAAATCTGACATAGTACTCTTTGCTGATGATCTCAAACTGTGGAGGGAGATAAAAGACGAAAGGGACTTCCAAATATTACAAGAGGATATAGACCGACTGCACTGTTGGAGCGACAGTTGGTGTATAAACTTCAACCCCTAAAAATGTGTAGTAATGCACATACTATCAGCAAGACGATGCAGAACTGCACTCTCGCAACATAATATCTTGGGAGGCCAACCACTCGAAACCGTAAGTGTGCAAAGAGACCTAGGTGTTCTTATTAAAGACGATATAAGTGTCAGCGCACAGAGTTCCAAAGCCGCAGCGAGAGCAATGTCGGTCATGGGCGCCATACGAAGGATGTTCGTTAACCTGAATACCGATGTCTTCGGAAAAGTTCATGGAACGTTCGTCCGGCCGCATCTGGAATATGCGACATAGGCTTGGTGGTTCTGGCTTCGGAAAGACATGCAGATTCTCGAAGGTGTTCAAAGACGTTCTACCAAGACGGTCCCTGAACTTAAGCAGTCCACCTATGAACAGCGGCTGACTGCTTTAAACCTCTTTCCCTCCATTACAGACAAGACAGAGGGGACCTTATAGCAACTTTTCAGTTACTAAGGGGAACTGGTCTGGATGTCAAATGGGAGGATCTCTTTCAAATGGCCCCAAGAAGGAACTTCCAAAGACATGACTGCCAGTTGAAGAAGGAACTAAGCCGAACAAACCAACGTTCATCCTTCTTCTCTCAAAGGGTCATTCGACAGTGGAACTCCTTGCCCGAGTCTATTGTGCATGAACCCACGGTTGACGTCGTCAAGAGACGTTTGGATAACCATACGTTAACACCTTACACCTATTTGACATAACATTACAAACAATCACGCTACTCGTTTTAATTCAATAGCGTGTTTATTTACACTAGAAGATCAGTGACTGGATATTCAGTTTACATTTGTACGCTGCCATTCCGCAAACGCCTCACCTCTTCAACAATTCATTTTTCCAAATTATTTCTGTGCACTTTTGCACAACAAAAGCTATCTGTAACAATGTTTGCATATTTTACAAAAACTTGTGCATTCCTGTACCATTTCAATGGAGTTTTGTAAGGGCTTCGGTCAAATTTTTCACGACATTCACATCAGTTATGGAGACAGATCGGCTTTCAATTTCTCCATTTCTGCTTCTTCACACGCTTTTTTCTTCGTGTTGTCATCCTACGGAGAATTGTCGATGTTGGTGTTGTTGGTGAATTGCATATGCGACAGATTGGCCGCATTTGACAAATATTGGGATGGTGATATGTTGTAGATAAAAGTACTTGTTTTCGTGCATTTTAAAAGGTAGCAGTGTGCTGCCGATATGACCTCATGATCACAAATGCAGACAAACAATGAAGAGGATTAGATAGGATGATATAGGATGATAAATTCCCACGTGAATGGAGAGCAAAAAAATGGTGGCTCAAATTCGAAAGCCACGCCGCTGGCCAGCAAGAGGAAACTTCAGTGCAGCCAACAGAGCTATCGAGGCCCCACAGCAGCCGTGAATTTAATCACACTTGAGTCGATTTAGATACCCAGTCTACTGCAACGTATGGAATCCACCTATACTGATAAATTAAGCTCAAGCAGGACGTCCTAAGCGAGCAATCTACCAGATGACTAAGATGACCAGATACCGGAGTTGCTGACGCGGCACAGACGTCTTAGGGGTGGAAATTGTAAGGATGCTAGCCGAAACAAATGCTAGCAACGTTTGAAGGCTTTTCTAAGGCGTCGAGCCTAGCCAAAATGCCTTTGTTGGCTACCTCTGGCCGCATAACAGGCGATGACCTTAGACGCACGCATGCACACGAGTGTATGCAAGGCAAAAAGCCTGAGGGTCAACTGGTCGCGTGATGTTATCCCAATGCGGCCAACCGGGGCACAAAATAACGCGCAGACAATCTCTTATAATCCACTGCCAAAAAGGGAGTTTGCAACAGCGGACGCGTGGCGACGCCAGTCTGCTCCCAATGCCGGGCTCGTCCCGAGGCGGGACACAAAGCGTTGCAGCCACACCGGACAGCGAGGACGTTGGAGATCAGCCCAGCAGCGACAAAAGCTACCCGAGACAGTTCCTCTGGGTTTTGTGCACAATAAACCCTCCTCCGGGTGGATTCTAGAATCATGCCCTTCTTATGGTCTTCTTCCTCTGGGATTTCAACAGGGCGTAATTCAACGGTGACACAGGTCAGATGTCATCGTTATAACACTAGCGACGCTGAACCTGCCGTTATAACAGAAACAAGGACAAAAGCCCTGTATTATGCAGAGCATGTCTACATGGTTCCATCCAGAATAGTACATAGAAGAATGACAGAATAGCACTTCGAAAAACCGAAAAATAGGACATACTTTTATGAACATGGTCGATATGGTTCTTCAGTCTTATCCTAACCCCGAAGGTCTTGCCACAAAGTTCACATTTGAAACGTCCCAATTCTAGAGAAGAAAGAGAACAAAAGCAGATACATCGTGAGTACTTAAGCCGGACTAAATACTTCACTGGGCCTCCTGTTGAGCACGGCCAGCTGCGTAAACATCAGTGATATCTTAGCAGAGCAGTCTGTTAAACGTAAAACAGGCTGGGCTTTAGAGACATATGCCAAGGTAATGAAGGTTCAGTAGAGATAGAGAAGAAGGAGAAGGCATTTCAATCACCAGGATCATAATTTCATTCGTCTGAGCCTTCGGGCTCTTAGGGGAGTCAATCTTCAGACAGATTAAAGCGTCAACGCGTTCTCCTTTTCTATTTATACACGTACCTGGGATGCAAACATTTGTCTCAAGGCTCAGTACTTCAGACAGCAGATCAAGTAGTTGGAAATCATACCGAGCAACACAAGGGAATGTCTGGGTATCAGTGGCGGGTTCAGTACATGGCGAGACGTAGGACTCTCGTGGACCTGGGCATCGTTTGTGACTCAACGGAAGGAAGCGTCTGCTATGCAAGACATGGGTTGCACAGTTACTTGATGATTTAAAAAATGCAGCTGAAAGTCTGAAGCTTACAGGCTGACTGTCAGGAAGCAGCTTGTACGTAGGACTGTCGGGAAAAGTCGCCAACTGGCAGTTCGATATATGCCTTTCAGAAACCACACTGGGTAATACATCAATCAATTCTACCTGGCAGTGGATGTGAAATCAGCTCTGAATTCAGAGAACCTGACCTAGAATATGCCGATTACATTGTCGTACTCGGTAAAACTCCTTAATCACTACAGCCAACGCTAGACCGAATCACCGGCTTCGCTGCAACTGTTGGTCTTACAGTTAATGGGCGCAAGACGAAGCTCATGACTACGTATCTGGGCGCAGCACAACCACTGTTTATCAGCGATCAACCCATTAAAGAAGTTAGCTGCTTCCGCTATTTGGGCTCGAATATGCTAGCCAATGGACAGGCCAAAGACGAAATCAAGAACCGAATCGCGCAGGCTAGAAATGCATTCAGGCTGCTAGCCAGGCCACTCTGGTCTCGCTCAGACATCAGTTTACGTACTAAGCTGCTGATATACAAAGCATCAATCAAGCCGGCGTTAGTATATGCCTGCGATACATGGCCAGTGATAAAGGCAGACATCCTATCGCTCGAAGTCTTTGACCGTTGGTCTCTTCGACGCTTCTTAAGAGTTTTCTGGCAGGATCAAATCTCTAATGTTGAGCTATACCGCAGGTGTTTCAAACTACCAAGTCTAGCATCGTACAGCCAGCATCGCCGATTGCAATGGTTTGGTCATGTCCTGCGCAAACCATCGACGGACCTCTGCAGATTGATCGTGAACCCTTTTCGTAGTGCAAACTTGAGATACCGACAAGGCGGTCAACTGAAGACATGGCTCAGCACCGTTAAGTCGGACGTTGAACGGATAGGCCTCGTAACCGTTGACGACTTGTGACACTGGAACAAACAATGGGTGAACATCTGTGAAGAGCTCGTCTCTGACCGCCGCCAATGGGTCGCCGCTATTCGTGACATCCGTGAAGCCGATTCATCCAACAACAGGAGTTAATCGGATCAAGTATCAAGTAAGTTTCAGAAACCACAGGTACAGCGTTGGATATGAAACAATTCAATACTGTTTTACTTGTAACACATAGCAAACAGAGGACGCTGGTGAAATTGCCTCTAGAGTTAAGTAGTGCTTTGAGTTATTGACATGAAACGAAAAATAGTTGTGGACGAGCATTCGGCTACTAAGTCGCAACCATCAGCCAGACAACCTTTTACATAAACCTTGCCTTGACCCTGGAAACTAAACCCAATTGTAATTGCATATTTAACCCTAACTCTAAGCCAGACTTCGGCCTAGACCCAACTGTAACACTAACCCCAGATCTAACAAGAACTCTAAGCCTAAAGTGGACCCTACGCCTGATCGTAATCCTACCCCGAATCCAAATAGTAATGTAATCGAAATACCATTCCCAACCCGTTATTGTAACAATAGCTCTAACGGTAACCAACGTAAGCCAACTCTGCGGATTATGTTCTAAACGTACAGGACAAACCAGGACAGACCTAGTACTGTCGGCGCTCCGGACACAAGAATTAGCACTGAGACTACGTTTTTGGCTCTATAACCTAAAACATTCATGAAAGAAATATGCAGAAAAAACCTAGCACAAACAGTCAACACATAAGTAGATGACGCTGGAAACAGTGATAATATGAATAGGAAAGGGGTGCGTACTTTTGTGGACGTCATTGATATGTTGGTTCAGCAGAAAGAACTGCAAAAATACTTTGTCACACAACACACAGGTATATACGCGCGGGACTGTAAGAGAAAAAAGATTGGATTGCTTTTTTGATTTTTTTAAACATCCACAGAAAGTGATAAAGTGAATTACAGAAATCCAAGTAGGACAGTTTTAGGTACCAAATGAGTTGTCGCGGCTGACAGAAAGCCACCTCGCAATTCACATACCAGATTCGGGAATAATCAGAAACAGCCAAGTGGCAAAGAGAGTACACAATAACTGACCAACATGGCAGCACAGATACTCCCTATAATGACGGCATAATCACGGATGTATCTCAAAGAATCAAGAACGTTCAGTCAAAATATTATTTTACACGATACATTACGCATTATTATGGCTAAGCTACAATCACCTATGATTAAAGATTCCCGACGGAATCTAAAACTTCAGGACAACAAAACTCTTGTTCCCGTGATTGCATCCTCTTATTCTGAACATCACGCTAAATTCCATAATTTTGCATAAAGGTGCATGACAAAGTACTCCCTGTTGTACAGACTTATACTCCGGATTAAGTTGTACACCTCTGGCCCCATAGAACATAAACATTCTGGGCCGTCATTATTTTCCGCAAAATATCGAGGAAACGTGCTTCAATAAGTTTTGGCGGGAGAATTTCTCAGTAGAAGATGACGCATGTGCTACGCGACTCATTTGTACTGCACCATGGGGCAAAGCCAGACGGATCAGCGAAAAGGCCAAATAAGCAAGCATAGTAAACGCGAGCTGTGATCGCCTGTTTAATGCTTTGCGGCTTCTTCACCAGTAGGTTCTCCTATCTTGGAGTACTGTATCCCGATAAGGATAATGATTGATAAAACTAACACGCACCAGAAGTGTCTGCCGCCAGAGGGTGCGTCTCAGCAAATGAGGGCTGCCACTCATCCCCGCTGCTTGCGCAGGCACTTCCACTCGATTCACTTGAGTCTTGTTCGACGCACCGTTGTGGACGTCGACGCTGCGCATAAAACCAACATAATGTAGGGTTAATTAAATCTGACAGTTTAATTTAGTGGTACTGATTTCGAAGTCAAAATGCAATAAGAACTGTACACATACTGTTAGAAGTACCTCGCTACGTTCAAGCTCTATCTCTCCGTTTGAAAATGCTTCCTGTCGATAATTAAAACACATTGAAGATAATAACAGGCCTTAAACAGCAGAGAGATGCACACGGAAAAGGGCATTGGCAACAATGCCAAGCAGCGGAATCAAAATGACCACTAACTGGCCTAAAAGTTCGAAACACCATTGCCAATTTGATACTGTCCGTCAGTCTGTTACAGTAAGTGCAATGCACTTAAGCATAAAGAGCATTTCGGGATGATTCTAGCGAAGATTTAAGGTTCTTTTAAAAGCTTCTTTTAGGTTTCTTCTCCGCTGCGAAGCAGCAGTATTATAGGCAGTGATGGTAACTGTAGAACCAGACGTTACTCCCATCCCAAATACGTCACAGAAATTTCACCTCTGGCTTAGTACATGATAATTCGATCGTCAAAACCGACGGGCAGGAGCCGCGCCTAGGCTTGTCGCAACATCTGACCCGGATTTCACCGTGTTAGAGAACCATAAAAACCACACTAAGCAGTCCGCAATATATAGTTCTGTGATTATATGGGGTGCGAACGGGGGCGAATCCAAGGCAGAAAGTCAGGAGTTATTAGTAAAGATGTTACGCTATGAGATTGCAACAGGGCCTGTCATGCTACTGAAAAGGCTGTATTTTTATTCCGCTCTGACATTCATAAGCATTGCAAGTTTTATTAAACGCCCACAGGCCATATAAACGATATAAAAATATTGCTTTCATTACCTTATTTGGACGCAACACCCATTTTTCTTCTGTGTTTAGTTCTTCCTGTGGAAGGGGAAATGGGCAAGATATAAGTATATAGAATAGGAGCATAAAATCTTCCCTAATAATAACTCGGGTTCGAGGGCTTTTAAGCAACACATTTAGAGGAGTACGCATGACACCTAGGTCAAATAAATGCAAGGGATCTAGAGTGAAACAACTTATGATTCCTACATTACAAGTAAGGTGCGGTGAAGTGCCAAAGCGATGGTGGTCATCAATCGTACCAAGAAAATCTTCAACAAACCCAAGGCACGCACTCTGTCGCATACTACCTTAACAATGGCTTTACACTTAACACAACATCTCTTACAGGTGGGATAGTCATTCACATTCTTATTTTGCAGTCTAAATGTAATATAGATGTGTAACAGACTGTTTGAGTTATCTTGCGACTAGTCATTTAAGTGACTCTAGAAAAGGGACACCCGATATGTCGTAGGAACGGGGGGTTTTCATGAGCTCTCCAGAAATATCTCAGGAGATATCTCCGCCGTCAAAATAAAACTTTCGTTGGAATCCGTGCTTAAAATTAGAACGGAACTTCATACGAGGTATTCGTACGTTCGTGGAAATTCGTTGCAATTTGCCACTAGGGCTGTCTATGCTATGATGTGCAGAGAGCTACAGGACATGGTGCGCGCGTGCCAGTAATACGTGTATGCATTCAAAGAGAATCAGTGACGATCAGCCAATTAACTGACGCAGTTTATATGATGAACGCTTACGCCTACTGATGAAGCGCATCGCTCTAGAGAAATGCTACTAGGCATCGAGTTACGACTGTGGTATTCGCTACACAAGAGCCTACATTTCAGTTACTTCAATTTTCAAGCTGGTAAAGGATTGAGGATAAACCGTTTCAATTGTATACAAGGGGTGAGCGCACTGGTTTTATCCCAACTAGCAGCAGATCGTCATTACCACTTGACATCCCGTCAGCCTTATCAAGTCTGATATTGTCTTTCGCGCCCGAGACGCAGGCTACTAAAACTCGCCTAACAGATTCTCACTCTTCAGGAATGGACGATATTCAAAACTCTGCTATCAAAAGAGCGTCAACATTTGCCAAATTACTAAGCCATATATTCTCAGTCTACTTCTCAAATTGTTTCTTTCCTGACTCTTGGAGGACATCCAGTATTCTTCCAGGATTTAAGTCAGGATCTCGTTCGGATGTAGATAATTACCAAGGCGTTCACAAAACGTTGGCCCTAGCCAAAATTTTCGAACAGATCATTTTTAATCTAATTCTCGATTTTTGCCTGGAAACCAAGCTTTTAAGCGATTCACAGCATGGTTTTCTCCCTAGTCGATCAAGCGAGACATGTCGCTTAGCTATTCTTAACCATGTCACTTGCCTCCGTAACGAGCAGCAATCGGTGGTTGTTATCTACATTGACCCGAGCAAAGCCTTCGATAAGGATCTGCATAGATGGCTTCTGATAAAACTGGAAGCCATCAGTGTCTGTTCCCTCTCCTTGACATCATTGGTTCCTACTTGTCTAGCCGCAGCCAGAAGGTCTTTGTAGGTAACAGCTACTCCACTGCTCAGCTGATCATGAGTGACGCTTTTGTAGGCACTGCCTTCGGTCCTTCACTCTTCATTCTATACATAAATGAAATTTCGGTTAGGTTGTCTCTAGCGGCCTTTTTTGTGTCCTTATGTATTATGGCTACCTTTACCTTTACACTTCTGGTATTCTACGCACCATCCATCGATCTAGCAAGGATTTTCTGATGAAATTGGAATACAGAACGGTTTTCCGAAGGCAAACGCAGTCCATAACTGCTAAAATCGGCAAACTAAGCAAAATTGGCCTTTTGAACTACTCACGGGAACTACCGCTTACTTACAACTTTTAAGAGTGTGATTTACCTAATCTCCCTTCCCAAACAAAGTTGCCCTCGGTAACTTTTTATTGGGCATTCAAATTGGGATCTTATTTCTTCCCTGGTATGCCCCGCCCGTCCTCTCCCTTAAAATCACTTGTTCGTTTGCCAGCGGGGTGCGCTTCGCACTTTCCCCGGACGAACCCACGACACAATCCTACCGAAATTTTGACTATCCGGAAAGATTCACGCAATCTCAGTTATGCAGACGACCTCAAATGCGTACACTCATTTTCGAAGGAAACGGCCAGTATATGCGTCGATAAAATAAACGCAGACCTGCTTACCCCTCACGTTGGAGCGCTGACTGGAGGATGGATTTTTTTCCATCCAAGGGTAGTTTCATGTGATTTGGTCCCGCCAAGCTTCTCCATCCCCTAGTCTTTCAAAATACTTCATTTTTAGAACGATCCATTATAAAAGACGAAAGGTCTAAGCTACACAATTAAACTAGCATTATCGCCTCAAGCGGATCGAATATCTGCGAAGGCTGCACTTATATATGGTTTTAGTTCACATAATTTCTCCATGCTGGAAATAAAGTTAAAATTGCATCGTATGTTTGCTCTAAGAATCCTAGAATACTCCTGTCCCCTCTTTGGTATAATTAATTCCTCTGATCGTGGTAAAGTTGAAAATGTACCGAATGTTTTTACTCGAAAAATATTTGCTCTTCTTCGATCCACTATTTCTTATACGGAGAGACGTCATTAAGCATACATGACATTTCTTTGGGTAAGGAGACTAAAATCGCGGCTTTTTGTTTTTTGCGTTAACTCTAGCACTTACCTCCCACGGATAAAAGCTCTTATTCCCGTAGATAGACCTTATGCTACTCGTAATTCCTCCAGGATAATTGAACTCCCCCTCCCCCTTTAGCGCCACATCGAAACATTCTCGCTTTTTGCCTCTAAATATGCTTCTCTCTGGAGGAATATTTCCCTCAAAATTAGGCTTTCGTTTAGCTTAACAGTTTTTAAATTCAACTTACGTAAACACTTAAATTCGGAAGATATTAAGTCCCTGTTATCAGTGTCCTTCCCAAACACACGACATTTAGACTCTGAAATAGGTTCCCTCTTATTTGAGGTTGTTCTGTTTATTTTAAATCGTTTTCAACATGTGCCTATTTTATCTCCTATGGAGGGATATTTGCAGCAGTGTTTCGTACTCTCTCCAATCACTTTTGCCGCTCTGCGTTCGACAACCCTGACGATGGGCTTCATGGTCTCTAGTAATGCTCATGGCCGTTCTGTTTTTTCACCAGCTCACCGCTGGACTTTGCAGTCCAAAACGGCACATCGCCGACGTTTCGTTGATCATCACGTGACCTCTACCATACCCTCATCCTTTCGAGCTAGTTGTCCGCGATGAACTCCTCCTGTCCCACCTCCCTGATGTTTGAGCATGAAACCAGTCGGGCGGTGTTACGTTGGTGAACGACAGCCTCTGCTGCTATATGATTTCTCGGACGACATGAAGCGTTTCAAGTCCCTCATACGCTCTCACCAACAGTCCTGTATCATTGCACTACAACAATCCTATCACCCAACCTCTTCCATTTTATAGAAGCAGTTATTTCTCCTACATTTTGTTTTTTTAATTGGGGGTACGCTGAAATCTGCTCCCAATTTAATGGTAGGAGTTTTTTCACTTATTCTTCCTTAGTTCACCATTCATTTCAGAGAATGTTGACCATTATTTTAAAATGACAATATATTGGTGGATATGTATTGATCTGCCTCTCCTCCTAAACACTCCTGCTGCCTGTGTAGTTGCTCACAGAGAGCAGCATTTACCAAATTTGCATTTATTTTTTCACACTACTAAGTTTGCAATGACGAGGCCCTCCAGGCCTTATGTATAAAATTTAATTGTTTAATAGTGTCAACAAGGTTGACGAGAATAGAACTCTAGGTCAAGCTAGCTTCGCATTTACATAACCCTAAACGGAATATGTTCACATACTCACTTTTTCACTTTCCTCGTGGTTCGTCCAATGTTCTACAGGAGCAAGTGAAATTCTAGGGAGCGTGACGTTTGAAGATTATCTGCAAACATTTCGAAGCAAAATAATCGAGATCATGTGGACCAGGCAACTTCATTGGGTCAAACCGAAAAATGTGCCAACAAATCTATCAAAAACCCGGGGCGGTACGCTCATAACAATGTGAAAATTTTCCTTACAATACTCTCTTAGGGATATTATCCCTAGGCCTTATATCTGACATTGCACCAGCTTATTTCGTGTCGCAGGAAAATATGGGCAAACACAGAGCAGGCGAAATATGAGGGCAACTCGGAGAAGGAAACAAAAAGAGGGGATGATCGCAACTCTTCTCTGTTTGACTGCTGTTAGCAGTGCTCAGGGAGAGCTTAAATAAACAAAAGTCCCTTTAAAAAGGCCAATCTTGATAGTCTGAAATCAATGCATCATGCTGACAAGAGAGAACATGTGATCCGGATTAGTGTTGGTGGATAAGAATGTTTATGTCTTAGTATTTGAAACATTATAAGCGGTTCGTACAAGGTATTCAAAATATCTGATTGCCAAAGATCAGACAGAGGTCGTCCAGAGTGTTTTAATAACCATTATCAAATACATTTACGAGGAAGGTCTTTTAATTCAGAAAGACTTTGATGGACTAAGACCTGTAGGTATGACGATGCCCAGCATGCAAGCATCCCGAATGTTCGCAAACACGGCTATTCCTGAGTCCAGTCCTGGATATGAGAGCCTTCCCCTCTCATTCTATTGCCAAGTGACTGGTATAAAGGTTGAAGCACCTTGAAAGTTAGCCGCATCCTCAGAGTTTCAAGGACAATTTTGTGTTTGTCGAAGCTTTAAAGAATGTGAAAGTCATTGGAAGGAAGATGCTCTCATTGGATGTACCATAACCTTCCACTAACGTTCCCGTGGTAGAAACCACAAATAACCTCTAAGACCTTATTCGGGACATTAACTGCCGGATGGGTTTGTCCGTGGAAACCTTTAAGTCACTTTAAGTCACTTTATTAAGGGAAGAAGGCTTTCGCCCTTGAGCTCCCTATTCATAAACAAAATCGCATAAGAGGTCCACCGTAACAATAGTACATAATACAAATGTACAAATGTAGGCTTAACATCAGCGATAAGTGTGAGCCAGTTGCAAGGTGCTGCTACTGACACTTTGTTCATTATATCTGCCACAGTTTCTCAGCAAATGAGAATCAAGTTTGTGTTTAAAAATGTCAACAGTATCTGAGAGGACCACATCGTCCGGGAGTCCGTTCCACGCTCCAATGACCCTCTGCGAGAAGGCGTATCGTCGAACGTCGATACGGGCCGGTTTCCTCTGTAGTTTAAAAGGATGACCTCGCAGATGGTCAGTCCGAGCCAATTCGAAGAAATCATCAAATTCTAGGGCGCAGTCTTGGCCTCTAACAATTCGGTAGGTTTGTATGAGGTCCCCGTGGAGTTGCCTATAATTGCGAGGGAAATAATCAAGTTCGGTCAGTCTGTCTTCATAAGGCAGATGACTAAGATTCTTGACCATCTTCGTAGCCCTCGCCTGCACTCGTTCCAGGTGCAGGTAATCCTTCTTGAACCACGGACGCCAGGCCTGGACAGCATACTCCAAGTGGGACCGAACAAACGCTCCGTAGGTTTTCCTGAAGAGCTCCTTGTCAATGTTTACGAATCCCCGCCTTATCGCAAACAGCACCTGTGTCGCGCGTTTAGCTGCCTTTACACACTGAGTAGATGGTTTGAGTGAGGAATATATTAGAACACCGAGATCCTTTTGTTCGTTCACATTTGAAAGCGGGTGCCCATCGAGGAGGTATTGGAAGGAATCGTTCTCCTCATCAGTCCTTCTAGTACGGAGTCTTAAAACCACACACTTACTAATGTTGAAGTTTAAAAGCCAACGAGCAGACCAGCAGCTAAGTCGATTAAGACTCTCTTGAAGCGCTTTCCTATCGGCGTCAGACCTGATGGCTCTCCAGAGTTTGACGTCGTCGGCAAACATGATAGTACTGCAACCCAGGTCGTTGACACAGTCGTTGATATAGATAAGGAAGAGCAGTGGCCCTAAGACAGAGCCTTGGGGGACGCCACTCAGAACATATGCAGGGCTTGACTTTGAGTCACCGATGCACACAGTTTGCGATCGCCCTGTGAGAAAGTCTGTGATCCATGCCAGCAGGTTTCCTCTTATGCCAATTTCTGTCAATTTATACATTAGAAGCTTATGTGGGACGCTGTCGAATGCCTTCTTGAAGTCCGTATAGATGACGTCAACCTAACCATCTTCATCTAGTGCGCGAGTCCACTGCTCAGTGGATAGTAGAAGGCTGGAAAGGCAAGAATGGTTCTTTCTGAAGCCGTGTTGGAGCCCTGACAGTAGATTGTTCTCCTCCAAGAACTCCATTGTCGTCTTCTTAATTATCGTTTCCATCACCTTACAGCAAATGCAAGTTAGGCTGACGGGCCGGTAATTGTTAACCTTCGTTCGAGCTCCGCCCTTGTATATCGGGTAAATATTTGCCATTTTCCATTCAGATGGCAGTTTTCCTATTTGAAATGAAGAACGAAAGATATGTGCTAGGGGCTCTGAGAGTTCGCTTGCCAATTCTTTCAAGAACTTGGCTGGTATATTGTCTGGACCGGATGACTTTGCTTCTTTGAGGCTCTGCAGCTCCCTCTCAACTACAGATGTTGGAAATAGTAGAGAATGAAGTGCCGGACCGGCGTTTGCAACAGCACTGTTGGCATTATCAAAATGAAGCTCGGTTTCCCTAGTGAATACCGAGGCAAAGAACCGGCTACAGTACTCGGCTTTCTCGTCATTCTCAACGACTTCTCCGCCATCATCATTCTTAAGTACTGCGACAGGATCCTTGTTTTTTAATCTACTGTTAATATAGCGGAATAGAATTTTGGGCTTTTCTTCGGCCTGTTAGAGGATTCTTGATTCATAGTTTTTCCTGGCCTGGCGAATTGATTTTTTTACTGCATTTCTTTGGCGCAGGAATTCCTCGAGGTGTACTGGCGACCCAGTTTTCCTGAATAACTTCCATTTCCTATTCTTCTTCTTCAGTTGCCTGTTAAGGTCTCTCGTCAACCAGGCAGGCCGACTAGTCGTCTTTTGTACCTTCACCGGACAAAAGCGCTTAAGCAGATCTAATGCAACCCTCTTGAGTGATCTCCAATCCTCCTCCGGATCCCCCTTGAGTAGGCAGTCCCAATTCACGGTCGATAGTGCATTCTTCATTGAATTGAAATCAGCCTTCCATATGTTTGGCTGGTCCTCCGTTTTCCTCAGCCGTTGAGTATGGAGTGAGTAATCCCACATTAGCGTCGTATTATCACTCTTACCGAGCGGAGCGCTTGAATGAACTTCATCTATGTAGGACGAATCCTCCGTGAAAATGAGATCCAAACAAGTAGCCCGCTGGTTTTCTCGATCTCTGGTTATGCCCTTAACGTTCTGAACTAGAGACAGGTCAAACGTGAGATCCATTAATTTGGAACTAAAGGAAGTTGACGCCGCCTCAACTGTCAGGTTGTTCCATTCAATTGCAGGGGCATTGAAGTCACCAACGATGAGAACCTCCTGGTGGCTAGCAGCTTCTTTCACCAGACCAAGGAGTGAGTCGTCGGCTCCGCTCAGAATGTTTGGTGGCCGGTAAACGGCCAGGAATTCAAGGTTCTGTGAATTCGCCTTCTTGATCTTTAACCAGATGGACCCATACTCCAGGGCTAGAGTGTGTTCTCTTTCTACAACAGAGATTTCAGTTCTGACATACACGACAACCCCACCTCCTTGTCGGTTTTAGCGGTCTTTGCGGAAAAGCTGGTATGCTGGAATCGAAATCTCCGAATCCGCGATTTCTGCTTTTAGCCATGTTTCCGTTATGGCAACTACATCAGGTTTCCGCTCCGAAAGAACTGCCTTGAGTTCATCAATTTTTGAGGGAAGACTTTGGGCATTAGTATAAAGAAAGCTCAATTTAGACTTATTAACCACTTTATGCAGGCGGTTGCCTCTTGTGTGAGATTGCATGCAGGGTGCTGCCGGTGCTGATGGAGACGGACTGTTTTCTATCCCGACTAGGCTGTTAGTGTTATCGGCTTTCTTCAGAGGAGTGACCTCGGGACGTGGACGATATCCCCGTTCAGAATTCGAAGATTGCTCTCGCCGAGTTCACATCTCCTGTGGAGTTCTACTTTTAGCAATCTCCATTTCTCCCGCTCCGCAGGGGAAAAATCCCGCTGAAAAAAAACCGTCGGGTGTGAGTATCTAAGTATTGGTTTCCTGCTTAACAATAGCTGGACCTCAGCCTCACTCTTCAGAACAACCTTCAACGGTCTTGGTTGGCGTTGTTCATCTTTTGAGTCTGTTATACGGCCCATTCGGAATGCCTTTAGAACTTCGACTTTTTCCACACCCTTTAGGAGGAATTTCAGATATTCTTGAAATAACTTCCTGTCCTCTTCTAATCTTGATTTCGGGGTATCGGAAGTACCTTCTGTCATGCCTTTTACGACTATGCAGTTTATACGAGTGGTAATCACCTTCCGACTGTCATCCCCTTCTGCTTCTCTAGGGTTTGTTAGGACAGATTCGCTTCGAGGTTCAGCGCTCCTGTTCGTTTTGGCCTGCGAAGGTGCCCATTTTGTTTGGCTCGTGCTCAATCTCGGCCTACTTATATTAGCACTTTGGCTTGGTCGGCCTTTTTTGGGAGCCCGAGAGCGCTTCTTCGTTCTCTTGGAAGTCAGTGGGTTGACCGTTTCCCCTGTCCATGGCAGACTACCAACTCCGTCAACCACTCTGGCTGCCGGATCATTTTTGTGCTTAGACACTTCGGCGAGGGATTTTGTTTCTCCGTACGTTAGGTTTCCTCGCTCAATTTCACGCATCGCTGGTTTCTCCTCACAAGGGAGAAATAGAGAAAAAATTTTCAGCTCCTCCATCTCCACTCTAAGACTATTAACTACCTTCTCAAGGTTTGTAAATTTGTTCAAAAGGGTAAAATATGATACGGAGGCTTCATCTTCGAAGAACTTCCTCTCCTGTACACACAAACTGTGCAATTTCCCTGCAACGACTGGTTCTGCAGACGGATAGAGTGTGTGGTGGTGGGCTTGTGGGAACCTGCCACGCTAACTGTGGCTGCCTTTGTTCGCTCACCACGCAGGCTCTTTCTTCTCGCGGCCGCTAAACACTGCCCTACTTTGGCAACCACTGCAAGAGACTGCAATCTCTTGTCTGTTCTATGTTACCCAGGCTGGTCATAGCCCAAGCCGTGCGTTAGTTCTAGCCAATTAATACTCGCCTGTCCACCTGGCTGGCTGCACCAGCACAAAGAAATATCAGCAGTCAAAACTATGCGGTAGCCGAGACAACTTTGCGCAGACAGCTGACGAACACACGTAAGTGGTAGAGGGCACACGACACAGCCCTATACTGAATCCTTCCAGCAGTCAATCAAGTCTCCGCCAAGACTGTCTTGTTCGACTTGTGAATCGTTTGCCGTTGACATCACAACTTGCTACAGGCTCACCACAAGGCCCGGCTGTCAAATGTATTCATGGGCAAGATCGAGATAACAAGCCTAAGCTTACTTTTCGTTATTATTTATACCAGAGTACAAAAGTGAAAAAAGAATAGAAGAGAATGAACACCATATTGCTTTCAGCCACTTTTACATAGGTATGGATTTTATTTCACGGCAAATATAAAGCTCCAGTTATTTGGAATTCCCTCGGAATGGCCCCCAAACACAAGCCTGCGTCAATTCTAATTTCTTGCGATTGGGGTACGCTGCAAATACGTATTGCGTCCTTCTCTAATAAAATGCTCCATTCATGGAATGGTCCGCTTGCCGGCCAGACAGTTGGATACTTTCGTTGACTCGGAAACAAATTCATCAAAAATAGAATAGCATGACTATCTGATTGTGCCGAGTAAACAATCCTCCAAGGTAAATGTCTAAAGAGAGAGCAACGAGTCGTCTCCATAAAGATGGACAGTTAGCATGACTATTGTTCTACCTGGTACCGGGAACAAAACCAAATTACCCATGATCGTCATTGTCGGCACCCCCACTACTGATCAACAACATGGGCTGAAAAGTAATTATAAAATATATGCACTCCACTCCCAAATGGGTGTCAAAGACGACCAGAATAAAAATTTCTGTTAACTGAAAAGTCCATATTCACAAGGATGAATCTAACTAAGATATTTCATATAATCGGGGACCGTTCCAGCACTGATCTCATAGGAGCCTCGCACGAAAACCTCTCACCCCTGTAATTGACAGACTTTGTATTGGGTCTTCTCGGGCTGGCAGCGGAATGATGTCCTGAAGGGCTCGCCACCTCCACGAAGATGTTTTGCCTGCAAGCTTGCAGGCCTCCACATACAAGTCAAGTACTGCTGGTGTGGGTTCGAAGTCAATCGAGAGCTTCGCAATTCGATAAATTATTATTTCAACATAAACCCCTTTTACTCAAGGAACTGCTGTCTACTAATCCAATTGGATCTTATATTGTCGGATTTGAAAAAAAGATGGAAAGTCGTGCTACTGAAAAATGCAAAAGAAGTTTATTATTATACTTCAAAGGCAAGCAGGACCTCCAAGAGCAATCCCATCTCTGAAGAATGCGATCAGCTGACTCTGCGCAAATCCGTGTCACAAGTGCAATGCGTGAATATGGTTATTCTCTTCTCTTTTTTTTTCATGTAACAGCCTACAGTCCCACAATCCACGGACGCACACTGTTACCGCCGAAGCCCTTCCAAAGTGTCCACGCTGTCAAAACGCCTTCCGTGCACGCATTGGCTTAGTCGGTCATCGCCGGAAGCCGTGCAACCCTCCTCCGACGGCATCCACGTCTACGCCAACAAAAAACTCTAATCGACCCCTCTCTGCCCTCCACCCCAAAGGCAACAATCGACGGCACATATGCCTCGTTGCGCTCATCCACCGACTCTACCCCACCCACAACTTCCTCCATCCCGTCCGTCACATTACCATCCGCTACAACACTCATCGCCACACCTGAACCCTCCACCAGCTCTGAGGGCCTGATATGCCCTCACTGCAATCGCACATTCACCTCACCCATCAGTCTAGTCGGTCACTTGCGAATCCATCGCACAGAGACAGATAAACTAGTGTCTGGAGCACCAACACACTGAAGAGACCGCAGCCTTCACTGCTCACACTGTCCTCGAACATTTTCTCAACTAGGTCACATGCGCAATCGCGCCAGCGGTATTTACCGCGATGTCGACAAACCCAGCACTTCCCACACCCCCACCATCAGCTCCAGTACCACTCACCAGTCGCCTCACTTCACGATTGCGTCGTCAAGTATGCCGGGAACCCCAAGGTAAATGCCTCCTCTCCCAGGTAAGTGGAGGCTGCTCTTGTTGAAGTTGCATTATAATATACAATAATAGCTCCGCCTAGGAATTTTAAGCATGGTTTTTAGTATTAGTATCGCACTTCCTCGGGCGCGTAAAACGTCGACATCAACTTAGTGCCTAATACTAGGCAATGCCTGCACTAGGTGCCTGTGTCCTTTCCTGAACTACTGTTCCTCTTTCTGTACCCCAATCGAGCTCTCAGTTTAGTACTAGACTACTCTCGCTATAAACAACCGCTTATTATCAGATCCTAGGCAAATAAGCCGCAATGCCTCGGTCCTGAAGGCTTTGTAGTGCATTGCCCGCACGGCGTCGGACGTTAGATGGCGGCATGGAAAAATCCGATAACCGATATTTGCGCAGCTGCTTTGCTAGCCCGTTCCGGGTTTCTGGAGCAGATGGATGTTAAATATAGTGACTCAGGGTACCCTTGTTGAGGGGGTGGCGCACTAACATACCAACGCGGCAGCGCCCTTAGAGTGCATGCCTACTGAAATGACTAGCAACCACACACTTCTCCACGTAGGCCGCACCAGCCCAATTAGCGCTAGGCTCATTGCTTTAATTTCATTGCATCCTCTTGCAGTTTCTCAACCATACTGTAGCTATTACTCGCACCATAACCGCACTTAGACTCATAATGGCCGTGCCTTCAGCTCTTTCTAGCCCAAACCTCAGACTCAGTAGCCCCCTGAAGATTATGCGCTGCAAGGTAAGCTGAGTTCTTTGTTTCATTGTTCTCTCATACTTGATTTCCTTTCTTCTTTCTCGCTCGGCTCGTCTCCGTTTCGCTCCTCCCCCCTCTCTCTCTACCTCTTCCAATCTCTTCTCCTTTTCCATTCTTCTGCCAATCCACAATTGCATAGTCCCCCAGTTTGTCTTCCTCTCTCCTTTCAGTCCCGCCCACGGACGTCAACCGGCAATGGAGCATAGGTAGTGCCTTTCAGCCCATGACTCATTGGTTATCCCTCTCAGGAGGATTTTGGCCCAGGCTTCGTGCAGGGCTGCTGAGACCGAATGTCTGCATGCATATGCAATGTTAGATCTCGGCCAACCACGGTCCCTACGGCCTGGTAGGCGCTGGCACTTTCTCTCGGTTCTGACTCCCTGTTGGTGAATGCGTTCATGCTCTCACTGGATATCAGACCCCACCTCAGGTGCCCGAGCAGCTAGGCAGTCACAATACGGTGGGGGAGAGAGTGAGGTGGACCCGCGGCTCGTTTCTCTCCTCACTAAAATAAAGCTGAATGCGTTTGAATCCTTCACGGTGCGCTAAAAGCCGTGGCTTGGAGGGTTTGCCAACTGACGGGGAAACTTGGGCCCCCTACGCTGCTGCTCTTTTTGTACGTGTTGTGTTCGTATGGGAGGAGAAGGAGGACTGAGAGTCAGGATACCCCAGCTCCCTTTTAATGTGGCCTTTATGGCGCTCCCGCGAAGGCGGTAGCATACCTAGCGAGTTGGCTGTGTGAAGTGTGCATGTGTTGAGTGATTACCCTGCCAGCCATCTACACCCTCCCTCATCCCCGGTCTTATTGAACTCCACTTTACACAGGAAACGGAGGTGGGAGTGGCGAGCGAGTGGGTAGATTCTCCGAGAGTCTGCTTAAACTCCTATTGCTCTCGCGGTAGTTGTCTGCGTTGCTCCTGCTTACTGTCGCTTTCGTGCTGCTGGCCCAGCTAGCCTCCGTGTCTGTTGCGGCTTCCTTCAGCGTTTGCTGCGGTTTGTTGGAGCGTGTGGTGCTCATCGTCGAAATCGACGGAGGAACTGCTTTACTACTAAATGTATTGAAATAAAAACTAGCAGATTCCGGGAGATGAGCTTATCAGGAAGTTTGGTGTACAAACTTCAAAATCCTCAATCAAATTTGGCAGGTACATAAACGGTTACCCCCATTTAAGTAGGACAACAGATACAACCCAAAAAGACGCATGCTACTCATTGCCTAATGTGGAGCATTTCTGTGGAAGAAGAAAGGTGTTTCAAAGGTCCTCATTTAGACTGTATCAGTATCAGTATATTGAGGGTATGTAGGAAAAATTCCTTTGAGTGCCCTATTTGTACATATGTGCAGTGGTAGCAAAAAATTTGTTGCTTAGACTGTTGGCGAGGCCAGTTGTCCTGAGTCATAGGATGAAAATAGGAGCAGACAGTGAAAAAACTCCTCAGGGATTTTTAGGAGAAAAACTGTCGCCCTTGTGGGGGGAATGCGTGGGATTTAGGAGAAAAAAGGGAGTTCCCACTGGGAGGGGGCATTGCAAAGGTTCCCAGGATCATCACCGTGTGGAAGCCACGTCCTGATTCTTCCTTGCTGATTGCAGAGTCCGCCACGGAACTGGAAAAACAGAGGCATCCGTCCAGATCGTCGACAGTCCGCTTTGGGTCGAACCAAGGGTGACCGTTTAGACCGGCAGGTCTAGCTGATAAGATCGCCAGCGGGTAATCACGGTACGCAGATAGCCAAGTAGGGTAGACCGCGGAGACCTTCGCATGAGGCTTTGCGTGGGAGGGCGTAATAAATAGCAAACGTGAATGGATATAAAAACTAATACTACTGAAAAATTGGAAGTAGTATTATTGTTATTGCAAATTGTCAGTTCCGATCCATCGGGCACTGCTATATCGATCCAGATTTCGCTTAAAACCCTCTAGCGATTCCGACATAACAACGTCCTGAGGAAGCGCATTCCACGCTCCGACCACCCTTTTTGAAAAGAAGTGTTTCCGAGCGTCCAGCCTGGCCCCTGTCACCTTTAATTTGAGGGAATGACCCCTCAGATTCGTGGTCGTTGCTAATTCGAAAAAATCCCCTGATATAAGACAGCAGTCTTGAAGACGTAATACGCGGAATGCTAGTATCAGGTCCCCCCGAAGCTGCCTGTAGCGCAAAGGGAAGAGGTTGAGATTCGACAGCCGTGTTTCATAAGGCTGCGAGCCCTGCCCCATAACAAGTTTGGTTGCGCGCCGTTGTACCTTTTCCAGGATGTTGATGTCTTTCCTGGCCCAGGGTCTCCAAGCTTGAATAGCGGATTCTAGGTGCGGTCGTACGAAGGTTCCGAAGACTTTTGTGAAGCACTCTTCATTGAAGGTAGAAAAAGCTCGTTTGACGAGGTATAGGATCGACATCGCGGACTTGGCTACCTTTGTGCAATGCAGGGAGGGTTTAAGCGAGGGCGTGATCCAGACTCCCAAGTCTTTCTGGGCGTTCACTTCCTTCAATGGTATGTCATTCAGTCGGTAAGCCATGCCGTTTGAAGAACCGCATTTGCCAACTCGAATGGTGGTGCACTTGCTCTCATTGAACGGTAAGAGCCAGTCCGCCGACCATTTTTGAAGTCTATTTAAATTTTCCTGTAAGTGCACTTTGTCAGCCGCAGTTCGAATTTCGCTCCAAAGTTTTATATCATCGGCAAACATGGCGATGCCGCAATCCAGTTCGCGGACACAGTCGTTGATGTAGATAACGAACAAAATGTGTACCAGTTAGATGGTAGGGGTTTGTACACCCCGACCTTTATTTGTAACAATGACAGAATGCGAAGCAGAAGTCACCATAGAGGACTGATTTAATGTGGTCGTAAACAATAAGTGTCAGGGAGGACCTTTGGAAAAAAGTAACAGCGATAATTCTACAAGTTTGAATTCTTGAAAATAGTAAAATACAAATTCAATATATACACACATGAATATATGTACATATAATACACTGCGTACTCATCAGGGTGAGAAATAGACTAGGAGGGACTCTCGGGTTTCTCTCGTTTGCTCTCTAAAACGAGAAAACAAATAAATCAGAAAAACAGTAAAAATTGACAAGCGTTATAGAAAAGTTCAGGTCGCTACCATCATAAGCTTATTTACGTAACTGTCATCTGCTGAAGAAGCATGATTAAGAATTAATTAGCCACAAGCAGGTATAACTTCGAGTCCATTTTCAGAAATTTATCAATGGGATTCTGGACAAGCGGGCAATTTAAAAGGCAGTCTTATTATTAACTAGCCCAAGGTAGGCATTTTTCACAAGTGAATCAGGGTTTACCGAAGGCAAACTGTATTGCAGGACTCGCAACGCTAAAGCCTGTACTGGCTTCCAACCACCATAAAATTGCGCACAGAGCAGCACGGGGGGACGGAGAAATTCACAGTCATTTGATTATAGGATGGCATCACGCCATCGAACGCCTAAGCCTGTCAGAAAAATCGCGGAAAAAAAGAAGACTCACCGCCGTATACATAAGACGAAAACGCACTTCACAGTGAAGCTGAAATATTTTCATGGGAGTTAAAACTACAACGCCACCGGGAATCTGGAGTTAGATGAACAACATGAGCCTGCTGTGGTGCACACATAGAATGGTCAAAAACCAACATTTTATGAATTTACGAATGCAAAAAAACGATAGCCTGGTCTTTGTCGGGTAGACTAATGAAAAAGCGAACGATGGAAGCCAACCATTCAAAAGCACAATAAGCAAAGCAAAGGATACCTGGATGCAATTGCCTGAGATGCCTCCTCCGGGCTGAATTTTGCGTAAAGGCGCGACCACAAATTGCACAAGAAAACGCTCGCAGTTCTGAAACCGAAATAACAGAAAAGCTCATAAACTATTGCAGAGCTGATATATTTATTTAGATTGGCTTTCACCTCCTCAGGGGAGATAAGCATGTCTCTTTACCTGGACAGTAAACCTCCATCTGACATTGGGAGCACAATGCAGAAACTAGAACTATCGACTCCTTCGCTACTTCACTCTTAATTCTGGCTGCGATATGTACACGATGCATTTATGCTCATTACAGGCAAAAACCACATAAAAGGAGTCCTTGAAAGTCCAGAAACATGCAAATTTAAGTACATGAGTAGTTATGAAACAGGAACGTCGAATTTCCGCGTGATAATACAGATCGCATTATGCTTAATGCTAGGGGAGTTTTTATTCCTGTATCCTATATCCGAATTTCACCCTCGCAAACTATAGACTTTATTTATCCCAAGTGCCAGTAACCTGACCGACTGGAGGGCGAAATAGGGAGCAGCTGATGGTGTAGCCCAAGGCCTCGGTCCAACCTAAGCCTCAACACTGCGGCCGTCGCAGGCGAAGACGCCTATGCGCGGGGTGAGCGCAGCACCGATTACCTACCTCTCTGGCCAATTTACCACATGCTGTCTTACATCGCCGACTATCTCGTGGATGACAAGATAATGTCCAGACAGTCTGAAATTTGCTATAGCGAGCTGCCTAGGCTCATCTACGAGTGCGACACTTGCCCCGGTTTTTTAAACATGCATTAGACATTCTAAGGGTTGGTCCAATCTTGCCCCAGCGAGCCACTGAGTCTGAACCTGAGTTCTCATAGGGACAAGGATCCCCTGTCAAATATCGTGCTAGATTCAAACGCGTCATATTTTATACAACGAGAGATGCCTGAGGATGAACTATCCAGGGTCAGCCGCACCTGCTCTTTTTCTCTGCCCCCTCCCATGCAACAGTCAGATAATCAGACGAGGTGCCCGAAGAATGCTAGACAAATCGTCTACGTGTGCCACACACGTCCTATTGCTCACAACGTCTATTGGACAGTAAGAAATGCGCTTATTTGCCGTGAAGTTGAATTTCTGAGGGTTAATCTCACTCGCTCTCTTTACCATGCATCAGTTAATTGCCTGAAACAAGGGCAAAAAGACGAGGAACATGAAATGAAAAGAGGCATACTTTCATGCACAGTGTTAATATGCGTTTTCAGGGCTCCCTTCGCTTTGAAAGAACGGCCACAAACATCACACGGGAAGGTGTGCCGATCTAAAACAAAAAAACAGAATAGAGTAAGATAATGCAATGTACCAGAGGCTGCGTTTACTTGCTCTAAGGCTTCCTTTACGTTCGAGGATAATAACATTTTCATTTACTGTATCACCGAAAGATAACGGTTGAGCGAAATAGTGACAGGTAGGGGTTAAGTAATATTGCGAAAAATGTCAAGAGTTAGGCTTTGGGTTCGTGTGAACTGTAGCATTTAGGTTTAGAGTACGGTTGAGAATGCATTTTACTTTTATGTTAGCCTTAATGCACAATAATATTTATCCCTCCTGAAAAGGAAGCCTGCTACTTTTAGTGGTGGGGACATTCCTACTTCTGCAGAAGTTATCTGTACTGTTACTTGTCCATCTAAAGTTCGGGAATTTTCGAAATTCGCGGGAGTTCAGGAGAGTAACCTGTGCTAAGTTCACAGTGTTACTGTACACTGAATAATGAGCCTGTGGGTAGCCTGTCAAACCCCATGAGAGATTAAAAAGCGTCAATTTTTTTCAGTGAGAAATGCGCTAGGTTGTCCTGATTATGAATTCTCCAGGGCCAGTCTGGCTCGCTCCCATTCTCTGCCCCTCCCATGCACCAGTCAATTGCGTGTTACAAGGAATATTAGCAAACACAGAGCAGACGAGGGGAAAGCTCGAAGAAGGAAACAAAAAGAGGCGTACTTTTGTGCATAGCGTAAACGTGCTTCCTCAGTTCTCCCTTCCGTTTGAAAGAATTGCTACAAATAGCACACGTGACGGTTTGCTGATCTGAAACAAATAACAGAACAGTAAGAGGAAGATTAAAATTATCATTCTACGAATGAGTGAAATACGAGGGCATCGGCTTGTACCATGCCGTCGCATGCGCCGTCAACTGCCAAAAAACTTTCCAGTCCTCATTAAAATCCATTCAACGAGCAACCCAAAAGCAGCATGCAGCTACTGCAGCGACTAACACGGCGGTCTGACTTTGATTCTATGGCTGACAGATAGAGGGCATTGCGAATGCAAAAAACATACATTAAAATGAAGGCGCACTTTTGTGGACACAATTGATATGCTTTTCCATGTCTATCTTCCGCGAAAATCCAAAGCCACAGATCTCACATTTGAACTTGCGTACTTCTGTGAAAGGAAAAAAGCAAAAAAAAACAACTTAATTCGTTTAAGATTTTGCAAACTGGACAGAGTCATAAAATGCCCATTTTACTGTCCTCTTAAACGAACAAAAGCTTTAGTCCGAAGGAATGGCACTTGATCAAGACTGGCTTGACACAGGAGGTACTTAACAATATAAGGTTTGCAGGATCTGCATATGGTTCAACGCGATGGTCTGTTAAGGACAGCACATTTTTGTCACGTACACTCAAAGCCACGCAAGCTTGACAAACAGAGAGCAGGTAAAAAGAGGAAGGGAAGCTCAGAGAAGCAAACAAAAAAGAAGCGTACTTTTGTGCACATTGTTGAAGTGGTCCTTCAGGGCTTCCCGCCTTTTGAAAGAGGAGCCACAAACATCACACGGGAAGTTTCGCAGATCTGAAACAAAAAACGGTAGAGTAAGAAACCTACATTTACCACAGACTGGGTTTGCTTGCGCCAATGCTCCTTTTACTTTAAAGGATAATAAATTTCTAAGTCCACAAGAAACACACAATATTAGGACTAGGAAAAAGAAACCGCGAAATCATGAAATCGCGTAAGTTGTACATATCATTTTTCTACAGGCCGGCTAGACAGGACATCGGCCGGTTGTTTGAATATATCAATAAGCCGGGCAGTAACAACACGGCGTTAGCGCGTACGTCTGGGCGTGTCACTCAGAAAATCATTACAAACACAGAACCGACAAAAAAACATAGGTAGGCTCGAAGAAGGAAACAAAGATAGGCGTACTTTCGTGCACATCCTGTACGTGCCTTCTCAGGCTTTTCCGTTTAAAAGAATCGCCACAAATATCGCACGTGACGTTATGCAGATCTGAAACGAAAAACGACAGACTAAGAGATTTCAATGTAACAGAGACTGGGTTTGCTTGCTGTAAAACTTCCTGTACGTTAAAGAGTAAGGAAAATTGTCAGTGTAAAAAAAACACCATATTAGTGAAGGATCACGCTAGGAAAATGTTGGGAGCCCAACACGTGAGTAATAACTCGGGCCTTCCTGAGGGCCCTAGAACAAAGGAATCGGACAGGCCACCGATGCATGCAGAGTGGGCAAAGAGAGCGACTTTGAAAAGCCGACACGCTTGCACGAAAGGACAAGCACGGGCCGGGGTCTGCCAGCCGTGAAGTCATGTCTGGCCAGAGGCACAGCGTGGGCGCGCCAAGCGTCACCTGAGGACACGATGGCTGAGGTACGAAGGCTGCCTGTAGATACCACTCTTGGAGGGCCAATAGGGAGGCTGCGGGCAGAAGGGCATTCTGCTGCTGGGAGACACGGAACTCTGTTGCCGAGACGCGCTGCCGACGACCCGAGATTCTGCTGCTGGAGACACAGGACCATGTTGCCCTAGACGAGAAACTGCTACCGAGGTGAGATCGACGACACAGTACACGCTGCTGACGGACACAGAAGACCAAGCTGCCGGACACGCAGAAGACAGAGCGTATTTACAAGCAGAAATAGTGACAGTAAATTATTAAATGCTATCCTGTTCTGCCTTCTCTTCCTAACACGCAACTGGGGGATATTAGCAATGTTGACACAAGAACACGCAGGGTTATAACAGAGACGACAGATATTTAATCCCACAGTCAAGGCTTCACAACAAACGCAACTAAACGGACACGTGGCGTGCAGACAGAACTGGCATGTGATACAGCCTCTATAAAGGTATTTTCCTCGCAGTAAAGCTGTTCCAGGTTATCCCGGCTTCCCTGACTTGTGATTTTGGGAACCATCTAGTGTCGACACCAAGAGCTTTCGATATATTCACAGGGAGGCTCATTGAGCGCTCATCAAATGTGTTCATCCCTTTGTGCCTTATGGCTCACTCTCAAGCTCCGCCAGCATCCGAACGGTGGCAGTGGCGGCTAATAATATAGGCAGAATGGGACGCGTAACGTGATTGGTTAGCGCCCATCTTAGCATTGATGAGAACGAGAGAGAGTCACAGCAAGTTGAGGCTAGGCCCTTCTTGCACCCTTTTCAGATATTGTTTCCAGTTTCAAATGGTTATTTTCGTACCTCCGTGTAACATTGATGGAAGTGCCGCCAAATTTAAATGTCGCATAGCACACGTAGCTTTTGAGGATGAAAACTACAACAGGAGGGAAAGGCTGTAAAAGATTAACTGATATTTGTTCTGCCTTCTCTTCTTAACACGCAACTGAGGGGGGGGGGTATAACTGGTGTTGAAACAGGAACACACAAGGTTATAAAAATTGGCGACGCAGGTGATAACTGCACACGCAAGCTTATAACAGAAGAAAGGTTAACAGGCTTTGCGTACAGTGTTATCCTGAAAATTTATGTTTCGCAATCTGTCACTTCATGATATTTGCCTATTTCTGCCTGGGACCTAAAAACTTAAAATTGGCAAGAACTTGTTAAATAGAAATAAGCAGACACAGCTCACATGGCCGGCTAAACTGGACACGGAAACACGCACTACCTAGAACGCATGTGGCTTTGTGTCAAATCCTGCGGAAATTAAGTTCAAGAGAAAGGTGAGCGATGGTCCCTCAAATAATACAAAGTGATTGTCCCACATATTCAATGTCACACAAGGAGTATGTCTGCAAAACTTTCCCGGATCAAAATTTTACTTGACTGCGCTGCAAATACAGTCTCACAATTCTTAAAGAAAAAACATCTAAAACGTCATGACCAGTGAATCTTATTCATCATTACTAACGTTATGCATTTTTTTAAAAGAGGAAAACATAGAAAAGCACACAGGGATTGCTGGGTCGGAACCCTCGAAACTTTTCCATGTAGGCTCGACAAAAAACGCGTGACTGGGCCTTCAGGTGATTACGAGGCTCAAAGCTCAAAACGGGCGTATCTACCAGAAAGCCTAGGGGTAACTTTGAGGAACCCATCCATGAGCCGAACCCCTTACAGTTGCGTTAAACAAGGGGCCATTTAGCTAACAGCTGCATTGAAAGAAGCAAAAAGGTAAGTTCAAGAAACAGTTAGGATGAAACAGATGCGACCAATGGAACGACCACGTTAACGGCCCCAGGTTTCGAATTACCTTTCGTGCTCATCGTTAGGGATACTCATGAAAAACGATAATAGGGATGTAAGGAGCGTTGCACTTGTAGGCCGTGGGGGCCAGAAAACACCACGAAACTGTTTATAATGATGGCTATGAGTGCGAATCCAAAGTATCAAGCTAACCAACTGCTTAAACCAACGATCATGGCATTATGAGCAGTAAAGTTCTGTAGCGAGGTCCGCGTGAAGATATAGCGGGCAAGAAAAACAGCCCGGGGGAATCAAAAGAGACATAACAGTAAAGATCGGAGGGGGGAGGGGGGGAAGAGACGTACTATTATGGACACAGTCCATGTGGAATTTCAGGTATTTCTTCCTGGAAAAACCTTTGGCACAAAACTCGCAGGTCCACATCAGAAGTTCTGAAAACAAAATAGATGAGAAAAACAGTGTTCAAAAGGAAGTCTGCAATCAACAGCTTATACATTTTAATGGGTTGACTGTTGGCGATAAGTGACGACTTAAATCTAAAGAAATCGGAGAAGTCACTGCATGGGCCTTCAATAACTGCAGAGGAAGCTCGGTTACTGAACCCTTATCAACTACGACACGTCAAGTAAGAATGCTTAAAAGTGTTCATCACCAACAGGTTTGCGCGAGCGCACAGAAATCATCAATGGGGAGTTCGGAATAAGTGCATTGCTAAAAAATGAAAAAACGCAGGTTACATTTCCGTCCAGGAATCAAATTACATGCTCAGCAGCAGTAAAATTGTAAAATCAGTCTAACTACCACTCGGTATCCAAGGCGTCGAGATGAATTCTCTCGAAAAAAACTACCATATATCGAAGTAACGCCAACCTTGACCGACAAGACAGTTCGACTGCCGGTTTCGACGAGCTACACTGTGTGCACGATAGCATGCTATTGTATGGACAGTAAATTATGCGACGAAGCAGACTTTCTTTCGCAAGTTTCTAGTCACGGACTACAATTTTGCACTATGGTGCCGTCAGGGCAGCTACTTCAAAGAGAAAGAGAGGCCACATTCTCGCAGTGTGCAATCATACTCCCCGGTTGCCTAGCGCAACGATAGATGGCGGATAAAAAACAAAGACTTTCAGTAAAGGCCAGCTGCGGAATAAACCTGGCTCTCGGGTCAGACGAATAAGCAGTCGCGGAACAGCAGCGACAATGTTACCAGGACTTGGAAGACCGTGAACTGGCATTTCGACTGCTTATGACAATAACCTATTTCGCTACCACTGAGGCCGACTGGATCAAGCATGATTATAGATTTACAAAGAAAAATCAAGTACGTTCCATCAAGACTAGTTGATACGATGCATTACGCATAATTCGAAGAATTCCTCATTTTACAGACTTATAGTCTCCATTAAGCTGTATGCTTTTGAGGAAGAAGACTTGTCGAGCACCGGATCAATTGGTTTATTGTCCTGAGCTTTCGACCTGTTACAGGAGTTCATCTGCAGAGATAAGAAGCAGCACACAAAAGGAGGGTAATTATAGTGGCCAAAGACCAATCAAATGTCAGCGGTCGTCAAGAGAAAGAACACATCGACCAGAAGGATGGAGGTCGGGAGGGGGGGGAATTATAGTGGTAAACGCGTATTAACTGTCAGTGAAGACGGCTGTCTCCGTCATTGCAACGTATCTTATAGACAACTGCAGAGGTTTCGGTAGGAAGCAGTCTGTCTTTGGGTTGCATCACACGCCAGCGTATTGTTGTCTCAGGTCGATGGGCTATGCCCACTCCAGCGGGCTGTAACAGTCGTGAGACTCCTTTTATGTAGGGAATGACCCTCCAGACGTCAAGTTGTTGTTGCATCGGCCGTTGTGTGTTTACTGGACGCCTGCTGCGTTTGATAAATGACATCGGGTATCGATTGGCTTAAAAGAGTTTATAAAGGTACTGTTGTTCAACTCTTCTGTCCGCAGGAGTGCTACCGTGGGTTTCAACTCTTTTGAAAAGAGTACGAACGCAACTGAGTTTGTGATACATGGGGTGATTGGTGTTGAAGTTTAACACTTGGTTTGTGTGGGTAACCTTTGTGAATACTGTGGTTTGCAGTAGTCCAGTTGAACACCATCGCACAAGGACATCCAGGAAGGGTAGTTGGTTGTTTCTCTCCGCTTCCATCGTGAATTGGATGTTTGGATCAACCGAGTTCATTAAATTTTTGAGGTGCTCGATATCAGATGTTTTGACAACGACAAAAGTGTCATCCGCATAACGAGCCCAAAACTTCGGTTGATACTTGGTGAAAACAAAGTGTTCTATCCGTTGGAGGACCACTTCAGCAATCAGGCCTGATAGAGGGGAGCTCATGGGAGTGCCTTTTATTTGCTCGTACATTTGCCCACCAAATTTGAAGTAGGTTTTAAGGCAATGTCGTACAAGTTCGAGCAAATGGTCACACTTCAGAGGTTTGTCGCTTTTGTCGTAGCGTTCATTTAGAAGTTGTCCCATAACATCAATCGCTAGTTGTTGTGGGATAGAAGTGAAGAGTGAAACCACGTCTAAGGAAACCATGGATTCATCCGGCTCCAACTTCAGATCTTTTATCCGTTCAAGGAACTGTTTGGCAGAAGCTACGGTTGTGGCTGAACCTACTGCCAAGAACTTCAGATGAGTGAACACCCACTGTGCCAAACCGTATGTAGGGGTGCCTCGAAGGGAGACGATTGGCCTAAGTGTGTCTGTTCTCCTTTGGCCCCATAGAACATAACACTTTTGAGCCGTTATTATACTCCGAAAGAAATCCAGGAAACGTGTCTAGGTAGAGTAATGTCAGAGTTACCCTGCAAAAGATGTCGCAAGTGCCGTGGGACTCATTTTAACTGCAACAAACGGAACAAAGGGAGGGCAAAAGAAGTAAGCACCACTCAAGTAAGCCGTAATCGCCTTCTAAATCGTTTGCAGGTTCCTAACCACTAGGTTCTTCTAACTTAGGGTACTGCAAGCCTCTGAGGGTAAGGAATGATAAAACAAGGACGCACCAGAAGTATTTTCTTCCAGAGGACTTGCTGGATCAGCGGCTTTAGTGGAAATAGATAAGCATGTTGCCGCTTCCAAATCTCCGGTTGCAACACCTGAGGAGATTTTTGGCGCAAGCGTTTCATTGCTCACCTCAGCTGGTGACGGTAACGACGCTGGGGAGGGCCTCCACGCATACACGCTGCTTGCACAGCCATTTTCATTGGATCCATTTGAGTCTTCCTGGGTACACAGACGCCCACTTGGACGCCGTGACTAAAACCAACCTTATATGGGGTTAATTATACCTTACAGGTTGATTTCGTGATAGTGATGCCGAAGCCTAAATGCAATACAGATCTAATACAGACTCTTTCGATTACCTTGCCACACTCGAGCACGATATCTTTGTTTAAACCTCCTTCTTTCTGTAAAAAATTAAACCTCATTGGAGATAATAAATATTGCCAATCTGGTACTGTTAGAGCATGGTGCTAAAGCAAAAAGCACATTCCACGATGATCCTGTACAAAATTTTCTATTCTTTCACCAGCTTCTATTCGGTTTCGTCTCTGTTGTTAAGCGGCAGTATTAACCTCGGTGATAGTCAGTACAAAACCGTGCATTGTCCGCCTTCCGAATGAGTCACAGCTACTTCATTTAAAGCGCAATGCACAACAGTTGGACCATCGATTCCGACGATGACCACCGCGGGCTTCAAAGTAGGCTAGAAGCCAGGGCGGTGACTTGAGCTGCATCTACCACACTCTTTCTCTCTTCCACCTCGATAAAGCGCTACGATCAAGTCCCGAATACCGGATGCAGCCAGTTGGCGCGCCCGAAGCCACCCCTAGGCGTGCCACCACACCTGGTTCGGATCTCCCAGTGTGAGAGTTTCATAAAGGTTAAATAAAGGAGAAATTGCAGCCAGTTGACCAATTCATGCAGTACATAATTCTTTAATTACTCACAGTGAGTATGGGGGCGCATTCATGTCGGGAAGTTGGGAGTTGTTAGTGTGGATGTTATGTTCCACGAAGATTCCTATTTATAGAAATTCCATCAGTTTTATTGTTTTCTACTCCTTAACCTATGCTAGGGTCAGGTAGCACAAAGTAAGCAAAAAAGTGTTGTTTTTGGACATCACACTTTTTCGAAACCTTAGTATAATAAACAAGTTCAAATAAAAAAGAATATTAATTATATGCAAGAGACGGATGGAACGTGTGCATCGGGCCCATCGCTAGATTTTAAAACGTTGTGTAAGATGAAGGCACTGTTCCCCTGACCTGTTAAAAATCTGCACCAACTGTCCTGACGATTTTACTTGGCTGAAACAAAGGCTCTCAAATACACGGAAGAGGTGGCAAACGTAACAGACCAGTTTTAACAAACTGCATTCAAACGACCACCGAAAAACTAACTCGTGATTACTCGCAATAAATTGCCGTTTTAGCGAACCCAAAACGAGATTTCACGTTTATGTTCAAAGATTAAATCAAAATAATTTAATCCATAGTGAAAGCGTCCGACTTAAATTTTCGTGAACTAGACTCCTATTTGTTATCACAATTTTGCTGTCATGTTCCTGGCAACGGTTGCTCCAAACGTTTTGTCATCGCGAACCAGTGGAAGCAGACCCTAGCAATCTGTCAAAACCTCTGCAATTTAACGCTGGACTTCAACTGCGGCTGCTCCTTAGTCACTTTTTTATGCTATTACCTTTGTGGATCTTCTCAGTTGAGTTACCACTGTGATATTCGCTGAATCACAATCTCGGTCCTTATCATAAACGAATCATGATTTA
>JAYGXS010000003.1:84330998-84399670 GCA_036362985.1 Ligula intestinalis
CCTGTGCCGCTTCAATTCGGAGTTGGATTGAGAGGCGAGAGAATCATGACATAAGCCAAATCGTATCTGGGTGGAAGATAAACACTGACTTGCGCCCCTCTGTAAAATGAAACTGCATGCCATTGTCTTCTCAAAAACAGGGAAAATTAGCAGGGTAGAAGCTGGGTAGCTTAATTTGAACCCTCGCTTAGTGCAGGGGAGAATCGATCTTACTAAAGCTGACGACTTTATAACAAAAATTTCCATCAGAGAATTCAGAAGAATATTTTGTGAGTGTACGTAAACGTTCGATTAATTCTCGTCGTGCCAATACATTCATAGGGGTAGGGGTATAAGCGACCAGTAATGCTCATCTTTTTATACAAGTGAGTCAAAGGAATCGGGAGAAGGGGGAAGGGACATTCTGGCATATTCTTTTTTCGGAGATGTTGCACAAGTTCTCCATATTTTGTTCCATGATGCCAGAATGCCTGCGCACACTACATCACCGAGGCTGTTTTGTCATTTTGACTTGACGGCTTTTTAAAAGCCATAGCATTAGATAAAATAAGTTCGCGTGCCTTCGCCTTATGGAGCCTGCAGTCATTATGAACACCAAGACATCTCCCAATTAAAGTTGAAGGACGGCAACAACGAATTATTTCAAGAGTAAATGGCATGCAGATTAGAATAATTTGGTTGTCCGTCGACAACACACATAAACGTCCGGGAGGTCAAAGTTTGCACAACGCCTTGAGCGAGGGCATGATTAAGACGACCTTGGAAATTCATGAGCCGTATTTGACCGTCGTGGGTAGCCAGGAGGCAGACTGCAATTGACACGCACGTAGAGGAACACATGTGAGGTTCAGCTTCGCAGCAGCCGCACTGAACAGAGTCTATATGGGTTTGAAGGCGCATGCTAGTTTGAGCGATTATCGATTTTTCTAAATTCCCGGAGGAAACGCGAAAACAGCCTTTAACCTTGAACCCTGGTAACAATCCGTTATTCCAGAGTTTAAAGGGTTTCTTTATTTTTTTCTTATATCGTGGTGCAATCACTGCTAGATAGGAGGAAACAAATTATGAAATCAAGGATATTCATAACGGAAACAACCCCACTCTCACTGGTGGCAAAAAATGCTTCTGTGCGATGTGCCGAATGCAGGTGGCAGGTGTTGACGACAAAAACACACCTAGCAATTTCAACAATGTTGAAAATTGGCCAAACAAGAAGATTTAGGTCATATGAACTTTGGACACGAACATTTCAAAAAGTCAGTGTACGCGAATCTAGTTATGAAGTTAACTGTCTTGGGAAAAATAAAAGCGCACTTTTGTTTTGCAGCTGGGATATCAAAACGCATTATCGCCTCTCGCTAGATTTTGTTAACATTCGGGTGTTTTCTCTCGACAGCTGCATAGGTCGTTGTGTGATTTTATGAACTTTCAATATTCTTAACCCAAACGCAATAGAAGCACACCTTCAGCCTGCAACAGACGAGGCGAAGGTGCCTGTGACGCTTCAATTCGGAGTTGGATTGAGAGGCGAGAGAATCATGGTAAGAGTAAAAGCGTTTCACCATGGAAACTCCATTGGCAATTTAAAATGGCTGCAACGTGTTTCGTTATTTACTGCCTCACAACACTACCTTTAAGAACCTCTCTGGACCAAGCCTTAGAATTTAAACACAGTATATTGGAGAAAAAGGAAGACCAAGCGTTCACGTTTGTTTTTCAAGTTGTTCACACTCTGCTCAAGCCACAACATCTTTTTCTTTGTGAAAATTGCCGAGCCATCGTCTTCCTCATTGGTGTTCGACCTACATTCTGAGCCTAGGTTGTTAACTAGGTTCTTAGCAGCAACGACTGTATTGGGCGGAATTTTTTCATTGATAATGATCCCTTTTCTTTCGGCTTCCCATTATGTACTCCAATATAGCTGTGAGGTCAAAGATGAATGCAAAGCTATATCCATCATAAGAGTACTTGCATTGCCTAGCAGGCATTTAGGGCACAAATGAGTCAAATTCGAAAAAGAACAGCGTGCCGTAGTGTTACCCTCATTAAGATTCTGTCGCACGGGACTTATTGCATCAGTTCCCGCGGACTGCCTTTCTTCAAGGCAAAAGGACGCGGGTCTGACTGTCGTATGGCTAGCTGAATGTTCCAAGTCTACCCCCACGCACATGCTCGGTACGTACAAAGCCATTTTCTCCGATTCCATCCGCTATTTTCAGTAAACCCACTTAGTTTTAGATAAATTTCGCAATTAGGCACGCGAGGCAAAGGCCCACACCCGTTGAAGTCCACATATATGTGCATTCACTGTTTAACTTGCTCTACATGCTTTCTTTGTGGAACAGGATATAGTAGGCGAACACCGAGGGCCTGAGGAAGAGAGTACGTGACACACACACTGGCCTGGCTAGGTATACATGAAACTAGATCGATCTCCTTTTCGATTCTCGCACACCTTGTGGATACGAATCACCGACTCGATCCGAACGAAACCGTTCAGGCTGTCTACCGGAGACCAGCTAATTTATCAAAGGACCTATCCAGCAGGTGCTAGAAACAGCCCAAGCAGTAGCTTAATGGCTAGCGAATAAAGTGTTGCGTTTTCAGAAGGCGCTAATGCAAGCCTCCAAACTTCTGGTGACAGTTGCTTTTTCCGTGCACGTCACAGTAAATCCAACCCTGCGTATTCGACCAACGAGAAATGGTAACAGCCCAGCCTACTTCCCCTACTTCCCCAACCCAATGACCACTATATGCCGATCTGGCCATGCAAGCAGCGTGGAAACGATTAGTTGTAGTGATAAGACAGTTACAAAGCCTGCTAAACTGTACAATTGCCACTATCCATCCAGTTTTACTGACCCGATCGTTAATTGCCGAAAAAAATATATTTGTCAGGTTGGCTACTCAAGCAAGCATATTGAATGAAAATTCTACTACGTACATGCAAACACGCTAATACTATATTCTACTTTAGGACGTGGAACGTTGTGTTGCTAAGTTTTAGAATCTGGTGAGTAGGAAAATAGGCCAATCGACATAAGTTAAGGTACAGTAGAAATTGAAACTTTCCCTTGTGTGCTAGTTATGGGTTTGTGATTTAAACGTTCATAAATACACAATGGGTATTTAAGGGGTACTACAATCACCTCTAAAAAATTGTGGCGTCAGTGCCAGCACCAGTACTGCTACATTTGTTGTTGAGATTGAGGGGATATAAGCCAAGTGCTGACTTTAATCAGCGTCAATTCTGACATACAATAAGTCAGGAATAGTACAGTAAATGCTGTCACTCAGCAGCACCCTAGTTGGTAGTATTAGAAATAGCAGTAGTTCTAGTAGAAGTACTAGCCCTGACTTCCTAGAGTCTGGCTACCCACCTACTATATGTGAGTGAGTGTAGACAGTGCAGTAGTACCCATGCGAAGTCTACGGTCACTAAAGACTAAGTGAGGCAGTGTTTCTGTTTGCACTGGAGAAAACAGCCTAGGCCAGACCCCATTTAGTCCTTAAGATTCCGGGAGAAAAGTGAATGGTGCGGAGCCGCTAACTACGTCTTCTATTATTTTAAAACTAACCCCTGAGACCGTCACCTTCAGTACCAACCTATTGGTGCACTTGGTCAACTCAGTTGAAATCGATAAAGTTAGCAAGACTGCAAGCAACTGCGATGGTGTACTTAATTGGCAAGGAAACGCCAAATATCGCTTGAGTAGACACATTGGGTTCTTTCGTATAAACTGAAAGGCAGGCATCCCAAGAAATGTAATTTCTTGGGATACCTGCCTTTCAGTTTATACGCAACAATTAGGATCGCGAAGTTTTGCTCAAGGCTAGACAATGGAAGAAATGTGCTATTCGGGAAAGTTGTACGCAAAAACAATTAGCATTTCTCCACAAGTGCCGAAAACAGAACATTTTGCCGAAGTCTGTGCTTGTGAGACCTGCAGTCAGATCTTCCCTAGGGTATCAGATCGGATCTCGTTATGGAAAGAGTATGCTTGGAGCATTTATAAAGGACGCCCATTATCGACTGCTAAAGTTCCATTCTGCAAGGAAACAACATATACAAGTCTGTCAAAATAACCTTCCCTTACAATTATTTGAATCAGTAGGTGAAACAATTGCCCACGCATCAGGACTGGAAAGACGAAAGAAGAAGATACTTCTAGACAAAAAATGGAAGACACTTTCTCAACCAGCTGTTACAAACCAACAGTCTGTAGCGAAGGTTGTGAACCTATCTTCCATAGCCCTTACTGCAACAGAAGAGAATGTGCTTTTTAAGGGATTAAATACAACCCTTCTGATTCAACTTACTTGGACTTTCTAGCTAGCTTGAAGTCTATCCTATTAACAGAAGACCTCAGCGACTATGATCGGTTTAATATCCGAAACAGTGTTGTCTATGCGTTAAAGAATCAGAATCAGTTTTCATCTCTATCCTCTGACGAAAAGAAAGCACTTAAATATTTAAAAACTGATGAAAATATTATCATACTTCCCACCGACAAAGGAGGCTTAACTGTTATCTTGAACAAACCAGACTGCAAACAGAAAATGCTGTCACCTATAAGCCTCTTCCAACCGACCCTACGAAGAAGCAAATGTCATCCATTTAAAATGTACTGAAACGCCTTACAGGGACAAACATACTGTCAAGAGATACCGCAAAATGCCTAAAACAATCCGAGGCAAGCATCGCGAAGATCTACGGATTACCCAAAGTTCACAAACCAGAAGTTGCTCTGCGACCGATAGTGTCATTAATCGGTGCACCCAGCTATTCCGACAACTTCATCCACTTACGAAGGATTGTGAAACTTCCATTCAGAAATCTGCAGAGTTTCTACAGAAACTAAGGGGAATTACGGTCTCCGATGATGAGATAATGGTCTCTTTCGACGTTGTTTCCCTGTTCACCTCCATACCACTTGATGTAGCAAGGCAATGCACAGAGGAAGCCCTGAAGAACTATGAAACGAAGGTTCCTGCAACTGCCGTACTTGACCTTGTGGACCTTTGTCTAGAAAACTATTTTGTATTTGATCGTTAGTACTATCAACAATTAAAAGGAGCTCCAATGGGGTCCCCCACTTTTGGATTCCTTGCCGAAAAAACCATGCAGAGGCTAGAAACAATGGCCCTTCCTTCGATTAACCTTTAGGTATGGGTACGCTATGTAGACGACACATTTTTGTTGTTAAAAAAGACCATCTTGAAGCACTCCACCGGACCATCAACTCAACCATTCCGGGCATTCAATTCACGCTTGAAAAGGGGGTTAACAAAAACTCCCCTTGCTGGATGTTCTCGTTCAGCGAAATGCTGACGGAACATTACAAACGTCCGTTTACCGCAAAGACCCGTGTGCGGAAGTTATTCTTGACTATGAGGGCAACAACCCTATCGCTCACAAAAGGAGTGCCGTCAACAGTCTGCTACGCCGAGCGAAGGCACACTGTTCTGAAGAAAACACCTAACGAAACGAGCTCAATTACTTGTTTAAATTGTTTTCCCGCAATGGTTACCTTTAGAAAAATTGTGCGCCGATGCATGAGACAACAAAAATCCAAGAAAAAGGAACCGAATAGTTCCACTTAGGCGCCCAAAACAAACACATGGCGAGTCCTTCCTTACATAAGGAATGTGTCTGAACTTATTGAAAGACACTTGCGGAAACATCAAATAAAAGTGGCGCACAAACCGATGGCTGCTTTACGCACTCAGTTAGTACACCCTAAGGATAGGGTTGGCTACCTCGATAAGAAATAAGCTATCTACAAAATCCCATGTAAAGCTTGTGATAAGGTATGTTGTGGCCAAACAGGAAGATCAGTCTCTACACGCATCCGCGAGCACCAATCGGCAGCGAAGAGCCATAACCGTTTTTCCGAAGTGGCTATGCATTGCCTTGACACAGGACATACCTTTGCATGGGAAAGAACAGGCATTGTCGGAGTTTGCACCTCCAAGAAAGGCAGATAATTTCTTGAGGCCATGCACTCCGATGACTCATGCATCAACCGGCGTATTGAGTTAGCCGGAATGTACAAACACCTCAAAGAAAGATGGAAGAGACTGCAGCCCACAAACATGGACCAACATCAACCGCAATTAGCGTCCACACCGGATAACCTGGACTGACCCCGGACTGACTCAAATTACAGTTGCTAATTAGCCATTACGCCACTGCGACTGATAACCATCTCCATTACGATGTGCCGCAAATTGTTACTCCCAATTAACACCCACTCCAGATGACTGCATAACTATATCAGCACTTTTACACTACTCTCAAGTCTGACGATGACCTGGGGATCCAGTGTCGAAAATTTACTGAATTAAATTACTCATTTTCCCAAAGGATGCCTTTCCTTAAAATAACATTGGGTTCTGCAAATCAGAATAAAGAGTGAGTATCCAGGAAACACTTTTATTAAGCACTCCATGCTACACACCATGGACAGTTGTCTTGCCAAGACTTAGAATTTGATGAGATGGGCAAGAGGAAGGAAAATGAGGTTCCGCTGGACCATCAGAAAAGCCGAAGCTGCACTGGTTGTACTGCTAGCACCGCCTTGGCCTTTACCATTTTCTTGGTTGCCATTGCCGCCTTGGCCACCATCACTGCCTGGTTTGTCCTCGCTGACTCCAGTGGCGACTGCATAACGGTCTACAAGACAGCAGGCAAAATGTGCTTTAGATTCACCCCTAGAACAGGGACAGTAGCTGGCAAACAAAAAAAGGCTTACCAATGAAAACCACTGCGACAACTAGAAGAGTGCTGAAGAGAAATTTGTTCATTGTGTCGGCGTAGATGTCTAAAACAAAAATCAAGGGTGATTTGCATATGAGTGAGTTTGGCGAAGACGATTTCTGACAAGTTAAGGACTTAAGCTAGGTATATCAACTCACCGCAGATCTGTCGACTGAGGTACTGAAGTAGCTGCTTAAATAGCCATGCGGTCTGCAGACGATGCAGTTGATTGATTACTTTGAACTGCAGTTTAGATCGAGGAATTAAAACACCACGTAGTTGGTGACCTGATAAGTCGTCTAGGAAAACAAGAAATAACTTCGTCAGAATGAATGATGTCAGTTAAAATGCTTGGTGCTCAACGACGAACTTAACGGAACTTAACGGAAATATGGATTAAATTTCAAATGGAACACACTGTTTGCCTTGGATTAATTACCGATGCACTTAGTTGTTCACTATCAGTTCTTCCGCGGGTATCCCGTTGGCTATAGCTTTCGCATTTCATTGGCTACTTTCAAGTGATATTTCCTCAGGCATATTTGCAATATGAGATCCCGATGGCTTCATTTCATGTGAAAGCTCTTGAAGAGGCACCTTTTATACAGTATCGTATGTGTCAAGGCAGTTTAAATGGGGCACAACCAATTCTGACCCTATAATATTGATAATCAAATCCACATGAGTTCCATATAATGAAGAGAATCATCGAATATAAAATCTCGAAACAGAACAGGCAGTAGTTTATCAGTTTTGGTATAATCGGAGCATGTATTTTTTCATTCTGGTGTGAATTTGAAATCCAAGAACAAGGCCACGAAGTAACAAAATATACTGAGAACTGCGCCGATATGCATAGAAAAGTGAGGACTTCCATTTTGAACAGTTAATGTATCCATATCTTTAATAGACCATAAATAATTCTGAAAATAATTCACTGTCACTATAAAATTAATAATCAAATATGTATGATTCGAAAAAAGTTTATAATTTACTAAGGATGACCAGAAGGATAGCAGAAACGCGACACCTACGTTCGTTTTCTCGAGTACCCAAAATCCAAATCGGTAGTACTGACATATCACAGGACCAGAAAACACAGCAAGTAACAACACTGGAACTCGCATATTAACTTCTATTGGCAATTAAATGTTTGACCGCAAAATAAGTTAGGCAGTTGGCTGGAGGGGAGTGATAGATATATAGTGGACCCTATAAGACGGTTTTGCCGTTCCTCGAGTAGGCGCCCAGAGCGTCTGACAATAGGGGGCATAAAGTACATTTTTATTCACTTGTCTCAATCCTAAAAGACTGGGTTGTCCTGAAGGGATTAAAACCCAAGCCAGCAAGATGAAGACTTTACTACGTCAATCGCTTAATGGGAAGCACATTTCATGGGCTCATAGAAACATCAAAGTCAGTTTGATATGTCACGGGACGAACGTATGCAGTGTATCATATACCTATTTTTTGTTCTCAGTTGCTTGAAGATAATTCATCATAACTCAGGATTTTGGGGGCGTGTGTCTTAAATGCGTTCAAAGTAAGTGCTTGGATGTAGCTACTTTTGGCAACTTTATTCCGACCGTGTTTTGCCTTCTTGACTTCTCTGACTGTGACGCGTACGTCAAAATAAATGAAAACAGCTATCAAGGAAGTACAGTGCCATTAAGCAAAATATTAAAATATTAACAGCATGCAAACCTCAACAAGTGAAACACGAAGTCAAGAACGAACGGAGTCGGCAAAATTACCTGACTCTATGAAAGGGAAACACACATTCGACAAGAATGCCACTCAGGGCAAAACAAATCTTAGTGGAGCACGTCTGTGTAAGTGGTAGATGTAGTGACAGTTAGTTTTATGCGATTTGACAAGGCAGTTTCTGTGGGATCGCGTTGGTATGAGATCCCAGCGCTAAAAGGGGGCGGACGTGTAGAGTACGCGGCAGAATTTATGCAAATGTCAACAGATGCGAAAGATTGATACCTTTTCGCTAATCGGTATTGACTCACGATGTGATACTGATTATCGTGTAGTTTTTTCTGAAACCGTTTCAGTCATGATAGGATGCAGGCTTTTTAACGAGCACCGTTATGACCACTAGTGAAACGTACCTTTTGTAAAAACTGGCTACTAAGGTAGCATGCCTTTTTGTCATTCATTTTGACTGCCTTCATAAATTTAAGTACATTTGCTGAAAAACATGCACGAAAAATCATTTCTTGTACTTGTTTGATGGCAAATTAATCCTTCTTTAAATTCTATACTCAGAGAGAGGGTAGCTATCGGTTTTAAAAAGTTGCCTAATTGTGAGCTTTTTTACAACTGTGAGGAGTTTATTTATAAAATATCGCATCACTAAATTTATTAATGCCACCTTGACTGCTTCAATTAGTTCCACATCTATTTCAATAGTTCATGACATCTATGTGGCTCCTTCTTCAAACTGCAGGCGAAAACTTACATTTACTTAAACAGAATGTTTACAGTGCACAGTTTATTAACCTCGAATTCGAGCGTAGCAGTCACTAGGTTAGAAAATTATCCGGAAATTAAGCAACATTTTTAAATCTAAAACCTACCATTTCTTTGAGTATAAAATTTAAAGGAGGCATAATTTGCTATAAAAAGAGTAGAAGAAAAAAATTTCGTGTATGTTTTCCAGCATATATATTTGAATTTTAAAGGCAGTCAAAGAATTTTAAGAAAACCATGCTAATGAAGTAGCCAGTTTTTACAATAGATGCGTTTTGCTAGCAGTCGGAACGAAGCTCGTCAAAAGCCCGCATAATATCATGACTGAAATGACTTCAGAATAGACCACTTGATAATCAGTATAACAACTTGAGTCAATGCCGATAAGCGAAAGAGTATCAATAACAAGCTTTTTTAGGTCAGCAAATTTACGACAGCTGTAATCGAATCAGAAAGGGAATGGGGAGGGAAAATTAAGTGTCAGCAGCCGGGGCTATTCAAGTGGCTCTCGTTACAGTTGCTGTTATATCACCACGCAAAGAGACATTATGGTCAAGTGAGTTCAGAACAGCCGGGCACGACATCTGCAGCCTTTTCCACATTCCTGTGTCAGCCCGAGATAGAGAGAACTGGCGTATTCAAGTGGCTCTTGAAACAGCTGGACCTTGATAAAGTGTAAAGCCGAAAGCATTGTGGGATAACGTGTTTAAAAGGAACGGGGACCGAACGGAGTGGGGAGAGCATCCAAGTAACACTTAGCAGCATTGTACATTCGACTGGAAGAGAAAAGAAAACAAGGTGTGGCAGCAGTCTTGAAGAAAAGGCGCAAGGGCACGCAGTACAGAGGAAGGGGTAACAACTTTCGTTAGAGGGAAACGATCAGATGTAGGTTGAACAAGATTTTTCCTGAAGAAAGGAAGTGGAAAATTTTACACTTGTTCAGCCGAAAATAACAGACAGATTATTTGATAAGGTGTCACTGTAATCGAAAATTCTTCAATTTACCAGAACTGTAGAGGACGTATTCCGTGCGACAGAATATAATTGAGGCCGACGCTGACTGTCGAATATTGCCTGTTCACGTCAAGACTGGCTCTGTTGAACAAAAACATACCATATTTCGGTACATTTAAACCAAATGCAACGGCGGTCGGACAGCAGCGGCAGCGGTACGCATTGCCTACTGGATTAATCGGCTCTCTAGTATATTGGTCCGGCGAAGAAGACGTAATAAAACTTTTTCATCTAAAGGTAGACCTCAACAATTTTCGTATACGGTGTCTTCGGAAAGCGGCAATTTACACACCACGCAATAGGCATATGATTACCTTATATATTGTAAACATGATGTTCGGTCACTTGCTTTATCTGACATTTAGTTTAGTATATTTCAACAACCGCATAGCAAACAGATTCCAATTGAAGAATTATGCATGAAAACTAAGGTGAGGAAAGACAATGAGGCCAACGACAAGGCACCCATTCCCAATGTAAAAATAACGATGCAGCAGCCTTTATTGCCCACAAAACAGAAGGCCCTCAGTGAGATGGATATGTCTGCGCTAAAATTATGCAGATAAGAGTTTTAGCTATTTCTTTCGCTAGCCAGAACATCAACCCTTACCAAAAACCTCACCATAAATATAGTCCATATTAAAACTTACCAAAAGGCACACTTGAATTATAGGAAACTTAAAAAACCTCGGCTCGTCGATAATAGTGAAGACTTTCAGGTTGTCTACCGGACACCAACCAACCTCTCCAAAGGCCTACACCAACGGGTGCTGGCAACAGCAGAAGCAGTGGCTATACGCCTAATGAATCCAGTATTGTGCTGCCAGAAAACACTTACACAAGCCCTGACCCTCCCGTGGCCGAAACCGACGCCAGGAGGCGATTTCATATCACCACCATCCAAAAGAAGCTGTCGCCCAACCAACATGCCGACCATTTGCGCAGACTGAAAAGTCCGCAATGGCCAATAGGCACATAACCCTGAAATTATTGATTTTTCTACCTGTTCAAATTTCCTTGTTTGCAATGTTATGGCCCTGAAGAACATTTGCCAGATTTGCCTGTCGTTGACTTTTGTAAAAATTGCATCATGTTGAGCATTTTCTTATTTAATATAACCTCGATATGTCGATATGTCGATATGTCCAGTAGATTGGATGGTAGGTAGAAGAAAATATTTTATGCATCGAATGCTGGAATATGCTTCTTTATGAACTATATTTATTCAATAGAACTAAATATCGCTACTCAGGGACGTTTTTAATACTTTTCGATAGTTGATGATTTTTTTATGGCCGTACCCCAAAACTGAACGCTTGAACTTCAAGTGAATTTGACAAAGGGAAACAAACCAAAAGATTTTATGGTTGGGCAAGTTACGTTCTCGTTGCCGACGTTTTACTCACTTTCAAATTTGAGTAACTTTGGTTTATATATATTAATTTGCATAAATTTCTGTGTGAGCAATTCTTATTGTCCGGCGATATTCCGTAGTAAGCATTGTTCACAGTTAATTGAGTGTAACATAGCCTAACGCAGATAGACACCCTGTAGGTATTATTCTAGAGTACACAAAACTCTGCTTTTTTCAAAGGAGTAGTCGCTATTAATGGACATGTCCCCTAAACTAGCATTAAGTCGGGAAGTCAAAAAACTACAGTAAGGCGCAGGTCTGAGTAATTTTTTAAAAATAACAATCTTAGCTGTTTTCTTCCGCGACGTGTGTGGTTAGTTTGTATAATTAGAGGGAAGGTGAGAATCAATATGCATGCCCAAATTCTGTTTCACGCCCACTTCTGCAAGTTAAGTTAACAGAGCATGCGTTTCGTGTGGACACGTTTGCCAACCTGAAAATAATAGTTTTACGCCGCGTTTTTAAGATTATTTAAAATGTGCTGCATAAGGCTTTGTTTGGTAAGAAAAATATACCTATTGATAGTAAAAATTGTTGAAGGAGAACAATCAGGCTGTGCCTTAAAACACACTCGTTTCGTCAATGTTGACCACCGACCTATCTCTACTTTAGAGACAGTGAGATGGGGCATTTATCTACAAGAAAATCAGTATTGAGTATTTGACGATTTTTCGGTGGCTGGTGATACAAAAGTCATAATCGTTAACGACCGCAAAGCATACAGTAGATTTCCTGTTGACAGGGCCCGCGAATGATACCTTAGACAGACAGGAGTAAGGCACTTGTAAGGTTCGCCCGTTGTAACACAGAACTGGAAGGTCAGCCACATCAGACAATCATGGATAAGAATGGAGAAGCATGTACGCTTGAGGACACGAATTGTCTATTATTCTTAAACAAAGGAAAAAGTAATAAAGGGAACAAGGGCTAACGGTACAAATAAATGTCCAGATTTTATACAAACGATTCATTCGGAGTGAGGGGTGGTCACGGAACACCAGAAAGACACCGGTGGGGAGTGCATCGCTCTGGGCATCTGCGGGTGATGGCCATGGGAGTGCTGACGGAGTGGGACATACAGTATGGTGCAACAACGAGAGCAGGGGGAGCAAAGTCAGCGACAAACGATAACACCATCCTCATCCAGAATCCGCGCTCTAGTGACCTTGACACATTCAAACATCCATGTTCCGGTCCGGCCCGTTACAGGGTTTCAGTTTGAAGGGCGCGGGAAAAACGGGTTTCTTCAACTTGAAGAACCTCGTCTGGGGGCTACAAAGGACTGGTTAAATACATGACGACTTTGTTCTGCTTGAAAGGCATCAAGCGGCTGCTTGAACTGGCTGGCTTACTCATCTTCTTGACCTAGGAAAATGGGTGTAAACGTTTTCGAAAATTATTTTACAAGTCGTCACATAAATTGCATTTTGGTTTTAATTTATTCTGCAGTGAAGTATCCCTTTATGTCGTTGGGAAACAAATGTCCTCTTCAGTTTGCGGGATCTGCTATTTCCTCTGTGTGTCGACGCTCAATAATTAGTCCTCCAGAGTCCTGTCTGTGTATTAGCTGCCATCAGGTAGCCCCAGTCAACCCCCTAACAGCGGCCCATAGATATATGTGTTGTTGAGTGTGAATCGGTGTTACATATTTAGGGAATGGCAATTCCCGCCCCCATTGTCGTCGTTCCACTTTGAGGCACGCATTTATTGGTTGGCGTAGCTTTTCGGACATTTCCCGTCTCCGACGTTAACTTCATGAATGCTTAAATAATTGAGTCTTTCACCAGCAAAAGAAAAGCAAATTTTCAAAATCATAGGGTCGCAGCTCTGAAGTAGCTTCCTTCCCAGCTTGACTTTTGTAAAATTTGCATAATCTCTCTGTTTTCTTCATGCAGGAAAGCTAAGTCCTTTCTCGATAGATTAATAAGATTAGCCGTTGAGGTGGTATACGTTTTGCTTATGTGTATATGCATATTTATCTAGTGTTGATGGTATTGAACTAAGAGAAATGATAAAATTTATCAAAACTTATATTAAAGGAATTAATAAAATAGCAAACGAGAACCTAAACTACTAATTGGAGTAAAAAAAGTAATAAAAAAATCAAAGAAACCACAGGACAAGGTGCAGTTACTGTAGGTGACAAACCCTATTTAGGCAACAATGTGCTGCTCACGGAGTGCTGCCATTGATTTGGCATTCCTGATGTGTATTAAAACGGTTTAAATGCACTTGCGATACACTAAGTATTATGCAAGGGTCGACTGGTGATTCTAAGTTCGACTACCAAAAGAAATGACGGAAATGTATCGAAGTTATCATGTAGATCATCAATTACTTATCAGTTGTATCACGGTCGATAGCATGTGAAAAAATAAGTGTTCCTAGACATAATATTAACCGATTACTAGGATTTCTGTGAGGAGATTTACTTTTGTATTGGGCAGCGATTAAAATAACAGAGTATTTTATATCTTACCTAATAGAATCCGCGTATGTTTTTAATAAATTTAGGTACAAGTTAACATTATTGTTTAATGTTCTGGTAATAAACATTTCTACATTAACTGTTTCTGCGAGTCAGAAAACAGCGTTGCATCCAGAGGTTAAAAAAAAGGGATGATTCAAATTCTGCAATTTGCAAAGCGCAGCCATTTTCAGTTGTCTGCAGACCAAATGACAGTCGCCGTGCTTTTTGCCAACGTACTCACAGGGGCATGACGCAGTGGGGTACTGTTGTAGAAAAGAGGTGATCTTTCATTAAATGCTTAATAAGTACTGGGATTTGTGAAAAAAGTATAAATTTTTTATTGGCCAACGATTAAATGAAAGGAGTATGGCAGGTCTTGTCCAACAGAATATACACAATTGGTGAATAAATATTACTGTAAATTTACGTAATTATTTAACGTTTTGACAAAAAAGGTATCAAGCTTAAAAGTTTATGCAAGCCAGAAAACAGTTTTGCCTCCAGAGAGATAAAGAACTGTTACTTACGTTGGACTTTGCACCACACAGCGTATTCGAGTTGTGTGCCGACCAAATGACAGCTACAGTGCTCTTAGCCAGCGTCATCACAGGGCCTTGGAGATAGGTTGACGCAGTGCATCCCGGGGCCTGCTGTCAACCAATGGGAGGTACATCGGCTCGGACTGACTTAAGCTTTCGTGTGAAACGTGAAAAGACACGCTATTGTAAAACAGACGCAATGTCACCAAGGCGTAAGGTCGCTATTAAGCGCGGTCATAAGTTTTTATTGTGCAACCCTTCGGGTCTAAAAATATCCTAGGGCATTTGATATGACTCCGGTACAAAAGCTACAGTAAAAGCTCAATATCAGTTTTTAGGAATCCGCTATTCAAAAACGAGTGAAGACATCGTAAGACAAGCACCACTTCCAGCGGTTCGACTTCCACCACTCGCTGTTGTATAGTTGTGCTCGCACACCTTATTGATTAATCAATATATGAGGCAAATATTGAATTTATTCTTAGAAAATTTTTTCACTCCTAAATGTTTCTCTGCTAATGATAGTCTAATTAAAAAACCTAAATCGACCCAAACGATAAACAACCATCATATCCCGTTTATTTAATGTAAGGCAAAGAGTAACGGAACGGTCAGTTTTAGTTTGGCAGTAAAATAACTAATTTGGAACGCAAGGACATAAGCAAATTCCTGAAGTTTTGTCTCAATAATTTGAAAGGGAACCATATTGTATAACAGACTAATGCAGGTGAGTATTCATGGTGACAGTTTTGAAAAGAATTCGGTTCCCGATCAAAACCAGCAAAGCAATAAACTTGTGGTAGAGTGATCAAATCGTTGAACTTTTAGCCAATGAGTTTGGGATTTAAGGACGCAAGTGCTGCATAAGCTTGGGTAGCGTATACTTTACTGTTGGTGCCTACAAGTGGTCATTTTGTTCTCATTTGCCTCTTAGCAAATTGCACAATACCATGACGTCCAATTCGGGCAGTTATAATGTTCATGCTATTCTTTTGGCCTAATAACTATAACATTATTTGATGGGTTTGACAGCTTAGAATAATCTCGTTGACCCAATTTTTAAAAACTAACGTCGTCGGTGGGAGTCGAACTCACAGAGCACGGAAGACGTTTGCACTGCCAATGCCCTACCATTGAGCTACGAGGCTAACCATGAGCCGTGCATTTAGTCACACTCAGTTTTATTTACCCGCCAACCTACTACTGGTATGAAATGCACCTACGGGGACGCAGGAAGTTTACTGCCAGACAGGTTCTCCTAAGTTGTGACCTAGTGGGAAGAATACGACTTGATCGCTGATAAACATTTTTTATTCGCCGGAAGTTACAAGATCCGTCGCGGATTCATCATCAGAGAAATTTTCAGGTAACGGTAGCAGAAACGGGAAATTGATGCACAGGCGTTAGCAATATCTATAGGATACAGTCATTACTGCAAACATACAGCGAAAATTAACGTTAATTGCCTTCTTGCGCGTGGATTGCTTTTTGGACGGCATAAGCACTCTGACCTATTGAACTTGCCCTCAGGTGTGATGATTGCTCGGCTATCTGGCCCTCGGGTGTTGGCGTAGGATAATGCGGGGGCCTGTCCGTTCCCCAAGTGACGTCATGCTTTGGCCAAATTGTGTTTCAGCACCAAATATGGATAGGTCAAATCGTTGCACTTGTTTATGGATTGGGGGGCCCGTGAAGCATGACTCAGGAATTCTCGGCTGACCCGTTTGTCACTTCTTGTGAGAACGGCACTGGTACAAACCCAAATAATGGAAAGTAGATCCATCGAATGTTTTACAAATTATGTGGACAAGAAGGCGCTGAACGTATCAGCGGTCCAATTAACGTTAGCTATGTGATTGGCAGGAGTGTATATGAAGATGGAAAGCAGCGTTTTTCATTGGTCCTCTATTGTGAGGAAAAAAGTCTTGGAACATGAAGATCAATTTTTTTTCGGGAAAATAACCTTATTAGCTGAAGCTACTATTTAGGGTGTGCCCTTCACTTGCTCAAATGTACTTTGAACCAAAGGCTAGGGAAAATGAGTTTTGCGGGTGGAAAATATGTGCGAGTCTATACGCCCATGTGGGATAAAGATAAAGGTAGGTGGACTTCATACTTAAAAAATATATATTTTTCATACAGTGCACGAAACAAGAAAAAGAGTAAATCTCACATTCAACGTGGTCTTCGAAACGTGCGTCAGAGTTTCACGAGGGTGCCTGGGACCTTACACCAGTGATAGTGTCGTTGAGGCTCCACTGAAAAGGATCGATTTCAGTTTGACTTCAGTGGTCTACTTTCTCAACCTTGGGTAACGAAATGGAAATTTGTCACTGTGTGGGGTACCTAGGTCTGGTGGAAAATACTACATGTATGCGGGAGAAGTTCTCGAGGTCTGAGAGTCAGGCTCATTGACTCAATTTCCAACGGTTAAATACGGTGGTACCCGCGGCGTTCTCTACTGCATCATTGTGGCTAAAAAGATACTTGCGGATAAATTAATTTTGAGAGTGAGTACCTTTGGGCGGGATATTGCGAACCCTCTCCTACATCACACACCCAGAGCGAAGCAGGACGTTTGGAAATTGACAATCTACAATCTACGCTTTATACAGTTTCTTGTAGCGGTCGTTCATATGCTAAATCAGTGATATTAGCATAGATGCGGCAGTAACATAGACCGATTTTAGTTTGACTCCAGTCATCAAGGTAGTGCAAGTTAGATAACGAAATGGCCGGCTGTCACCTATGAGGGTAGTCCCCTCACAAGGTCAGAACTGCGTGTCGGTGGGGTATGAGGTAGGATTCGAGTCATGCCAAGTTGCCCTAAAAATTGTGCAGGACGCTGCGGACGAGCCTATGCAGCGCACTTTGACGGGTTCTGATTCCATATCGTCACAAGGGCCTGGTCTGGATTTTAGTGGAGGGTTTAACGGACAGGACAGGATTCTGTCATTGATGTAAATTAATTCAAACGCAATTAGGCGTTAAGTAACCACGATAATTTGGGACTAACGGGGAAATCCTCGCATTCAACGATCATACTGCTAATTCATTAGGCTGATAGTCAGATGTCGAGAAAAGCTATACTTGAATTATCACCGGATGCATGCTAGAGCTCTTAGATTTGAAAACCCAACGAATGTACTACTAATTGGACGGAATAAAGACCATAAACCCCTTTAAAATGCGCATTAGATGTTTTGGTTTTAAGCAAGTTCCGTTGACCCAATTTTGGATAATTCGTGGCCGAAGAGGCCGGGGTTCTTATGCAATCATCTAGAATCCCCAAGAACGACTATTAGACCTATTTTCTTATAAGTTGGGGTGGTTGATAGATATGAATAATTCAATTGACCCAATTGTTTAATATTTGCACCCTCGTTATGATTTGAACTTACACAGCAGGGGAGGCTTTAGTACAGTGAGTAAATCGGCGCAAATCATATTTTGTTGTTTTTTGTACACCAGGGCAACAAGGGCAAATGCTTAAAGTTATGACATACATTTACTTATACATCTTACTTATTCACATTTAGTTGGTGTGTCACATTAAAAATTTTTTAAATTATGTTTTATTCAAAATATAATGGTTAGGATGTCGCATACTGTCGAGGAGCTTGCACTTCTGGATTCAGATTAGAATACTTCAAAGCACGAAACGTCACACATAAATTAAATTTCCATGTGCGAAGACTTAACTTTAGTCTACAGTATTGATTTTACTTAAGCAATTTACGCTAAAGTTCAGATTTCAGTTAATTTTTCAGTTATTTTTTGTCGTTATTTTAGTGTTCGATTTTTAAGAAAGGCCACTTTAACTTACTTTAGCTTACATTCTACGACAGTTGATCTTAGTTAAAGTAATCTTTTTAATAAAATTAATTCACAAAGCATGGGCATTAGACATTATAATTTTGGCGCCTTTTTTAGACAAGCACTAGGGCACCTAAATGGGTATTCCTGTTTGTTGCACTTTTATAAACTTTACTCTTTTATTTTGTTTTTTTTGACAATATTAGTCTTATTTGCAACGCAACACTTAACATGCGTTCCTATTGACAGTAGACAAGTCAGTGTTAATTGTTGGATAATTTCGTTTCCTCATACATGCGGATTTTGCGGGAATTCAGGCTAGCTTTAGATATGTCCACTATATAAACAGTCTTCAAACAATAAATCCCTACATCTGCGTGTTTTTAATGCTCCCTGGCTCATCTATTCTGTATTATACCTTGTTGGAGCCAATATACGAAAAAGCGGCTAGCCCACTAGCTTAAGTTTGTTTGGCTTTTGACTCAAATGTTGGCGTTTGCAGAGTTAACTGTCAACGTCATTGTGTCTGGTTGCATACCGATTTATAAAATCGTTTACCTATGTTTATCAATATTTGTTTAGTCTTGTGTTGTACAATATAAGGCTTCCTAATCTTATAGTATTCAAAAATGTGCAAACGTACATGCGCTACTCACAGTTTTGTAGTAACATTTATTTTATGTGGACTTTAACTGCATAGATTTTCAATGAAGCCTTACAAACCACTGCCTCATACCCGCAATATACTGAATTATAGGTTAGTTGACGCGCAAGGTGCCACTGCTGAGTGTGTCTAAAATGATGGCGGTGGATACTGTCAATTGCAAAAAGTTGAAAGTCCGTGTTTTCGCTGGTGGTTGCTTACCGATCCGGGTATTCATAGACTCATAAAACTTATTTTATTTTGCCTAGCACTAATTAAGGCTGTCCAGTTTGACAGTTTAAAAAGGTAACTTAATTGAAGGGCGTGGAAGGACTTTACCTTAAAAGTCTGTCAACAGACTATTCCCTATGTTTGCGTCGAACAATGTCACGCTATGTCTGCCCAGATAATATGGCTAAACATGGCTTTGCACGAAAGATATAGTGAGAATCGGGAGTCAAATGACGCCAAAAGAGTAACTCGTCGTGAGGTCAACGTACGCGATTATACGGAACAAAAAGTGCAGCTTCAAAAAGCTTGTTCACCAAGTATTCACTTGTAATGAAAATTAGGTATATTAGGAGTAGCACAGTCAAAGTCGTATGCTGGCAACCACGTTTTTAGTGTTCCAATGGTGCCCTGAAATTCTGCCGGACGTTTATTTTGCAATTTCCTTATGAGTATATGTATCAAGACAAGTGGACTGACGTGCGATGAACGGATTATGAGTCATTTGGAAAAAAATGACAGGGATACAGAACTTGCGCCAAGCTCTCACCCCTTCCTGCTGGTATGACTTGGCAGGCAGGTGATCACCCGTTTCGCGATTTCTAGTCTCCACTCAAGGTTTGTTAACTTCAGGAAGTCAATTGTATCGGTCTTCGCATATTCTTGAGTGAATATATACCTGGCCTGCAATCATATGAAATGAGAGGTGGCGAGGCATTGATGAACTCTGGTTCAATATAGTGCCTATGAACCGTCTGTAAGACCCCAGTTGTGGATCATCGGCGCCATATTTGAGTGCATAGGTTCAACTCTCTGGCTTAGGTGGTGGCCAGGGCTATGCTATGGCTGAATGGAGGCAACGAAGCTCTAAACATTTTATGTATCAAGTTACTCCAAAAGCTGTCATTCCTCCCTGTGATTATGATTTTGCCGGCATCGGCCTGGGTGGTGGTCGCAAGGTTAAGGAACGCAGGCCACCACACGAAGGTTGTTTAATGTGCGAAGCGAATCAGTTCGTTGTTCGTACACACCTGACTGAATATATACCCGTTCTGCAGTGACAGCAAATGTCAGGTGATGAGACATCGACGGATAGATTTTATCTTTAATCCTTGAGACCCAGCTTGTGGTGAAATATATGTTTCGCGAAAAGAACGCTTATATGTCCGAAAACGTACTGTATCTAGTTAGCCGCAAACCCTGTCATCCAGCCCCGCCATTGGTATCAGATCGGCATCGGCCTGTCAAGTTGTCGTTGGTTTCCAATCTGTGGACCTTATTGGTTGGTCATTTTAGCCATACGCGTGCGCCATGCATGTTATATCAGCACAAGCTTATGGTCTTGCTTATGCTTACCAAAATTGTGGCAAATAAGTCCAGAAAACTTCTGTATAAAGTTGCTATCAAACGCGGTCATTAATGTCCATTATTTTATATTTTGCGCACCCTATTTGGAATAAGGCCACCACATAAACAGCTCTTCTTTCTGGAAGCCAATCGTATCCGTGCTCAAACATTACAGTCTGGATAACTAAGCAGTATGCGACTGCGCATGTTTGTTTTGTCCGGCCCAGTTAGTGTTAGGTGTTTTGCTTTGCTGAAGGAAGGTATGCACATATGTCCAAGATATATCCACCCTTATAACCAAGAAAGTTGTCAATTTCTGGACCCCCAGCTACTAAATGTATTTTATTCACGTCGGGAAGCCAATTAGATCCGCTCTCGGATAGTCCTATTTGAAGATATATAGGGCATACGGCAATATCAAACGACAGGTGGTAAAGCACTGATTACGTGTGCTTCGATGCAGTCCCTAGGGCTCATCGAGTACCTCCCTATTTTAGACCCCTTGCATAAAATCTGAGTACGCATGATTACTTTGTCTTTCACCAATGATGGTCAGGGTTATGCTTGCCTGAAAGATGTCAAAAAATGTAAAAATTTTGTTCATCATGTCATCGTCAAACGCTGTTAATTATGTCTGCTTTTATGACTTGGCCGTCATCGCCTTGTCCGATTTTTCCACGTTTCTGGAACCCCTAGCAACAAAACTAACATTATTTATTTTGGGAAATGAATTGGATCCGTTTTCGAAAATTCCTGTGTGAATATGTAAGGGGTAGGCAGGCGACAGCAAATGTCAGGTTAAGAGGCATTCATGAAATGGATTTAATTGTAATTTTCTGTCTTGCTCCTTAATTATACAAAATTACTGAAGATTAGTAGCGCAAAGTCCTTTTTAAACAGTTGCATGGCAACCTAGCAATTCTTTTAAACCTTGCATTTTATAGGTACTACTCGTGCCTGAAGCTAAACTAAGTTTAACAAAAGTAAATGGTGCTGGTCTTCATTAGATACCCATAACCTAATGACTTCTTACGACGCAGATGGTATTACTTTGGTTTATTTTGTAGTTTTTGACTTAGTATACTATACATATATTTTAGTTTGTGTATAACTTAGTTCCTTTTATCATCCCCGGAAGAGGAAGAAGAAGAAGAGACGATTTCTGTGACCGATGTGTATTTTGGCTGATGTTTCAAAAGCGTGCTCGCTTCCATAGTCAGAGCGTGCTGTCTGTATTCCCGTTCACTTCAAATAAATCTGTCGAACCAGTAGCTGTGCCTAACTCCCATGTGTCAATCGGTTGCACCGATCAATTTTCGTGGATGTTTGAATTGCTCACGCCCTCACGGGTGTCTTCATGAGCTGTGTCAAGTCATTTTTGTGTCTCTTGAGCGTTTACACTCTCTTTATTTGCGGCTGCCGGCTGTCAGCCCTGCTTGTATCTCTCCGTCCGACCTATTGCTCTGTTCTGAGCCAATTTTAGCCTTTTTCGGAGCGCTTGGTAGGCGGGATGAAGTTCCATGGCTCTGTTTAGTGTGCCAGTCGAGGACCAACTTTCAAGCAGCAATCTGGCCAACTTGTCGTTGGCTCTGCCAATTACCCTTGCTTTTTCAAAGACGAATGTGTGTTCCTTCTGCCGTATGTGGTTTTTTTCGTTGAGCTTGGTGTATTTGTCTTAATTTAATATTTCATAGTTATTCAAAACTATCGCTTGAATTTTGGAAGTACCGTGCTAACGTAAGTGAATGACATTTTAAAAAGTAGACGCAATCTCACATTTTAGAAGTTAATCTGGTGAATGCAAATAAAAGTAAATCAACCCAAATAAGTGAATACTAAAAACAGGTTATATTGACGCAGACTTTTATGAAACAGCCGTAAAACTATACAGTTCTCTCGAATTGTGTACCAGATTCGAAAGTTTAATTGTACTTAGTACAAACATTTCAATTAGCTTTGAAGGTTAGCAACGATCAGGGATTTTCTACGAAGATTTGGTCGTTGCCTTACATTCGTTACCAGTCCTATTGTTCACGCAAGTGTTTTAAAAATGAACTCGCTGCAAAACATTAATTGACCCTCTCCCATTGTAACATCACAACATAAAACCAGCTTAAAAGACAAACAATTGTCATTTGAAAGGCAAAACCACTTGGCATAAATATAAATCAATGCATGGGAATACGTACGTTTCTGAGCACACATCTGAAACCTAACCTATTATACTCTAAACAAGACCATAATTGTTCGCTGTAAACCTCCATGAAATGTAGGGAACCAACACACGTAATTTTGGAAGGTAGAACAATTCTTGTACAACTGAAGGACATCTGATCGGTATATACTGTACTGAGTGCCGCGTGTTTACATACCTTTAAACTAAGGAAAATTGTCCACTCCACTTTCATGTACGGAATGCTCTTTATTTGACAACATATGTGAATATAAAATTAGAAAAAAAAACAGCATAAGAAAACACCACAATTAAGTTTATTTCATTCATTTTATAATTTGATTCAAATCTTAGTTTTCTATTAGCTAACTGAAAACAATTTGCAAACATATGTCTTACAAGAGTACGCACATCCGGTAAAGAATCTTCTTTTCCAATCGTTGCCATAACCGAAGAGTAACGTGGTAATCAGACTGACACCTATCGCGGCGATGACCTTGATATAAAATCTTCTAAAGAGAAAGAATACCTTGCAGAAAACGTTGCGTCGTAGAATTGCAGAATTACTATTGCATACAATTAGTCTCACCTTCAAAAAGGTAATGCAATCCTTGCAGTTTTCACAATCCTTCTCAAATTCGCATTCGGTTTACTTATTTTTCTAAAAACATTCAACAAGCAGCTAAAGGAATTATGGATTTATTTTATTCACGCTCACAGCTAATTTAATAAACAAGCGGTTAATATACAACAGCGCATACTGTTTACCGAAACTAGAATGGTCACCACAAGAATATCTTTGCATAAATAGAAATAATTGTCAACTATGCTCTTCACTTTGGCTAGGTGCGGATATTAATCGTACTTTAAGCACAACAGCATTTCACCTTTCCGAGAAAAAACATGTTTTTTTTTAAATTTGCAATCATGCAATTTTGAGTATTATGTTTTTCGAAATTTGCTGTTTAACATGACTCCTTAAAACATTTACTGGGCTTTTATCAAAACCTTCCATAACCCATGTAATCAGGCACATCGGCATATACATATTTTGACTTCTTAATTAAACCCAATTCAAAATTTAATAGAGCGATTGCGGACTTCTGGGTCGTGTTATATATTTCCGTTCTTATGTTTTATCTTATTAATGGACAAACGTTTTCAGACTATGATTCACGATAGAAATCATTCCAGATCTAGTGTCTTCAGTCTAAAGACGCGACGTGAGACACACAGAGTGACTCATACATGATTGGTAGAACAGGCACACGCAAACAAAGGACGGCATAAAGACAAAGACCCTAAGCTAGAGTATCCGCTCTCTGAAGATGGGTAGACGAGACAACTATCCGAAACGTCAGGCTTGTAAGAAACCTCGCCCGATGAAAACTCCTCTGTCTTCTGATCTACCACCCAAAAATCCAATTTTTACCACAATTACTACTTTGTATATTTAAGTAAAATTAATATATGCTCTTTCACACGGGACTAGGTTCTCCAATTCGAAGGTCTCCGCAGTCTTCCCTATGGGTGTATCTGCATACCATGACGACCACGTCAGCGCTCGCATCAGCCAAATTTGGCGGCCTAAACGCTCACGTTTAGTTCGACCCGCTGCGGACTGTCGACGATCTGGGCAGATATTTCTGTTATTTTCAGATTGTTGGTGCCTTCATGCAGCAGTTAATGATTATCCCAGTGACCTCTGCAACGCGCCGCTTCCCCCTATTTGACCCTCCCCCAAAAGCGGAAGTTATTTCTTCTAAACCCCACAATCCATCAGATCCTCCCCCGCGAAAGAAACAATTTCTCTCCTTTACAACCCCAAGGAGTATTTTCCCCGTCTGCCCAAAACACCATGTACCACCTTATTGCTCAGAGCAATTGGCCTCGCCAAAAAAATGACCTATCCCTTTTTGCTTAAACGACACATATGTACATAAAGGGAACTCAACTACAATTTACCTATATTTCCCTTAAATGCAATGGTACTGATGCTGATGCTTTTTTGGAATTTACTGCAAATTACAAGCGACAGTGTCGTAGGCACGAAAAATGGCACTAAGAGAGAAGCCAGCATCATAATACAGGGATTAACGGAATCAACCGCAGCCACTCCCATGGACCGGCATTCCGAAGATTTCCAGCTCTTCCATGCACTTATGAACAAAATGCTGGGACCCAATGTACCATTAGAGTGCGAAAAGGCCGTCCGCCTTGGCAAACGGCCTGAGAGCCCAATTGGAACGGCACGTCCCAGACCTCTGAAAGTGGTCATGACAAGAAGCCAAGACGCCAAGCTCATTCTATCTAGGCGTTTTAAAATAAAAGACTCTGACCCGGGAGTTTTTTTTCAACAGGAGTTCTCAGCTGCAGAACGGAACAAACGTCGTCAACTTGCTTCAGAAAAGAGGGAGTGGGTCAGCAAGGGCGAACAAAACTTGGTTATTTACAACAACCAAGTGATTCAACGTCCATTGTTCTCACCTTGGATAGGTCCGTTCCGGATAACCACACAGTCGGCTCAGTAGGGGGAGGATTGAGCCCAATCGAAAAAAATACAGAGGCAGAACGAAGGGGGAAAGCATTTGGTTATTTACAACAACCAAGTGATCCAGCGTCCACTGTTCTCCCCCAGGAAAGGTCCTCCCCAGATGGCCGCACAGTCGACCCGGAAAGGGGCGGGGAGAGCCTGACTGTAACAAATTCTCGAGCAAACAGAAAGTTAACTTTCATGTACACAAATGCACAGAGTATGCTTTCAAAGCTTGACTAGCTGAAGATTCATGCCTTTGAATTATCACGAGATATAGTTTTAATAACGGAAACTTGGCTGTCTGAACAGGTAGCCGACGGCGAGGTATCCATGCCTGGCTATCAACTGTTCAGAAAAGACAGAAAAGGTCGTCAAAACGGTGACGTAGCAACATACGTGAAAAATGGACTCACAGTTTTAGACAAAACGGATAAACTGGCGTGTACTTCCTAGGCCATTTGGCTGTCCATTAAAGTACCAGGTGCACCCAACGTCGATGCGCTGACACTCTACCGACCACCGAGAAGAGAGCCCGTAGTAGATGCCTCCTTGCTAGAGGAGCTGGAAAAAATTACTGCACGATCGGACATCCTGATTGTGGGGTACTTTAACGCGCCTCACATCGACTGGGGTGCGGCCTGCGCACAAAGCTCCGATTTAACCTTCGACAGCTGCCTTCTGAGCACGACTCTAAAGTTATTTCTCACGCAACACGTCACTTTTCCGACAAGGATGCGCGAGGGCCAACAGTCCAACTGTCTGGACCTAGTTCTCACGAAATCGCAGGACAGCATCGACGAAGTGTCATGTCTCCCACCACTAGGTAAAAGCGACCATGTTGTACTGCTATGGGAGTACTCGTTATTCTCAATACCGGAGAGACCTTCAACAGCCAGACGAAATATTTGGCGAGGCGATTTCGATCGAATGAAGACCGAACTCAGGCGCGCCGATTGGGAACCTCTATTTTCTGGAAACATAACTGCGGACTGGGAAGCGTTCCCGAACACACTGCACAGACTCATCGACAACCACTGTCCAATTTCGCGAAAAAAGGTGAACACTAGACCGCGATGGCTTACGCAGGCCTTAAAAATAGAAGTGAACAAAAAGCGGAAGCTGTGGAAAAAAATGCTAGCAGACAGGACTCCTGCATCTGTCAGTGCCTACAAAACTCAGAGAAACCCGGTCAAGGGTCTTATTCTCAAAACAAGACGGGCTTTCGAAGCAGACTTGCTAAACCAGGCCACAGTGAACCCCAAACTGTTTTACAGTTACCTCAGGCAGATTACCAAAAACAAGGATCCGATACCCCTGCTGAGGACCGCTGAGGGAAGAGACTTGATAGATGATGAAGGAAAGGCTGATCATCTTTCGAAATTTTTCCGATCAGTCTTGACAAAGGAAACGGCATTCGATCACCCCACCGACGACACCGAAGCGGATACAATAGTTGAGACTGTCCAATTCCCCCAGGCTGTTGTTCTTAAGGAACTCTTAAGCTTAAAAGAATCTAAGTCACCAGGTCCCGACAACGTACCAGCCATGATTTTGAAGGAGCTCGCCAATGAGTTGGCCAAACCACTCTCTATGCTCTTCCAAACCTCCTTCGAAACCGGATGCCTACCAGTAGATTGGAAATCCGCGAGGATTACACCGCTATACAAGAGGGGAAGCCGGGTCTCAGCGACTAACTACCGACCAGTCAGCCTTACTGCAATCTGTTGCAAAATCATGGAAAAAATTATCAAGCAACAACTTATGCAGTTCCTGGAACAAAACCATCTGCTATCGGATGCTCAGCATGGTTTTCGTAGAGGTAGGTCCTGCGTTACAAACTTGCTCTACTGCTTAGAACGGTGGACTGAGGCAGTCGATAGTGGAAACTCAGTGCATGCTGTCTATATTGACTTCAAAAAGGCTTTCGATAGCGTGCCGCACCACCGCCTCCTTTATAAAGTCAGCCCCATAGGATTAAGGGGTAGGCTCCTTACGTGGATAAAAAGCTTCCTAATCGGTCGCTCGCAAACTGTCCACATCAGCGACAAACAGTCAGCCAAGGTTGAGGTTGAGAGTGGTGTTCCCCAAGGCTTCGTTCTTGGACCTTTCTTGTTTGTTATCTACATCAACGACTGTGTCCGCGAACTGGATTGCGGCATCGCCATGTTTGCTGATGATATAAAACTTTGGAGCGTAATTCGAACTGCGGCTGACGAAGTGCACTTACAGGAAAATTTTAATAGACTTCAAAAATGGTCGGCAGACTGGCTCTTACCGTTCAATGAGAGCAAGTGCACCACCATTTGAGTTGGCAAATCCGTTTCTTCAAACGGCATGGCTTACCGACTGAATGACATACCATTGAAGGAAGTGAACGCCCAGAAAGACTTGGGAGTCTGGATCACGCCCTCGCTTAAACCCTCCCTGCATTGCACAAAGGTAGCCAAGTCCGCGACGTCGATCCTATACCTCGTCAAACGAGCTTTTTCTACCTTCAATGAAGAGTGCTTCACAAAAGTCTTCGGAACCTTCGTACGACCGCACCTAGAATCCGCTATCCAAGCTTGGAGACTCTGGGCCAGGAAAGACATCAACATCCTGGAAAAGGTACAACGGCGCGCAACCAAACTTGTTATGGGGCAGGGCTCGCAGCCTTATGAAATACGGCTGTCGAATCTCAACCTCTTCCCTTTGCGCTACAGGCAGCTTCGGGGGGACCTGATACTAGCATTCCGCGTATTACGTCTTCAAGACTGCTGTCCTATATCAGGGGATTTTTTCGAATTAGCAACGACCACGAATCTGAGGGGTCATCCTCTCAAATTAAAGGTGACAGGGGCCAGGCTGGACACTCGGAAACACTTCTTTACAAAAAGAGTGGTCGGAGCGTGGAATGCGCTTCCTCAGGACGTTGTTATGTCGGAATCGCTAGAGGGTTTTAAGCGAAAACTGGATCGGTATAGCAGTGCACGATGGATCGTAACAGACAATTTGCAATAATAGTAATACTACTTCCGATTTTTCAGTAGTATTAATTTTTATATCCATTCACGTTTGCTATTTATCACGCCCTCCCACGCATAAGCTCATGCGAAGGTCTCCGCGGTCTACCCTACTTGGCTATCTGCGTACCGTAGTTACCCGCTGGCGATCTTATCAGCCAGACCCGACGTCCTAAACATTCACCCTTGGTTCGACCCAAAGCGGACTGTCGACGATCTGGACGGATGCCTCTGTTTTTTCAGTTCCGTTGGTGGACTCTGCGATCAGCAAGGAAGAATCAGGACGTGGCATCCACACGGTGATGATCCTGGAAACCTTTGCAATGCCCTCCCCCAGTGGGAACCGCCTTTTTTCTCCTAAATCCCACGCATTACCCCCACAAGGGTGACAGTTTTTCTCCTAAAAATCCCTGAGGAGTTTTTTTCACTGTCTGCTCCTATTTTCATCCTATGACACAGGACAACTGGCCTCGCCAACAGTCTAAGCAACAATTTTTTTGCTACCACTGCACATATGTACAAATAGGGCACTCAAAGGAATTTTTCCTACATACCCTCAATATACTGATACTGATACACACAGCTACACATTTAAACGCTGATAATTTTCCAGCGTTTCCGTCTCTTCCATTGTGCTTTCCTAAATCCAAACTTATTTAACTTTTATATCAAAACCCTTAGAAGCGATACAAATAAGAAGAATTTTCCGAAAAATGAGTTTTTGGATATCAATTCGTATACGAATGGCCATGGGGGCCATATTTAGGTGTTCTATTCAACAGCAAAACATATTGGTGGACACAACATGCGTCCACAATAAGATTCTTAGGTTATTAATCGTACGAGTTATAAATTTTTTAATATAATCCATATTCAGTGGATGAATTTCTGTTCAGAGGTCAATTTCAAGTTCAATCTTGGCAGATATGAGTTAAATATCCCGAGAACTGTACATTTTTTGCATTCATTGACAATGGGCTCACATGGGTTTTGGAAGCGTTGAATAAATAATCAACTAGCCACAGAGAACGGTTTACTTAATAAAAAACTTTTGGCTCGGCCATGCTTAATAGCATAGGAAATTTAATCGATCAAACTAAACAAACCTAACTTTAAGGTTGATTTTCCTAATTAAAAGGCATTTCACTGATTAATTCCCACGAGTGATGTAAAATAACGCGACAAACTAACTACGCCAAACTACCAAGCCATTTTTCATCATAGTAGATGCGTGTTTTCATACCCATATAGTATAGAAGAGGATGTCGAGAAGCCGTATTATAAACGCCCTGTCGCTTAAGCGAGAGGCTTAAGAAATTGACCGCAGCTTTCGCTGAGCCGATAAATTCGAATGCATTTATTAGTTTCCGTGTTCTGCAATTCGGCATCCTTCACGAGCTGTATTTGAATAAGCATATATTAATGATTAATCAAATGCTTAAGCAGACATGGTAAACTTAATTTTTAGATTTATGCACCGTATGTCAACGAATTCATGCCAAGATCATGTGAAATATGGTTTGGTCGTTAAGTATATGTTTGGTCGTGTTATTTTGATCCACTGATTGGATTTATGCCTGCAAATCCTTTGATGCACGAAACACTCTCTTGAGTTCAGTCTATAAAAGCTAATGAGCATTAATATTAGCTAAATCGGGAGTATTTAAACGAGGCGAAGATCACGAGTTGGGCAGAATTTAATGACGTCATAAATCTCTTGAACACTCATTCAGCTGCAGACGGTCGTTGCCTATTAATAAGAGAATTAACTGTCCAATTAAGTGTCAACCTCGATGGGTGAAACTTGATAGGTAAAGGGAGTAGAAACAATTAATCATAGATGTGGACGCATGGTGAAGGGTAGAGAAGGGGGAAGTTATTGTCACAGCATGGCAGTTCTTGTAAGTGCATGTTCATGAAATTTATCTACAAAAACAAGAACCAATTCCAATCAAAAATGTCTTTTTATTGCCAAAATATGCAGTTTCAAAAAAGGGTTTAACTATTTGGTTTTATTGCATCAAGTGTATGCTTCGTACACAAAACGTCCCACACAATACGTGCGGGTGAATATTAAAACATGTTAATTCTAAAATATCTGTTTTGCATTTAACTTCCGCTTGAGTGCAGCGTAGAAACGCGACAGAAAGGCAACCAGGATTATTTTGATATATACAAAAATTGAATGACTTGGTTGCATTTTCAAGGATAGAACAGAACATGGAAGTAATACACTTTGATCGGAAACATCCTCTGATAAATAGCACGGTGAATGACTTCCCCTTTAAGCGAAATTGTTTTTTTATCGTAAATATAAAACAGCGTCAAAATTCTTCATTGTGATGCTGACGTTAACTTGCCATAAAGTAGCGTGTACAGATATTCGTTTTCTGAAAACCTAGTGCAAGCACTTTTTTAAACTGTTAACGTACAATTTATAGTTTGTGTTATAAGGAATATAAATATCAGACATTTTTGCGGCAGTTGTTTTTCCTCCAAAATGGTTGACGTTGAGAGAAAATTATATATATGTTCCACATTACCGGCTTTAATATATTTTTTTTAAAATTTTGGCTATTAACGTTAAACAGAATATATTCTTTTAATCAAACCTAGAAACACAATAGATCATCTGAATTTGAGGGATTACCATCACAGAATTCAGAAGGGTATTTGGCGAGCATATGTAGCGTTCGATAAATTCTCTTCGGGCCGCTACATCTATATAGGCGGGGGTAAAAAATAACATGCTGGTAATTATGTTATCACAAAACGCAAATTAGCCATGGGGATAGGGGAGGGGGTGTGGTGTTTGATAGAAATCAGCTGGTCGCAAGTTGATGAGGTGTTGTTGAGTTCGGACAAGGAGGGGGGGGGGGGCTGCTTAAGAAGACTCCACATGGCAGGATTCATAAGCGACCGTGACCTCGAACAGCTGCGGCCAGTAGGTACGCACATCCCTCGTTTGTATGGTCTACCCAAGATCCACAAAAAACGGCCTGCCAGTTCGTCCGATCTTGGACATGCGAAACTTGCCTTACCATGCGATAGCCAAGTGGTTGGCAGATAAACTCAAACCCCTGCAGCAGCAGCTAGCGCCACAAAGCTACCGAGCTACATTCCAATTTATTTACAGCGTCAAAAATATGAACTCAAACGGCCTGAGGTTGCTCTCCCTAGACGTCTTATCGCTGTTAACAAACGTCCCGGTCGCAGAGACAGAAGACTACGTCCGCGAAATAAGTGCACATTAAATGTGCAGTTACGTTTTGACAACTACCTATATAGACAACTAGACGGCGCCGTTATGAGGTCGCCTCTTGGACCTCTCTTGGCTAACATCTTCCTGGGCAAGATGGAGAAATCACAACTCAACGAGCAGATCCATGAGTTAAAACACTATGGTCGGCATGTCGATGATAACTTCGCCATCGCCCCAGCAGAACCTGACGTAAGTATGCTTTTAAGTACTGTTAATCAAGCACAACCCTCCCTTAAGTTCACCTAAGAGGTGGAGATGGCAGGTTTGCTTCCCATCTTGGATGTCCTCCTAATCGAAGACCTGACACTTGCGTCCGAAGGAGCGTCTATCTTAAGAAAACCTAGTCCGGACAGTACACATCCGAACAGTACCCATCCAACAGAGGCGTTAGTTGATCCACTGTTAAACGCAAAGAGCCAGAAAAAGCTGATCAGCAGACCCTATTGAAATGGAGCTCCAGAAACTCCAGGACCTGCTTTGGGAGAACAGATATCCGGACAGATTCATCTTTAAGAATATGATGGAGAGGGAACCAAAGCCGACTACACCAACTGCAGAAATGAAGACCTTATTCCTCAAAGTCCCTTTTCAAGGGGACGCAGCAAGCAAACTTCTCATTAGACATCTCAACCAAGCCGTTGCACGAACCTTCCCAACAGCGAACGTTCGGGTGTTATTCTCAATAAACCGGGTCCTGCACGGCGAAGGTAAAAATAGATTGCTAACTCAGACTACTTTTATGTGCATATACGCATTCACTTCTTCCTGTGAAGCAGGTTTTTTCAGTCACACTAGTCTGCGCTTATCAAAAAGAATACAGGAGCACCTCCTGGCATGGCTGGCCAAAGGCGAAGTCAAGCGCATTAATAGCTCTAACTTAGCCCAAATGGTTGACTCCGGACATCATGTGGACCCCAGCGAAGCCTTTAATGTAATTTACAAGGTCTCGCCAAACTACTCAAAGTCCCTAGGTCCGCGTTTGCTGGCAACAGCAAAAGCAACCACGATCCGGTTGAGGAAGGCAATTTTGTGCGCGCAAAAGAACCACCAGCAAGCCCCGTGCTTGGCATGGTCAACGGTTACGTAACAACCTGCATCTTTTCGCGCTTTCTGCCGCTTCAACCCACTAAACCCCTGCCCCCAATCCACTGTCCGGACTCAACAAACTCTCATCAGTTCTACAAATATTCCCATTCTTTTTCCGAACTGCTTCTTGGAACTCGGATTTTCCCCTCTATTGGCAATATTCCCATTCTCAAGTTGAGAAGTCAAGTTGAGAAACGTATGTTTTCAGCAAATCATCATCAGGCCACAACATTTGCAGGGTAATTAAAAATTTTCAGATGGACAGGGTTAAATAGTGTAGTCTTATTACATCTTGACTTCACAATTCGTCGTTTACGCGTTAACCGCATGGCGAGGTCGGCATGTAGAGGTTATTGCGTCCGGGGAGGGAGGGAGGGGTAGGGGGGTAATTGGGTTAGGTTGTGGGGTTGATCAGAGGGAAAAATATATAAAGGGATAATTGCTGCTATTTGCGCACAGCGAACGACTGTCACTGGGGTGTGGGGGCAAAGTGCGATCGTCACCTGGCGTCGGGGTCGGCCACGGAAGCGCAACCTGCAACCACTTAATCACTATCAACCCCACACCCCTGCCCTTATCTCCATGACTAATTTGCGTTTTGTGATAACATCATTACCAGCATGTTATTTTTTACCCCCTCCCTATATAAATGAAACGGCCCGAAGAAAATTTATCGAAAGCTACGTATGCTCGCTAAATACTCTTCTGAATTCTCTGATTGGAATTTTCGCAACTTTATTTGGAATAGTTTAAACCCAGATTCAAGCTCATCCTTGAGATCAAGGGGATATGAGCCCCAGCGCTGGCTTAATCAGCGTCATCTCTGATAAATTTTAGCGTTAGTGGTAGCACTAGTAATACCATGTTTCTTGATGAGTTTTAGGGGCTATGAGTCCAGTGCTGACTTTAATCAACATTACTTCTGACTAATAATACCGTTACAAATAATGCCAGGAAATACTGTCAGTCAGCTACACCAATTTTATTTATATTAGAAAAAGCAGTAGTATTAGTAGTAGAAGAAGTGGTAGTAGTAGTAGTAGTACCAGCCCTGTCTTCTTAGAGTCTGTTTTGTCACCTAATATAATTGAGAAATGACAGACAGCGCAAAAGTACAAGTGGAAAAGACTACCGTCACTCAAGGATAAGTTAAGTAAGGTAATGATTTTCGCTTCATTGAAGAAAGCTACTTACGCCACATTCCTACTCTCTCATACTGGCTTTGGTCAAGTCACCGGTTCAAGCGAGGAGAGGGTTTAAAGTGACGTAGACATCTGCGCGTCTATTTAAATTAAAACTCCTCTCCAACGCCAACCTTTGTCCCTGCTCTTAAGCACATGGTGAGCTTAATCGAAATCGATGGTCAAACTCACACTGTTAAGAATTAAATGTCCGATGATACTCCATATTCAATATCAGTATCAGTTATTTAAGGGCAAGATGGGTAAACCTCTTTGGTATCCCTAAAAGTATTATCCTCGTGTACACTGTGGGCTCTTGGCCCTACTTACGTGTTGTTTAAATTTATCAATAACCAAGTTTGTTAAAACTAAATACAACACTTTTTTCACACTTTCGGTTTTGACGCGTGCTAGCAACTAACTTGCTAATCACCCTCCACAGCTCAATTCTCTCCTCACCTGCCGCTGTTTATTTTGCCCTTCAACGACACCTCTCTGGTGATCACTCTCGGGCTCCAGGAGAATCCAGCGACAATTCGCAAACGAGCTTTCTCCCCATTTTTGCAACTCACAGCCCAACGAACTTGGATCCAGTCCTCACAGAGTTATCCTTTGGCAAGTCGACTACTTGACTACTGCCGACTAGGATCGTGAAGGATCTAAGTGAGTTGTATCATTTCTAATCTTCATCGTCAATCTCTTTACTGGATTTTGCGACTTTTCCACTAGAATAGACTGGTAAATCCCTTATTAGCAGTTAGTGTACCCTTGAAAGTTTTCATCGCGTATTTGCTAAGACGTTTTATATATTTGTAGCGATAAAGCCACTACAAATTTGGTGACCCCGTTTCTATTGTTATCCACGTCTTATTATTTATTCCATTCACCTTTTTTTTGCCGTTTGAATCTGCCGTTCATAAATTTTTCACCATGGGCGACGAATACCACCCATTTCACGATTGCGACGACGACGATGCTGGTTCTAACAACTCGTGTGCACCATCTGCTCACGACGAGCCGCAGGCTTTTCAGATATCTATTAAGCTTCCACCTTACGAAGTGCGCGACCCGACAGTCTGGTTCAAACAGATCGAAGCTGTTTTCGCCTCACGTCAGATTACTGGCGAGCGTTCGCGTTACGCGTACATCGTGCAGTACTTACCGTTCGACATCGCTTTCGCCGTTCAGGATCTCCTTGATCCTATCCCTAAAGTCAAACCTTACTCTAGCTTAAAAAAGGCTATTCTCGAACGTACGGCACAATCTGCCGACAGCAAACTTCGTCAACTCCTCAGCAACGTCGAGCTTGGCGACCAAACCCCCTCCGCTCTAATGCGCCACATGCGTCACCTGCTTGCTGGTCGCACCTTAGATGATTCTATTTTTCGTCGCATTTGGATGGATAAATTACCCCATTCAATGCAACAAGTACTCGCCCTACTCGATGATGATGTTCCGCTGACCAAACTCGCGGAGCACGCAGACCGCATCCAACAATGTTACCCCGGTACTAGTTCGTACGCCGTAAACCAAGCCTCAACCTCAGTACCTCAGCATCCCGTCTCCCAGGTTTCGGCCTCACGATCCGACCGTAAACCTGACAGCCGTACACAGCGAAAGTCCACTAAATCGCTTGGTACCTCATCCTCACGGTCTACTTCACCCACTCAACTGATTCGAGACATCACAGACCACAGAGATGACGACCTGCAGGATCTTAAAGATACTGTGAGGTTATTGTGCTCTCAAGTGAGCACGATGTGTTCCACCTTCAACCGGCTTCAAACCGGTCGTCCCTCTACAAGCCGCAACCGCTCTAACTCAAAAGAGCGTGCAGACGACAAAGTCTGCTGGTACCACCGAACATTCGGCCCGGATGCTATTAAATGCGTCCCGCCTTGTTCTTATGCTCGACGTTCACGTTCGGGAAACGGCGCTGCCAGCCAGTAATGGCGACGACTGGTGCTGGCCACTCCGGACACAGTCGCCTGTTTTACGTGACCGACAAGTCCACAGGATTCCGTTTCTTGATCGACACAGGTGCAGAAGTTAGCGTTGTACCGCCCCCTCGTCGTCATCATCTCCAGCCATCGCAGTTTACACTGCAGGCTGCGAACAACACTTCTATCGCCACGTTCGGTCAACGGTCCCTAACTTTAGACCTTGGGCTACGTCGCCGTTTCCAATGGGTTTTCATCCAGGCCGACGTCCGGTCGCCTATCATTGGAGCGGATTTCCTATCCCACTTTGGCCTCACAGTCGACCTTAAACAGCAAAAGTTGCTTGATCCTACCACTCAGCTGTTTACTGTGGGGTTAGTTTCGCGTAAGCCTTCCGCTGGCATCCACTTGGCCGTGCCAAGCCCGCCATTTTCTGACATCTTGAGGGATTATTCTTCCCTCTCTAAGCCTTGTCAGTTTACGGAGCAGGTACAACACGCTGTCCGCCATCATATCACTACCACCGGCAGACCGATCCATGCTCATCCGCGTAGACTTCATCCCGAGAAGCTACAAATCGCGAAGAACGAATTCGAGCACATGTTGAATTTGGGGATTATCCGTCCTTCGTCCAGTCCATGGGCTTCACCACTGCACATGGTTCCCAAAAAGTCATCTGATGATTGGCGGCCATGCGGTGATTATCGTGCTCTCAATCGAGCTACAGTCCCGGACCGGTACCCGATTCCCCATATTCATGACTTCTCTCACATGTTGGCTGGAAAGACGATTTTTTCCAAGATTGACCTCGTGCGAGCATATCACCAAATACCGGTCGCGGAGGAGGACATCCCTAAAACCGCCGTCACGACTCCATTCGGCCTGTTTGAATTCCTTCGCATGCCCTTTGGTTTGCGGAATGCGGCCCAAACGTTTCAGCGTTTTGTCGATGACATTTTGCGCGGTCTCTCCTTCACGTTCGTGTACATCGACGACATCCTTGTCGCCAGCTCGTCACCCGAAGAACATGTTGAACACTTACGCCAAGTTTTCGATCGTTTTCAACAAAGTGGTCTACAGCTCAACGTCGATAAGTGTCTTTTTGGCGTCACTTCTCTGGTTTTTCTTGGCCATCGTCTTGACCAAAAAGGGATCACACCCCTCCCAGACAAGGTGCAAAGCATGTTGTCTTTTCCAGCTCCGAAGTCCATAACCCAGCTTCGCCGTTTCATCGGCCTAATCAACTACTACCGGCGTTTCATACCAAATTGCGCCGCCATCCTGGCACCTTTAACAGATCTTTTGAAGTCAAAGTCCAAGTCGCTTGAACTTTCACCCAGTGCTCTTGAAGTATTCGAGGCAGCCAAGAAAGCACTCGCGGACGCCACCCTGCTTCATCATCTGAGCACCGATGCTGATACACAACTTATTCTGACCACCGATGCCTCCAACATTGCCGTAGGCGCAGTTCTACAGCAACAGGTCCACGGACAGTTGCAGCCGCTAGCTTTTTTCTCTCAGAAGCTTCAGCCGGCGCAGACTCGCTATAGTACTTTCTCGCGTGAACTTCTCGCCATTTACCTGGCCATCCGTCATTTTCGACACCTGCTCGAGGGGAGAGATTTTCAGGTCCACACGGATCACAAACCTCTCACTTACGCCCTCAAAGCTAAGCCAGATCGGTATTCGCCGCGCGAAGTACGTCATCTGGATTACATCTCTCAATTCACCTCAGACATACGCTACGTCCGCGGTGATGAGAATGTTGTTGCTGATGCCTTGTCCCGTCCTGAGGTCAACGCTCTTATCACCACGTTAGATCTGGCGAAGCTTGCGGAAGCGCAGGCGCTTGATGACTCCATCATTGAAATGTTTGCGTCTTCTGTGCTTCAGCTGCGGGAGGCTCCGCTCCCCGCGGCACCAGGCTCTATCGTGTGTGATTTTTCTACAGGTACCCCTCGTCCTGTAGTACCCCAATCCTACCGGAAGGTTGTTTTCGACCACTTCCATTCGCTATCCCACCCCGGTGTTCGTGCCGGCCGCAAACTCATCGCAGCTCGTTTCGTCTGGCCAAAGATGAATACCGACATTGCTACCTGGACCAGGCAGTGCTTAGCCTGTCAAAAGAATAAGGTCCAGCGACACACCGTTTCACCTCCCAGCACGTTCGCGTTTCCCGACGCCCGTTTTCAACACGTCCACATGGATTTAGTCGGACCGTTACCCCCATCTCGCGGTTTCACGCACATTTTGACTGCTGTCGATCGTTTCACACGATGGCCCATCGCCGTTCCCATCTCGGATACCTCGGCAGAGAATATTGCCATGGTTTTCCTTACTCACTGGATAGCCAACTTCGGTGTTCCAGCTACACTCACCACTGACCGCGGAAGTCAGTTCACATCTGCACTCTTCCGTGAATTCACCAAACTGCTTGGGTGCTCGCATATCACCACCACTGCCTACCACCCAGCATCCAACGGCCTCGTGGAACGCCTTCACCGTCAGTTGAAGTCCGCGTTGATGTCTCAACCTGCCCCGCACAACTGGAGCGACAACCTGCCGTTCGTCCTCCTCGGCATTCGCTCGGCTGTTAAGGAAGACATTCAGTGCACTGCCGCCGATCTTGTTTACGGCACATCCCTCCGTTTACCTGGTGAGCTCGTGCAGTCTTCCTCCGTCACCCCTGACGCCACGAACACCTTCGTGCAACAGCTGCAGCAACGCATGGCTGCACTACGCCCAACCCCCACCCGCGCGACAACTCGACGCGTTTTCGTGCACGACGACTTGCACACAACCCCATTCGTGTTTATCCGGCACGACGCAGTTCGCAAGTCCCTTTGCCCACCATACGATGGCCCCTTCAAAGTACTTGAACGGAAAGACAAATATTTCGTCATTCAAAGGGCTGATGCTACTGATACAGTCTCCATCGACAGACTAAAGCCGGCCTACGTTGAATGCACTCCTCTATCACCTGATCCGTCCACTTTCGGGGCACCTTCACCCTGCACTCCACCTGCAGCCCCCGGCCCACCGCCATCCTTACCATCCGAACCTACCCCCACCCCTCTAACCACTCCCACTCATCCCCCCCCCCTTCCACTCGTTCTGGTAGACATGTTCGCTTTCCTACCAACTTGCGAGACTTTGTCGTTTAACCTTTTTGTACATCCTCTTTTGTCGAGCGTTTGTAACCCACCAACGCTCTGGTGGGGGAGTTATGTGGGCTCTTGGCCCTACTTACGTGTTGTTTAAATTTATCAATAACCAAGTTTGTTAAAACTAAATACAACACTTTTTTCACACTTTCGGTTTTGACGCGTGCTAGCAACTAACTTGCTAATCACCCTCCACAGCTCAATTCTCTCCTCACCTGCCGCTGTTTATTTTGCCCTTCAACGACACCTCTCTGGTGATCACTCTCGGGCTCCAGGAGAATCCAGCGACAATTCGCAAACGAGCTTTCTCCCCATTTTTGCAACTCACAGCCCAACGAACTTGGATCCAGTCCTCACAGAGTTATCCTTTGGCAAGTCGACTACTTGACTACTGCCGACTAGGATCGTGAAGGATCTAAGTGAGTTGTATCATTTCTAATCTTCATCGTCAATCTCTTTACTGGATTTTGCGACTTTTCCACTAGAATAGACTGGTAAATCCCTTATTAGCAGTTAGTGTACCCTTGAAAGTTTTCATCGCGTATTTGCTAAGACGTTTTATATATTTGAAGCGATAAAGCCACTACAACACAAAACTTCCCTAATTCCAAGGGAATAGACGTTATTCATTGACATATCTCCTAACTTTAGTTGACCCAATTTTGAAAAAACTCGCGGCATTCGGCGGGATTCGAACCCGCATAGGCCGGAGACATTTTACGCAAGTTAACGCTCTACTTACTTTAACTACGAATGTCGCGCTTCACACCGTGAGTTTAATCACACTTGGGTCGATATTACCCGCCCAACTTTGCTGCTCATATGGAATCCACCAATACGGGATAGCAAGCAGGAAGTGACTGACACAACCGGAACGCACCATACAATGAAACTAAAGTGCATGTACACCAATGCACAAAGCCTGCTTTCAAAATCAGATGAGCTTGAGATTATTATGTGCCAACTGGAAACAGACGTCGTCTGGATAATAGGAACATGGTTGTCTACGAAGGTAGGTGATCAGAAAATTCCTCTCCCCGGGTTTCAAGTATTCCGAAAAGATAAAGTCGGGCGTCAAGTTGGGAGTTGTGCTTATCTATGTTAGACACGGCCTGCTCGTGTCCGACAAATCCGAAACCTTCCGGGCAATATAGAGGCAATATGGCTCACCGTTAGAACACCTGGGTCACAGACCCTTGACATAATGGCGGTCTACCGTCCACCGTCCAGCAACCAACAGTCAGACAATAGTCTGATAGGAGTCGAAGAATTTGCTAGGGTATCCGATGTCATGATCATGGGAGACTTTAACGCTCCCCATATCGACTGGAACGTGAGTTCTGCGCCCGGCTCGGATCTAAATTTTGATCGACGACTCCTGCGCACAGTACAGGAATATTTCCTAACGCAATACGTCCTATATCCGACCAGATTACGCGAAGAGCAACAAGCCAATTGCTTAGATCTAGTACTTACCAAAGCGCCTGATAGCGTGGACGTCGTAAATTGTTTTCCACCTCTCGGAAAAAGTGATCACGTAGTGTTACTGTGGGAATATTTACTCTTTTCTGTGCCCGATCGTAATGCGGCAACCAGACGCAACATCTGGAGAGGGGATTTTACACAACTGAAAACCACAGTGAGCGGGATAGACTGGAATACAATATTCACTGGGTGCTTTCTCGATGATTTGTCGACATTCAAAACCGTATTACACGGACTCATTACCGATTTCTGCCTATCACGTTAAAGAAAGTAACAAATAGGCCTCGATGGCTACCGCCGACGCTAAAGAGAGAAGAAAACCGCAAAAGAAGTATGTTCAAAACCTATCGCAGAGAGAGGACCCCCGAATCGTACAATAGGTATAAAGCGCAGAGAAACAGGGTTAAGAGCCTGACACGAAATAGCTGCCAAAACTTCAAGTGTAATCTACTAAACCGTGCAGTAAGAAACCCAAAGCTTTTCTACAGCTATGTTAGACAATGCACTCGAAATAGAGACCCAATTCCTCTGTAAAAACAGACGACGGTGCAGAAATTTGCGAGATTAACGAAAAGGCGGAATATCTACCCTGCTTCTTTCAGTCGGCCTTTACGAGAGAGGCTGAGTTCACCGCTATAAATTGCAGTGTGGGTGAGATCCAGACCATAGACTCAGTTGCACTCACGGAAGTGACTATTCTACGAGAACTTCTACAGCTCAAAGGAACGAAGTCGTCAGGTCCGGATGAAATACCTGCAAAGCTATTAAAAGAGCTAGCCATAGAGTTGGCGGTACCCCTGTACCTACTTTTCCGAGCTTATCTTAATACTGTACAAGTGCCTCCCGATTTGAAGGCAACCTGGATCTCAACCATCCACAAAAGTGGGAGTTGAGCGACCGCAAATTACTACAGACCGGTCAGCGTCACTTCAATATCCTGAATGCTCGTGGAACGCATAGTGAAACGCGAGCTGATGCACTTTTCGGAGCAACATCAAATTCTTTCTGACAACCAATATGAATTCCGCAGGGGAAGGTCCTACTTGACCAATCTGCTATAGAACAATGGACCCAAGCGCTCGATGAAGGGAATACAGTGCATTAAGTCTTCACAGACTTCAAGAAGGCGTTTGACACTGTGCCTCATCAACGTCTCTTATACAAGCTCAGCCATATAGGGTTAAGGGGCAACCATTTGCAGTGGATCGCAAACTTCTTGACTGATCGTTCCTAGACCGTTTGTCTTGGCGAACAGCGGGCGGCGGAGGTAGCAGTTGAGAGCGGGGTTCCACAGGGTTCCGTTGTTGGCCCTCTTCCTTATATATATTGATGACTGCCTACGCGGCCTAGACTGCGAAATCGTAATGTTTGCTGATGACCTAAAACTTTGGAAAGTCATACGCAACCAAGACGATGAATTAAATCTCCAGGCAAATTTACATCGACTGGAGCAATGGTCGACCATTTGGCTCATGCTATTCAATGTGGCCAAATGCAACTTAATGCAATTCGGTAGAACCAGCACTGCGCCTCGGAGGGTGTATTACGTGAATCACACGTTGCTGCCAGAGGTAGACGCTCAGAAGGGCCTGGGGGTGTGGTTCACGCCACAATGTCGAGCTTGTATCTAGTCTAGCGCGCCTTTGTTAACTTTGATAAAGTTATATTTGGCAAGGTCTTCGGCACGTTCGTGCGACCCCAACTGGAATTTGCCATCCAAGCCTGGAGACCTTGGGCAGCCACAGAACGAAAAAACCCTTGAAAAGGTACAAAGGCGCGCAACAAAATGAAGACAGACAATGGAACCTCCCTGATGAGACCCGATTGGTAAATCTTGAATTGTTTCCTCTGGATTACAGGCAGCTATGCGTGGACCTAGTCCATGCATTTCACATGCTGCGTGTACAGGATTGCTGCCTCCAAACAAATGACTTCTTTGAGCAGGCCACCACTTCTAGGCTGCGAGGACACCCTCTTAAATTACGTGTAACTGGGGCAAAAATTGACCCAAGAAAATTCATTTTCTCTAAGAGGGTAATCCAGGCACGGAATGCATTTCCTGCGCAGATTGTCATGTCCCCATCCGTGGAGGTCTTTAAGGCCAAACTTGACGGTAAGATTGTCTCTAGTGGTCTTTTTTGGGTCCTTATGTTTTATAGCTACCTACTTAAATTTTTAAGCAGGTTGAATTACCTGTACAATTCTGGTTTTCTACGCACCATTCATCGATCTAGCAGGGATTTTCTGATGGCATTGGAATACAGAACGGTTCTTTAAAGGCAAACACATTCCATAACTGCTCAAATCGGCAAACTAAGCAAAATTGGACGTTTGAACTACCCACGGGAACTACCACTTACTTGAAAAATTTAAGTAGGGTAATTTGCCTAATCTCTCTCTTTTGTACTTTGTTAAGCTTCCTTCTAGTTGGTTTTGGTGATACCACTAGAAAATGTCTCTCAGTGACCTCGTCCGAGGTTTCAGCACACACCCCTACGTGCACGCATTCACCGTTGGTTGGGCGGGGGTTTAGCGATGATATTAAAGCTACCTTCAGAGTCTTCTCCCAAGGTTTGAGTACGCGACCCAACTTGTCATCGTAACTTTTTTGTTGGGCATTCAAATTGTGTTCTAATTTCTTCCCTGGTATGCTCCGCCCGTCCGCTTCCCTAAAATCACTCGTTCTTATGCATGCGGGGCGCGCTTCACACTTTCCCCAGACAACCCCACGACAGAATCCTACCGACTTTACCAATACTAATTTAATGAGCATAGTCGAAATTGAGTGCTCTGAATCCAAACACAGAAATGCTCTGAATCCAAACATTGAAATGCTTTAAGTATATACTCATAGTAAATTTTAGTATTATCATTATTATTAAATCACAATGCGTTTTAAGCATTATTAGCTACCTGACGTCTCTGCTCATTATGCGAACTGCACTGCTCGCGTCTGAGGTCGCATATACCGCACCTAAGGTCCTTGACTAGGCGGTCTTGTCACGCCTTATTTCGTATTTACCTAACAACCAATTGTTGACGACGTGGCGGGTTCCTCTGCTCTTGACACAGCAAGGGCGTATCATGGTCGCATCTCTGGTTCTTGGGGACGTTTTCGTGACTCTGAGGTCTCTTCTTAGTATGGCCCTTCAGATGTAAGTATTACTCACCATAGACGTAATGACTGCCGCCAACATTCACAGAAGTATCCTGCTCCTATCATTTATATACTTTCCTCCAAGAGCGACAGTTTTTCTCCTACAAACCACAAATGACATTCAATTTTTAATTATGGGCCATGCCTTAGGAGTTTTTTCACTGTCTGCTCTTCTTGCTCAGTTACACTGCTGGCTTGTTCTAACTGAGTGTGAGAGTATTACTTTAAACAAGCAAGTAGTCGTCTACAATTCTGTCAACGACTCCTTTGGAAGGCTCAGCTGTGCTGATGCATTTCTTAAATACTATGTACCAAGAGGGAGTTCAAAGGCATTTGCCTGTATTTCCTTTTATAAATTTGACTTGACTTGACTGTCCAAGCAGGATTTCCTAAGCAATCATCTAGAATCCACCAGAATGACTACAAGGCTGACTTCATTACGTCAGGTTAGTAGGCATTCTGGTGGATTCTAGATGATTGCTTAGGAAATCCTGCTTGGGCAGTCAACTTGCTATTCCGTATTGGTGGATTCCATATGAGCAGCAAAGTTGGGCGGGTAATATCGATCCAAATGTAATTAAACTCACGGTGTGAAGCGCGACATTCGTAGCTCAAGTAAGTAGAGCGTTAGTTTGCATAAAATGCCTACCTCCTATGCGGGTTCGAATCCCGCCAAATGCCACGATTTTTTTCACAATTTGGTCAACTAAATTAACCAAATCTGCCAAACTAACTTAATCATATCTCCTAATCTTAAAGTTAGTCGGGAAGTCAAACATCTTCATCTAGGCACAGTTTTGGAGTGTATTTTAATAGTTATCTCAGCTTTTTCATTCCGCGACCTGTGAGGCTACACGAACTACACGAAAGATCACGAACTAAGTAAATTTAATGATTTGGCTTTTGAAAAGCCGATGAGCAACCACATGTAACTACCAAAACTAAAATAACTAATGTAAGGTAAACTTAATTAAATTAAGCTACGTTAAATAAAAATTAATTGGCAGGGCGGTACTGGAGATCGTTCAAAACTCTAGCCGGTATCGGATCAGGACTGGCTACCTGTATGGGCCACTCGTGGAGGGGCCAGAAGGGAGCAAATTTTGCTGGCCCTTAAATACAAGGTTGCGAAGAGAAGGCGCATTTGTGGGAACCTGCCGCTTTTGACTAACGCTGCCTGCCTTTCTTCGCCGCGCACTTAGCAACCACTGTCAGAAGCCGTACGCTTCCTCCTTCTCGCCACAGCAAGCCTTGCACAAGCGCCAGCCAATTGATGACCGCCTGTCCACCTGGTTGGCTGCAAGTTCACACTAAGCCCATCCAACAAGCAAGGCGGAACTCACTCGGCCTTTCGCCCCGGTGCGCGGCGGACGCGAGGCTGCGGCTCTCTCTCTCTCGCTCCTCATGGTCGAACACCACGCTAGACCGAGTCAACCTTCCTATGAACTATTCTTCAACTCATTCCGTAAACAATATATTGTTCGTAATCCCTGGCTTTCCAAGACTTCTCTCATCTCCTAAGAAACCGGGCCTGGAAGATCGCCGTAGTTAGGTTTAAACCGGCTTTGCGATACATTCTGCTGCCGAGACCAAGCCGCCGGAGACACAGAAGAGAAGCTGCAGATGTCACAACTTGCTGACAGACACTGGACAAGTTAAGAGGCACACGCAGAGCTAATGAACAAGCAGAAACTTATGCAGTAAACCGTGTTCTGCTATCCTGTCTGCCTTCTCTTCCTCACCAACAAGTGGCGATAGGACATCAATGACAAGTAAAATAAAACAAAATAATAATCTAAAGAAGAACTGAAAATCAAACTTAAAGGCCTTCCCTACCATAAATTAAATGAAGTAAATAAGCGGAATAATATAAACACTACATAGTAAATCAAAGTATTACTAAAGAATAACTCAACTAAAATAAAATGATTAAAGTAAAAGCTACACATTAACTAATGAAGCTAAATATAACCGTACGCAAGCCACTATTATATGAAATTATAAAACTAAAGTCTTACTAAAACGAATTCAATAGTTATTTATGCGTAGTAAACAACAGTTCCGTCTTAAATTGCGCATACTGACTATCGCTGAGAACGCACATCTGCAAGGACGTTCTCGAAGGGCTAAATTGCCCAGACACCGCTGCTTACACGTACTTAGACGGCCGCATTAATCACAGCCCACACAAGCAGTTGATTTACGGTAACTTTCCGTGTGAACCAATAAATCGCTTCCGGCATCCGTCTGCCTAGTCGCGTCAAGCAAAATTTTCTGCGTGTTGTTCTCATAGTACATCGCCTATCCTTGAACGCTACAGCTCTCTAAGAGCTATGCCTATTGTTATTAAATATATTGAACTAAAAACTTGTCATTTGGCGTCGGTGTCAGCTAATCCCGAAGCCCAGGCGTACAGACTTCACAATGTCCAATGACCATTGGTAGGTACGTAAAATCTGCCAACAAATACACACAACCCATATCTAGAAGGCAACTATTCATCAGATTGAAGGTTTTACCCAATTAAACAACCCCTAATTTCTGAGACTTGCTCCAAAATGACGCATCTTATTCATTGCATAATTCCGTGCATCTCTTTTAGAAACCAAATGTTTTACCATGGTTTCCTATACAACTCTGCCCAATTAGGGAATTAAGGCTTTTACGCCTCGATCTATCTTCTACAAACTTGAAGTCTTGAAAATAGCAATATACAACGTCAATATATACACATATATAGATACACATGGATATTTTAATGGGTTCTTCCGGCTTCTACACATGGATATGTATTTACAGTACAGGGATTCTCAGTTTTCTCTTGTTTGACCTCTAAAAGGAGAAAACAAATCAATCAGAAAAAATAGGAAAGGGAACAAACGTTATACAGTGGTTAAGTCTGCTACCACCGTTCGCCGATGTAAGCTTATTCGCGCCACTGCCATCTGCTCAAGAAGTATAACTTAGTATCAGCAATGCATCAATGAGTAATGAAAATTCTGGACAAGAAGACCATTTCAAAGTCAGTCTTAGTACTAACTAGGCACAGGCAGATATTTTTCACAGGTAAATCAGGGTCCAATGAGGACAAAGGGAATTGCAGGACTTGCAGCAATTAAGCCTGTTCTAGCTTCCTACTATGAGAATATTGCGTTCAGAACAGTGCGTGAGCATGGAAATTATATCATGTTATCACGCCTTTGAACGCCTAAGCCTGGCATAATATGCGAGCAATCATTTTCGCGAGAAGAAGCCTCGCCGCGGTATGCATAAGGCTGAAGACGTACTCCACAGTGGAGCTGAAGCATGCTCATGGGAGTTAAAAATACAGCAGCAAGGGGAATTTGAAAGAAGATGAAAATCATAAGCTTGCCGTGCTGTACACATAGAATGATCAATGGCCAGCATGTTTCGAATTAACGAGAAGAGAGAAACTGGCCAGAGGTCTATCTGTGGTAGAATAAGGAAAAGGGAGACAATAGAAGCCCACCATTCAAGAGCACTATAACCAAAGCAAAGGATATGTGAATGCAATCTGATGCCTCTTCAGAGCTGAACTGTGCTTGAAAATGTCACCACAAATCACGCACAAAAACGCTTGCAGTTCTGAAACCGAAATAATACAAAGGTTTGCAGGCTATCACAGCATAAGGGGGGAAAGGTGATGGTTTGGGCATCAAGATTATGTCAAGGGTAAAGTTTCATTAAGAATATGTTGCGAGAATATTAAAGGTTCTTGGAAATTATCACAGAGCCATCTATTTTGAATGGGTAAGACGTTCCTCTCCCCATTGCCTGTTAAGGCTATACAAATTATCCGTACTGGGACTAAACTGCCTAAGATTGACGAATTTTCGAAATTTCCGGGAGCCTAGGAATGTTGTACATTCAAAAGGGAGCTTGTGGCGTTTCCAGGACCAGTCACTATATATTAAAGTATACAAAAAATTAAAAGATATGACGGTGCCAGTTTGAACAACCAACACTTAGCCCGCAGTAATTGCAAGCAACAGTCGGTTTTTAAAAAAAGGAGCACGCACGCCGCTTCTTAAAAAACTTACCAGTCCACCTGAAAACCCAAAAGTTGCATGCAGGCACCGCAGCGACTAACACGGCGGTCTGACTTTCATTCTAAAAAGATGACTACTCAGCTATTGCAATGACGGCTGAAGATTGCAAGCTAAAGGAGAAACGGCATTGCAAATTGAAGTAAACAGGCATACAAATGATTTGATTAAAGGCAGAAGAGACGCGCTGTTATGGACAGCAATACTATGTCCTCCGGGTAAAGAAACCACCACAGATCTCACAAGTGATTTCGCGTATCTCTGTAAATGGAAATCGGAAAAAAACGAGATAAATTCTTTTAAAGTTGTGCAAACTTGGTTGAGTCGACACACTCCAAATCAGAATTTTCCATCCAAGTCTGGAGACTTCGGGCAGTTAAAGACCGAAAACCCCTTGAAAGTGTTCAACGACGCGTGATCAAGTTGGTACGAGGACAAGGGTACCTCCCATATGAGATAAACTTGACCAAACTTGACTTATTTCCTCTGAATTCCAGACGGCTACGCGGTTAACTATTACAGGCATTTCGAATGATGTGGGGTCAGGATTGTTGCCTCGTATCCAACAATTAGCTTCAGCTGGCCATTACCACGAGTTTGTGCGGGCATCCGGTCAAATTATGTATGATTTTGGCACGATTCGACCCACGAAATTTCTTCTCAGGCATGAAATTCTCTGCCTGCGGACATTAACATCTCCCTATCCCTGAACACTTTTATGATGGCGCTAGACCAGTTAAGCCGCCACGTCATCGGAGATTAACATTAGGCAACCGTAAGAAGGTACCATCTAGTATTTTCATGTTATAAAGCACACTTCTCCCTATTTGTCAGTAGCATGTGATTAGAATGATAACTTTCCTCCGTCTATATCTGTGCGAACCGCTGCAAGCACGTCAATCATCGCCTCATCCAAACCTTGTCTTTCTAGGCTACGTGGCCCTGTAAAGTGCTTTCTACTGGCCGTGCATAACTGACTGCTGAGGATCGTGACGGACGTTTCTCTTTTTTGTCACCTGGTTGGCCGACTCTGTAACTAGAAATGGCCTATGCTGTTATGCTGGGCGCATCTCCGACACCGCCGTGATGTTCCCGTGGCTTCTGCAATCTTCTGTTCATGTGACCCTAAGGATATTGGTAAAAGCCGCGTTGGCCTTTAAAAAAATATGCCAGCTGCAGGCCATCTTATCGTGCACATAGTTTCCCCACAAACTACAGGTTTTCTCCCTAAAATTCCTAAAATGTCATTCAAACTTCTAGAATTTTCGAAAAATGCCAAGAGAATTCTTTCACTGTCTGGCCTCTTACCCAGTTCCACTCGCTGACATCGCCATCCTTTTGCAATCTTCTGCTGAACCAATGCATTGCATAGCTGTTCTGTACCATCAGGCAGTTCAAAAGGCTGCCGACGACCAGAGATTCTGCTGCTAGTGACGAGTTGGTAGAGACGAGTAACGGACGACGGAAGACAACGCTGATTTACAAGCAGAACTAGTAAACATAAAGCACTATCTCCTATTCTGTTTTGCCTCCGTTTCCTAACACGTAACTGGGGGAAAAAAATCGGTGTTGACACAGGAACATGCCCGGTTATAACATTCATTTTATTAGGAGGTTTGGCAGATTTGCTTAATTTTAGTTGACCCAATTGTCAAAAAACTCGAGGCGTTTGGCGGCACTTGAACCCGCGCATCAGAGAAGACCTCTGCCGGAGGTCAATGCTATAACTGCTAAGCTACAAAGGCCTCGCCTCGCGCAGTGAATTTAATCACACTTGGGTCGATTTTACCCACCCAACTTTACCACCCATATGAAATCCACCAATATGGAACAATAAGCTGACTTCCCAAGCAGGATTTCTTAAGCAATCATCTAGAATCCACCAGAATGACTACCAGGCTGACTTAATTATGAGGAGTTTTGGCAGATTTGCTTAATTTGAGCAGACCCAATTGGGTTCGAATCGCGCCAAACGCCTCAATTTTTTTCCCGATTGGGTCAACTCAAACATTCATTTTGTTCGCAAACTTGTGAAAATTGCAGCTATTTCTCCTCCCTCGTTGGCCTCTAACGTGTTTTTGGACCCAAGGCTATTGGTAAGGCTTTCAGAATCGACGGCTAAATTGGAGTTATTTTGACCAATATACGGAATCGCAAAGTGGCTTTTTCGGCGTCTCAAATTTCTGACCACGATCCGCTCATCAACACAATTCTCGAAAAAACTGTAAAGGGGTAAGTCTCTTGCAAAGGCATATCATGGTTCCCTTCGATGTTACGTCCCTGTTTACTTCTATCCATCAGGGTCTGGACAGCTCCTAAAGTTCTGTGTCAGAACTCACTGCAGGTTTGACGAAACAATCTGCATGCAGGTGAAGGGAACACCAATAATTTCACCGACTTCGGGACTCAACAATGTTTGCAAGTGCTTGTAGAGTAAGATTTATTTTATATAAACTACGGAAACGATGACTTCACAAAGCAAATGTAGGCGAACCAGATAATGAAGGCGTCTAGGAAAAGGTTTAATTGTGCTTTTATTTTTCAGTTGAAATAAAAAAAATCATTTTCACCTCTCACCAGATATCGTGAACAATGGAGCATTTTATGACTGCAGACGATAGGGGATGCAATGAGAATTCAGGTGGTGGAATGTCAACTAATAAAGACGGACAGATGTATAGGGCGTCATGCGCAAGTGTGTAATTCCATTTACGACATCCCGCGATGTATCACAACAGGCTGCCAGCTAAAAAAGACTAGGCGAATGGGCATGTGCCTCTTCAGTTCATCGCTCGATAGACATATCAGATAATAGAAGACGAAGGTGCGATCACCTGAACCCCTTATCTGCGCATATCAGATAATCTTTAGAAGAGCCAAATCGTACCTCAGTGGTAACGCAATGCACCGCGCCAAATGGCTGCAGTATGTTGTGTAATTAACTGCCTCATCACACTACCTTCAAGATATTCTGTAGAGCACGACTTTGAAATTAAACTTATAATATGAAGCAATGTCTTAGCCATACGTTTACGCATTACTTTCAGCTCGATTGACATCAATTCAACGTCGTAAAAATTCATATATTTCGATTTCCTGGTTGGTCGTCGACATGCTTTCTGACAATAGTCTATTGGTTGGGATCTAAGCATAAATGGTTAAATTCCGCTTATTTTGATCAATTAATTTTAATTCTGCAAACATTCCGACTTTACGATTGAAGAGTAAACCTTGTACACTATAAATTTGCAGCAATTATTTGGCAGGCCAAAACAGTTGCAGGGACTAAAATAGTCACTTATATGTAGCGTTTAAATAATAACCTCATATTTATGTATTATACTCCATCCTGGTCAAAATTATACATAGGAATACAAGTTGCAGATTTGCACTTAAAGTAAAGAATTACACGATAAACGTGTCATCACGTTTCGGCAAACCCAATTACCGTCTCCTGGCATATATTTTTCCACAGATTTAGATTCCGAGGTGTCGATTCCATAATTTGTGGAATCGAAGAAGAAGAAAAAGCAATCACTGGAGCAAGAGTTTTAGTCTCCTGACGTTTCGGATTCAGTCGGGAATCCTAAGTCATAAATAATCGTAAAACAGTCCGAGACATGCGCAGATAAGGGGTCTACTCATGCCTCAGACTGGTTTACGATTACTTATGACTGAGGAATCCCGACGGAATCCGAAACGTCAGAAAAATAAAACTTTTGGTCCAGTGATCGCTTCTTCTTCTTCTTCTCCTTCTTCTGAGCTGCTTCCTGGAACTTGGATATTCTCGTCTATTTTCAATTTGTGGAAAAATTACGCAATGCGCTTAGGTATGTCTTTCAGGTTTTGTGCCCCTATAAGATTTAAAGTCATTGGGGAGGATACCAAAAAAGCCCTGCTAGAGATTGATGCCAGTAACATTGCTTTCAAATTTGTGAAAATTTCCATTTAAAATTTCGGAAGATCAATTGGCAAACATATTTTTGTTTTCGATAAATAATCATGAGGCTCATGTTCATTTTCAGTTTATTTGGTGAGAATAAAAGGCGATGATTTTAATAACCCTATTTAGGACGTGTACAAGCACCTATAAAAATTAACCACTTTTAACATATTATTGGCAAACAGTGAGTAGCATTGTTTTTTACAATATATGTCTGGTTTTTAGAGGTGAGACTTGGAGGGAGGAGAGTAGCATTGTTTTTTTACAATTTATGCCTGGTTTTTTAGTGTTCAGACTTGGAGAGATGAGAAGGGACGCATGTAATTATCAAAGCATCGTTTGTACACCTGAAGGGAAGTGGCCTACACGACTGACTGTTTCACTGTTCTACTGTTGTATGACACGTTGCGTGAAGAATTCAGAGCGGAGGTTTAGCTTGGACATTTTCGTGCGCAGCTTCATTGTATGCCCACAGAGATGAGGCGAGAGGTGCCACTGAAACATGTCTTCAAAGCGTAATCCTTTCTCAAGTCCGTTTATTATCTTGTAAACTAGGATAAGATCCCCTGTTTGTTGCCTGTAATGCAAAGGGAATAAACTTAGGCATGCCAGTCTTTCGATTTAAGTGTGGTTCTTTAGACCTTTTACTAGTTTTGTTGCCCGACGCCGCACTTTCTCCAGACATGCTGTGTCTTTTACTAGCCATGGCCGCCACGCCTGTATTCCATACTCTAGGTGTAGTCGGACAAATGTGCCATACACTCTGCCAAAGAGATCTTCATCGAAGGCTATAAACGCCCTTTTGATAGCGTGCAGCACTCCCGTGGTTTTATTTGCAGCTTTGACAGATTGTAATGAGGGCTTCAGATTACTCTGTATCCAAATGCCGAGGTCTTTTTGTGTAGATGCTACGGGAATTTGGATATTTTTCAGGTGCTATGTCCTGCTGCTCTGGGGATAGAGTAGTTTGTTGGACGCAGGTGGAGGACGGCACACTTTTGCACATTGAAATCCAGCAGCCATCTCTCGGACCACATTTGCAGTTTGCAAAGATTATTTTGCAGAGCATCCCGGTCGCTTGGGCGCTTAATGACCTGCTAGAGCTTAACGTCATCGGTGAACATGATTTTACCGCAGTCCAGTTCTTGAAGGCTGTCATTTGCATAGAGAGTGAAGAGTAGAGGACCGAGAACGGAGCCTTGAGGAACCCCACAAAATACGCCAACCCAGTCCGATTTATTCTCCCCGACGCAAGTGCGTTGTTTTCGACCGACTAAAAATGACCTGATCCAGTCCAAAATTTTTCCCTTGATGCCAAGAACGCTCAGTTAATCTAAAAGACGTTGATGATGCACGCTGTTAAAGGCTTTGCAGAAATTGATGTACAATGCGTCCATTTCGAAGATCTCTTCTAAAGCACTTGTCCAGGCCTCAATTGAAGTCAGTAAATTTGAAAGGCAGGAGCGCCCTTGCCGAAAGCCATGTTGAAAATTTTGTATGATGTCACTTTCATCGCAAAATCTTAGTATGGCCTGCTTCACAAGGACCTCCATCATTTTGCAGGCAAGGCAAGTCAAGCTTATGGGCCGAAAGCTGTTTATAGACATCTTGCTACCTCCCTTATATAACGGTACGATGTTGGCCGTCTTCCATTGCAAAGGCAAGTCCCCTGTTCGCATGGAAAGCTCGAACAGAATTGAAAGAGGCACCGCTAGCTCGGTCGACAGATTTTTTAAGTATCAGTCCAGAGATCCCATCCGGTCCAGGAGACTTGTCTGGTTTGATGTGACTGAGGACATGTCTTACGTCTGCGACAGAAAAGGTAACAGTTTCAATAACGGCTGTACCTTCGCCCACTTCTACTCCCGAATTGTCGTCGGGAGATTCCATCGTAAACGCCGATCTGAAAAACTCTGACAGTAACTCTTCTTTCCTTCCCGAGGCTAGCCCTTAGAGCTGCAATGTCGTCTCGGTACTTTCTTTGACTGCGGATTTATCCATAAAACTTCTTGGGACATATTTTGGCTTGTGTTGTTAGTTGACGCTCAAAGGCAGTTCTAGAATTTCGTATTTCCTTACGGCATATATTTCGTTGCGCTTTTAATTCGGCAAGTGATGTTGAATCTTGAAGATGCTCGTTCGTTTTCCACAACCTTTGTTTCTTCGTCATGACCCTTTTTATCGGCTGATTGACATATAGAGGTTTGGCACACGGTCTTATTACTTTCATTGGGCAATGGTATTCAATTAAGCACTCTACAGTCCTTTGGATATGCTGCAATAATTCATTTGTATCATTCGTACGAGGTAACTAGTTTTCTGCGGAAGCGATCCGTCTCATTTCTTCAAAATCGGCTTTCCAAATATTTCTGCGCCTCTTTATTTGCGATTTTGGAGACAGTAGGTAACAACGCAAGTAAAAGCAACGTGTTCGCTCAACCCAAGTTGCGGTTGTGAGTTAACTTCTCTTATGATCCCCTTTTCTTTACTAAAAACGAGGTCTAGACAGTTTGATCGCTGGCCTTCTCGCAGTCGAGTTGTGAAGTCTATATGTTGAATGAGATATTGGTCCAAAGAAAACTGTAGTAGTTGATAATTGAAAGGTGCTGCTGCGGCCTTTACTTCAGGCTTCATCCAATCGATGCCAGGAGCGTTGAAATCACCCAGGAGTAATAGGTTTTCCTGTTTACAGATAACTGTCAGTGAACTTAGCAGTTCTAAGTCATCACTTTCGCTGGAGCCGAGAGGCCGATAAACAACGCATATATTGAGTGCCGGATGTTTCCTTATCTTAATTTGGCATGAAATTATTTCATATCATCGCAGGGCTATGTCTGCGATTTCCCTCTGAAAATAGGAATTTTCATTGGCCACATAAAGTGCCACTCCTCCACCCCTACGTTGAGATCTGTCGCAGCGGAACAGTTGAAAGCCTTCAATGCTGACTTTGCTGATCCCTATAGCTTCGGTCAGCCAAGTCTCCGTTAATGCAATTCTATGCCGTTTCTGCTCAGTTACTATTGATCTGAGTTCGTCCAGTTTATTGAAGAGACTCTGCTTATTGGTATAATAGATCTCGAGGCAGTGGCTACTTTTGCTTGTGGTATCTTCTAGAACCGGCCGGTTGACATTGGTTAAGTTTTCCGCCTGACTACATCCGGCCAAAGAAAATTTTGTTCAATGTGGACTTTTTCTCCTCCTCTTAGTTGTAGGCCGGTTTCGCCTAATTTCTTTCGGTCGTTTTGATCGTTTTTCAAAAGTCGTATTTTCCTGCGTTCCTTTGGTTCAGAATCCGGCTAAAAGAAAACTCCAGCATGCATGGTCCGCAGAGACGACTTTCTTGCCAGCATAAGCTGTGCATGAGCTTCGGTGTCCCAAATGACCTTCAATGGTCATGGCGGAGCACTTGAACCATTCGGCGGCTGATCCTTGCCTATTCTAAATGTTTTGAGAATTTTTACAGACTCAGTGCCCATTAGCAGTGATTTAGCGTACTGCCGAACGAGACCTCGATCGTGCTCCAACTTATCCCCAGCAACTGTATCCGTTGATTCTGGTGCACCCTATATCACTATATGTTGCTTTCGGTTGGCTCGACCTTCGGCCGTGGTCACATCGCACTGAATCAGAGTAGCAGCAGGGGTTTCGAAGTCCAGATCTGTGAAAGATTCTATGGACACTTTGCTGGGAGCATTTTCTTCTAAGTGACCATTTACCCTTTGGTCCAACTCAACTTCCTTTTCTTCAGAAGTCTCCTCTTGTAGTAGTTGTGTTGCTTTTTGTTCTCATGGCGTGCTCCAGGTGCTGTCTTGCGAAAAAACTGAGGGCTTTGGTTGGTCTTTAGCAGGTTGCTCTTCAGCCGCCTTCTGCTGGCGTATGCGTCTGCATTTGGCCCTGCTGGACTCGTGGTTTCCTGGTTTATCAACCACTGACCTGTCCTCTGCATGCGCCGCATCCGGTGGTGTTATCTTATTGTGCTTGATGAGCTCTGCTAGTATCTCCGCGTAGAATTCAAGGCTTCCCTCTAAACGCATTACGCGCGTGGCTAGGTTAAGGCATCCATCGCAATCCGCACGCGCATGCTTATTTGGCTGGGTTGTGTTCGGTTCTACGACGGTTGGTGAAAGAAAATGCGTTTTTGCATAGTGGGTGGTCTGGGATTTCGTACGCGTTATTAAAAGTGCTTCGGTTATTTCTGGGAGTACCTTGTCAAAGGTTGCAAGAGACGGCTTACATAAGTTAACCTGATTGCACCCGTTAGAGTATATCTTGGCGACTTGGCCTTCAGGGTGTGAGCTGGTGGTGAGGTCGGTAGAGCGTCCGACATTATGGAACGTGGTCCGGGGTTCAAATCCAGCCGTCGACGAACGTTTTTTTTTCAGCTAGCAGCGATGGATTGTGCACGTTACCGTTACCCGTGCTATCTTAAACTATACAAGAGTGCATCAATTCAAAGTCTGCAACCAAACGGCCCTGCTCATTTAGATAGCAAAATATAGATAGCTCTTACATTTATATGGTTATTACTTTTAAAAAAAAATGCTATTTGGTATAGAAAATAGTAAGGTTTTCAGGGGCGGAATCTTGCTCAAAAATTTGATCAACGTTATGAGGTGCTGGAAGACGAGGTAGTTGATAAGCTGCTGGCTGTTGGGTTATCGGCTTCTGCCATGGTGAATGCGGTGAATTTTCTGATTAACGCTTTTGGAGGTTTTGGAATTTTTGCAGAACCCAGTGTGCAGTGTTTGTCAAATGTTTGAGAGGAGGCAACGCGTACCGCTGCTCTTCCTCCGTGGCCATTGTTGGCGTTGATTCGGATATAATGAACTACGTTGTATGTTTTCCTCGACAGAGCCGGACATGACGTGGACAGCCAGTGAACTAACACACAGTCGGAGTTGGCCTCAATTAGATTCTGTCCAGGTGGATTGCATCGGCCATAGTCCAATGTGTACTTTCAATCACATTACCAGAAGCGATATCACATCTCATCCACAGCTTACATTAGACGGGAAGAAGGTGCATGTACATTTTCAGCTCGAAGTTGTATAGAGATAAGAGATAATCAGGGCAGGAGCCAACATCTAACTCAGTTGTACCACAATGGACAGCGCCAAAAGGGCTGCAGCATGCTGCATAATTAACTAGCTCTACACCATACCTTCAAGACTCTCCGTGGAATAAGCGTTCTAAATTAAATAAATAATAGTAGAGAGTAGCTAGGGTAAGTGTTTACATAGGCCACTGAGGTTGTTTCCAAACTTGTGAATATTGCAGATTTGTTGTCTCCCGCGTTCGGACCCTAGGCTATAGGTATGAGTCTTAGCATCGACGGCTGAATTGGACTTATTTGAGCAATTTATTATGTTCCGTTTACCAGCAGCGGTCAATCAAGTGTTCCACCATGCGGTCACCTACATTAGCTGACAGGTATATAAGTCACATAATGCTTCAAGTTAGTCCAATTCAAAGAAGATTCGAGTGCCGATGGAGAGTTTTCTTCTAATAGTAGAAAATATGCGAGTTCCAGGCAGCATTTCAGAAGAAGAGGATGCGACCACAGGACCAAGCGTTTTATTTGCCATACGTTGCGGATTCCGTCAGGAATACTTAATCGTAGGTAATGGTAACACAGTCGTGGTCGTACATAGATAGGGTTGAGAGATGCACAAGTTGAACGTTATTTATAGTTCGTAGTGGTTATCCGCGTGTGTGTGATTAGTATTCACTTCTGTAGCCACCGCTTGGGACTTACTTGATGCGGCATTGGATTGACGATTTGCGTTTAACTCACTAATTGCCACAATTGCCTTACCAACGTCGGATGTGTGCCTGATGCGTGAAAATTATGCCCGCTGTCGTCAACATTATTGCTGTGCCCAGCCCTTCTCATGAGACTGATTTTCTTGCTCAGAAAACGTCTCAGTACACCGTATGGGAACACCAAATCGTTGCGCTTGTTTACGGACTGGGGGCCTGAGAACCACGAGTCGTGGTCCTCCTCCAGTCTTAGCTCATCTTCAGCGCGCACAGACAAGTAGTTACGCCCATAGAGGAGGTCTGACCGGATGGATGCACTATATACACTAATTGTCGTAGCGATTGAGATGTCACGTCGGACCCATAGGCGATTATGAAAGATTAAGAAAACCCAGCGAACATATCATACACCATCGATCGCATTTAAACGCAATCCTACCAACTGTAGACAACCAAAGCTTGAGGCTAGCAGCTTAATATCATCAGCATAATCAAAATCAGTTAGCCATCGTCCGGGTGCAATTTCAACACTGTCGTTGCCTGTCCAAGATCTATAGACTGGATGGCAAATTCCGGAGGGGTATGTTGACAGCCAATTTCGTAAAACTTTAAAAGATTGACGCTTGTTTCTGTTTTTTCCCTCTTTCCATTTACAGAGATACGCGAATCCACTTGTGAGATCTGTGAGCATGCCTTCCCGCGAAGGACAGACAAGATGAAGAATAATACTGCACCGCATAACAGTGCGTCTATTCTGACTTTAGTATATATTAATTTGTATGCCTGTTTAGTTTAATTCGCAATGTCATTCCTCCTTTTTCTTGCAATCTTCAGCCAGCATTGCAACAGATGAAGGGAATGTAAGCAAATCCGAAGCATGTCGTCATTTTAGTGACTTTGATGAATTTTTAATCAATTGTTCATGTCACAACCTCCCCCCACCTGTCTGCCACCCATTGATATCGATTGTGCCCATGAGTAGTCGTCTTTTCAGAATGATATTCAGACCGCCGTGTTAGTCGCTGCAGTGCTTGCATGCAACGTTTGGGTTTTCATGTGGGCTGGAAAACTTTCTTTCAGTTAGCGGCGCGCATGCTCTTTTCTTCATAACTGATTGTTTCTTGCAATTTTTGCGGGCTAACTGGTTTTTTCTTTAGTATATGGTGGTTGGCCTTGGAAAATTTTATTTAGCAACTCTGCAGGCTCCCTTTGGAATGAACAGCACTCCTAGACCTCCGCGAATTTTAGACAGCTAAGTCCCAGTTCTGATAACTTTTTTGTCTAAACAGGCCGTGAGAATAAGAACGCCTTGTCCATTTAAAATAAATGGCACTGCGATAATTTCCAAGAAAGTAAATTATTCCCGTAATATACTCTTAAAGAAACTTCACCTTTGACATAATCCTGGTGCCCGAACCCTCACCTTACCTCCATCCATGTAACTTACCCTAAACTAAACTACAAAGCAAAACTTATTTCTTAACCTAATTGCACTGAAATTCAGCTATAAATACTTGAGAACCATTTCTTGTTTCGGTTTCAGAACCACAAAAGGTTTTGTGTGCAATCTGTGTTCATGTACTTACGCTAAAGCATAGTCTGAAGAGCCACGAGGAGCGATAACATCCGAGTACCCTTCTCTGTGTTAATTATGCTCTTTAACAAAACGATCGCTGGCTTCTATCATCCGCATTTTTATAAATCTACCCGAGAAAGAACTGAAGACAATTTGGTTGCTCTGATAAATTAGGAAAATGTCGACTATTGACCTACTAATGTTTACACCACAGCAAGCATCTGTTGTACGCTTGACACCGAACTCACCATGCCGTCTTGGTTTTAACATGCAGGAGGATACTCATACTTCACTGCGGAGTATGTTTTTCCTCACAACTCACCATTAAAACAATGGACCTAAACCTGGCCATTTTAAATTTTAGGCTCCCAATTATCGTGAAGTCGTTGATTCAGAAGCGTGCATTGTCGGAATTTTACTTTACGTAGAGCTTGTCAAAGTTTCTTCTTGGCTTGATCTTTCACCACTTAAGTGTGTGTTTATGTGGATGAACCTTTTTCTTTATCTTTTAAAGTAAACGTGGGCTTAAAGCAAGTAAACCTAGCCTCTGGTACATCGAATTCTCTTGCTCTGTTCTGTTTTTGTTTTAGATCTGGGCACCGTCTCCTTTGATGTTTGTGGCCATTCGTTCGAAGACAGAGGAGCCCTGAAGGCTCATATGGAGAGCGTGCAGGAGAGCACGCGGGAATTCAAGCTTACGGGAATAAGCGCATTGCTCATTATTAATTTAATTTAATTTAGTTGACCCAATTGTGAAAAAAATCGCGTCATTCGGCGGGATTCGAACTCGCATAGAGAGAGAGGCCTTTAAGACAAGCCAACGCTCTACCCACTTGAGCTACGAATGTCGCGCTTCACACTTGGATCGAAAACCCATGTTTTGAGGGAAAAAATAAAGGAGGGGGGAACAGGCACTGACAACTCTTTAGGTGAATGGCAGCTCATCAGTCGAAACAAGCTCATTAATCATCTGCCCCTTCCCTTTCAAGTTTTTCTATTCGTTGTTTCCATTCTTTTGCTAGAAACCTTTATACATCTTTTGCGTACGGTTTGTCAGGTAAGATTAGCGGCATGTCTCGGGTGTTTGTGTACATGTTTGTTTGTGATTGCTAATTTCGGTGGGGCTTAGCAAATGACAGCCTCAATTCATAGAATAGACTTTTTAAAACTTAGTTCTCTCTTCTTTTCTCAAAAATAGCGTACTATCTCATAATTGCACTGCCCTCAAATTTGTGAACGCAAAACCAAATCATCTGTTCTGTTAACGCATATGATTAAAAAAGTGTACGCTTTTTATTGATATTCTTTCGTAGTACAGCACGCGAAGAGGTGGAGTTGTGTTTTGTAGCGTTTAATAGCATAGGTAATTCCTTAGATATCAAGAGACTATTAAGTTGGCTTGGCAGATTTAGTTAATTTAGTTGACCCAATTGTGAAAAAACTCGCGGCATTCGGCGAGATTCGAACCCGCATAGGAGAGGGGCCTTTTAGCAAAGCCAACGCTCTACCCACTTGAGCTACAAATGTCGCGCTTCACACTGTGAGTTCACTCACACTCGGATCGATATTATCCACCCAACTTGGCAGATCTTTAAAAACTTTCGCCCCCAATATATCGACCTGAACTGAAATCTTTTCTGATAAACAGCATCTTGCACTTGATGTCAACCAAATGAACAAAATAAACAACCTCAAGTGTATGTTAAATCACTCACTCAAATTTTGGTCCTGACATTTAATCAGATATACAGTAGATTACATATCTGATGAAAGGTTGCGGATTTGAAGATTTAACAGACATTTGAATTTGTTTATTAAGTAAGTCTGGTTGAGTTGAGGCCTAAAGCGCTGTCTACTCAAATTGAATTCCGTTCGGTTTAGTATGCTGGGAGAAGTTTGAGGCGGATATGGGCGTAATCCAGCATTCGTTGATATCCGAAGAGTTTCCTACGCTATTAAACGCTGCGGAAAGTATATCTAATGTGCATGTTGCACTATGAAAGTAAATTTATAAAGATCAAGCACTTGTAAATTATAAATGCTTGCAAAACAGTAAATTTTAATTTGCGTCCATAAAATAAAGGTTAGTGTTATTATGAAATAGGGTATTATTCTTGGGAAAGGAAGAGTGAAATCATATAAGAAAATCGTATTTTGTAAATCTGCCACTTTTTATCCTATAAAATTGAGTAATAAACTTGTTATGACTGTTACGCAATATACCCAAACCCAAATGTATACAGTATATTTTATGCGTTGCAGGCAAGGAATGCGTGTGAGGACTTTATAAGCATAGAATAAATAAAAAGAGAGTGCAAAGTCAAAATAAAGTTGAAGACAGCTAACATAGCACACATTTGAAAGAGTTGTCACGGGATATTACGGAAATGTTTTATTAAAAGTCGCCATTGATATAACTTCCACTCTGCTCTTCATTCGTTATTGTAGAACTAAGCCAAGAAGTAAACAAATATGCTTTAAACTGTTCTGATTTAAATATAAAAGTAAGCTACTTCATCTATAGCGGAAGACGTGTTCATAATTTTTAGGGAAATCAATAAACTGGCTAAAATTTTCCATTCTAATCTTGACTTAATCTTCTAAAAAAATAAAGTACGCAGAAATCCGACCCCAAAATATATAACTAAACCTGTTTTTCAAGAAGGAACCTATTACAGAATTTTTTAATCAATTTCAGGCATATTCATTCGCGACTTTTTTGTGAACGTTAGTTTTTCTAGGCAATGAGTTGACATGTTTGGGTTCTTCTGAAACCATGACACACACAGACAGATGTATAATAAAAAATGCCTAAAGGCTCGCAATTAAGGTAAGTACTTTTAAAATATATCTTACCTTGGGGGTTTTGGTAAGCACGTATAATATAAGCATTAGTTATTTTCAATCGGCTGAAGCCAAGGAAAACTGTAAAGTCTTAATTAGCATTTCAAGAAAAATCTGAACCTATTCATAATCGAAATCTTAAAAAAATTACAAAAGCGTGTGGCGTAAGGCAATAATTCTTAGCATACAAAAATGGTACATTTAAAATTGTACCTGACCACAAAATTTTAATTGATTAGTCACTGACCGGCATGTGCACACGCGACCGTAGGACATATATATTAATCTTGTGATTTCCCAGTGGGATATATCAAGCAAAAACGTGGTTGCCTTAGTCCAACGTAACTCAAGCGATGTATAAACGAAAGAAAAAAACTAGCAGTTCTCGTGAAAACGTTCAAATATATATGGAGTGTGCCAACAAATGTATACATATTTTAAATAATTGTCAACTTGGTGTTTATTATAATTTTATTATTTCAAAAACATAAGAACAATAACACGTATCAGTTTATTGTTTTTCACTGAATTTCGACTATTTTAAGAGTAAGTGAATTGAAAAATTCCACAGAACATGACTGCATCCGAATACCAAGGGAATTGTTTCATGTAATGTGCGAATCCGTGCCTTCGCCAGTCACACAAATAAGTTTTTTTCAGCCGGAGTACTCTCTAGCGGAACGGCTCAAGTGTCGGGAACTTGTGGCAGAATTACTTTCGAGACGAAAAAATGGCGAGACCAGCCTGGAAATCTCGAACGGAAAGATTATTCACAGGAATATGAGGTTCTTGAACCAACCGATAATATTTCGAACAATGGCCTGAGCGTGGCTTACACAGCCGATGTCAAACGAAGTTCAAATTCCACCGAGACAAAATCCGTCAAAATATGTCACTTAAATTCTTCTACACCAACGCACAGAGTCTGTTATCCAAGTTAGATGAACTGAAAGTGCAGATATATGACCTTTCTCCCGACACTATCTCTCTGACAGAAACCTGGCTGTCTGAAAACGTGGATGGCCGCGAAAAGGCACTACCTGGCTTTAATCTGTTCTGGAGAGATATAAGAGGGCACCAAGGAGGAGGAATTATAACTTACGTCAGACATGGACTGTTAGTCTCGGAAAAAACAGAGCGGTTTCATTGCAGCACCGTGGCCATCTGGCTTACTATAAAGGTACCGGAATCACCCAGCCTGGAAGTTCTGACCGTGTACCGTTCGCCTAGACATGATCATGAGGCTGACAGTGGTCTGCTCGAAGAGTTAGAGAGATCAGCTTCTCGGCCCGACGTCTTGATTATGGGAGACTTCAATGCCCCGCTTATCGATTGGGGTTCAACATACGCATGAGGCCCAGAGCAAGAATTTGACTGGCGTTTACTAGCTCTGACACTTAATGCATCCTTCAGTCAACTCGTTCTATTTCCCACCAGGGTGCGTGAGGGGCAGCAATCAAACTGCCTAGACCTGGTACTTATGAAATCGCTGGACAGCATCGATGAGGTGCAATCTCTACCTCCTCTAGGTAAAAGTGATCACATCATACTAAATTGGGACTATTCTATATTTTTTGCTACCCGAACAACCCACCAAAGTTAGAAGGAATATTTGGCGTGGTGACTTTGATCAAATGAAGGCTGAAATAAACAACATAAATTGGGAATTGGCTTTTTCCGGCAAAATAGCTGATTATTGGGGATGGTTCAGTGAGTTATTGCATACTCTCCTGAGAAACCACTGTCCGATTACACGAAAGAAGCTAAACAACAAACTTCAGTGGCTGACTCAAGCGCTGAAGAAAAAGATAAATAAAAAGGGAGATTGTTTAGAAAGTATAGAGCAGACAGAAATCCGGTATCCCCAAATGCATACAAAACGCAGAGGAACCTCGTAAAGCGACTTATCTTCAAAGCGCGCAAAGACTTTGAAAAAGATTTACTAAACTGAGCAGTTAAAAATCCGAAGCTATTTTATGGGTACTTAAGAAAGGCCACACGAAACTGGGACCCAGTTCCCCTTCTGAAGGCAAGCAACGAAACAGAAATGAGTGAGGATGGAGCAAAAGCTGAGCATCTTTCACAATTTTTCAAATCGAACTTTACGACTGAAGTCGGATTCATCCCTCCAAACTATGGCTTAGACGACGATCCAAAGATTGAAAATGTTGCCTTCGCCGAAGCAACCGTTCTTCAGGAGTTAATGGCACTAAACAACTCCAAATCGTCCGGTCCCGATGACATCCCGCCTAAATTACTGAAAGAACTTGCTGAGGAGCTAGCCAAACCGCTTTCTATGCTTTTCAGTACCTCGTTTAACGCAGGTTGTTTACCCGCCGATTGGAAATCCGCATGGATCACACCGTTGTATAAAGGCGGCAGAAAGGTTTCTGCAAACAGTTATAGACCAATCAGCCTCATTTCGACCTGTTGCAAGATTATGGAAAAAGTAGAAAAGCGAGAGCTGCTGCGTGTCTTAGAGCAGCATAACCATCTATCGGATGCGCAACATGGGTTCCGCAGAGGCAGGTCCTACGTGACGAACCTGCTCCATTGCTTGGAACGCTGGACTCGGGTAGTTGATGGAGGAAATCCGCTTCATGTAAACTACATCGACATCAAGAAAGCTTTTGATAGCGTCTCACATCAATGACTTCTGCACAAAATCAGCCAAATAGGTGTTCGAGGAATTCTGCTGAAGTGAATTCAAAGCTTCTTACTTGGCCGCTCTCAAACTGTCCATATTGGTGACCAGCAGTCGGCAGACGTTGCAGTCGAGAGCGGTGTCCCCCAAGGCTGTGTCCTTGGCCCTATACTCTTCATTACATACGTCAATGACTCCGTCCGTGAACTGGACTGCGATGTGGCTATGTTTGCCGGTGACATTAAGATTTGGAACGTCATCAGAAATTCAACTGACAAACAATATTTGTAGCTAAACCTAAACCGTCTTCAAACTTGGTCTCAAGACTGGTTTTTGCCGTTTAACGCGAACAAATGCAGTATCCTACGAGTTGGCGGACCCAGCTCTCAAAAACCCATGGTTTACAGCCTAAATGGCATTCAACTGCAAGAAGTAGCCGCGCAGAAAGATTTTGGAGTATGGATCTCTAGTCTCTCAAGCCCTCGCTGCACTGCGCAAAAGTAGCCAATTCTGCGATGTCCATCCTGTATCTTGTCAAAATGGCTTTCTGTGCCTTCGATAAAGACTGCTTTACTAAGGTCTTTGGAACATTTGTGCGGCCGAAGTTGGAGTTCGCAATCCAAGCATGGAAACCCTGGACCGCGAAAGACCTAAATTCCCTCGAGAAGGTCCAAAGGCGCGTGACCGAACTGGTTACCGGTCAGAGCTTTTTACCCTACGAAAGACGTTTAGCTAATCTCGATCTATTTCCGTTAAGTTACAGACAGCTACGTGGCGATCTGATACAAGCATTTCGTATAATGCGCGGGCAGGACTGTTGTCTTCTACCTGGCGACTTCTTCGATGAGCAACAACGACGAACTTAAGAGGGCATCTCTTCAAACTACGCGTAACAAGGGCCAGACTAGACACACGCAAGTTGTTCTTTGGTAGTAGAGTAGTTGAAGCTTGGAATGCTCTCCCCGAGGATATTGTTATGCACCCATCTGTGGATGCATTCAAGAGAAATTTTACATTTTCATACCCGAAATACCCACTAAAATTAGACCTGGCGAGTCTGAAATATATATTATATACACATGCTACTCATTGATTTTCAGTAATATGTTAGTTAAGAATAACAAGAATTGCAAGCGTTGAGTCCACCAAACGGTGTGATCCGAGGCTACGCGGATTTGTAAAACTTTTCCCAATTCAGGCCTGGAATGCTCTGCCCGTGGACATTTTTATGTCGCCATCTGAGCAAGCGTTTACGATTAAGTCAGACGCATCTGTAGACATGTTTAAGACACTATTAAGTTAGAACAAATAGCCACTGAGACCCCGAAAATAAACTGCCAGTTGCCGAATGCAAATTGTGGAATAATGACATTCTAAAAAGCATACTACTCGCTAATTTTCAGCTTATATGTTTGTTTAGAGAACTACCGATTATATTTCTTCTGGCAATTAGCAGGCAGACTCGTTAAACCAACAAGGGTGCACGATGGGCGCATCGCGGACACTCGATGAGATTTGCGTGACTTCCGCAACCTTCTCTTCGTGGGACCCTTGGTATTATGGCGAAAACCGCGATGGACTCTCCCTGACCTGCTTCAAACACTCTTAGCACATGCCATCAGCTTCGAATATACTGTGCACCCCCCCTCCCCCGAGCGACAGTTTTTCTCTTTAAATCTCTCAAATGGCATTCAAACCCCTAGACTTCTGAACAATGCCTAAGGAGTTTTTTCACTGTCGGCCCTCAAATTTCTGGCAACGCCACTGTTCTTAAATGTTCTGCAGATCAAATGCATTGAAAAAACTGTACCAATAGGGAGTTCAAAGGTATTTACCTATATTTCCCTCAATAAAAACCTGACCTGACCTGATACCGAAGTTTGGGACACTCACCTGTTTTTATCGTCAAAGTAACGTGGCGGTTGCTTCTGCTGCCGGGGCTGTTTCAGCCTTGCTGCAGACCTGGTATTATATCAGTGCTCAACGCGCGAACTTTGACCTGCTTGTTCGTTGCTGATGGTCCGTGAGATTGACCGCTGGGGGCCCGTGTGACCATTTCCCCTTTGCGGCTGTCGTTATCGTTTGCAAGTCAGTGCACTTAATGGCCTGTTCCTCGTCCAGCAACGAACAAATCACTTCTTGCTGTCCGCGTGAGTTCATATCAACCTTTTAGGCACGGCGGTGAGGTAGTGGTCCACGCTATTCACGTGGGCGACCCTTCTCCTATTATCCTCTGACCTTAATTGTTCTCCACGCCTGGATCTGCTTCGCCACCCTGTTGGCCTTATACAAATTGACTCAAGCCGTTTGCGTACTATTTGGTAGGCAGGATGAATTTATATGGCTCTGTTAAGTGTTCCAGTCGAAAACCAACTTTCCAGCAGGACTCTAGCCATCTTGTCATTGGTTCGGCCTACTACCGTTACCTTTTCGAAGGCGAAGATATGGTTCGTCTGCTGTACGTGTTCATGGACCATTGACAGCTTATCCTCGCGGTTGATTACGAGCTGCTGATCATGCAACCTGGTGCCAAGGCGTTTGCCCGTTTCACCGACATACCTTGGATCGCAGTCGTGACATGGTATGTTGTAGAGCATGAATGACTGTTCTGTCGACGGTAGCGGATCTTTGGACCTCATGATCTGCTGTCTGATGTACAGTAAAAGAGCAAAATGTAAAAGATAAGACCTGTATAGTGGTCATTTATGTGTGAAGAAACTCAAAGCAACATTTTTCAATGAATACTCAACTATACCAGATCAGCCAAGGAATATGCAATTGCCTGAAAAAATGATCTAGCAGAGTTGACAGCCTCGCCATTAGTACTATTATCTCTGTTTGACGATACAGTATATATTTTTAACAGTGTGATGGCTTGATTGCACTATTTATAAATTTCAGTGCTTGGCGTGACAACCGTAAAGTATTGAATCCCAGTGAATGTGCTTTAAGCGGGAAAACGTCACTATTAGAAGAAGAGAAAAAGAAAAAAATGAAAGCAGTTGCTTATACGGAGGAAAAGAAATATTTGGATCGGCAGGTTTTGCAGACTGGACAAAGTGTTTTGTTCCAAGAGGATTAGATATCACCGAACAACCGTTAAAGGCAAAGTTCCGGAGGTCGGGAATACTGCGGCAGATGTTCCATTTACTGTGCTGCCATTTGCTGCGTTTTCTGACCCTGTGGTATGTCAACACTTTATATTTAGATTTCGGGTACGTTTGGTATGTTTGAAGCATATCGATTAAATTGCTTACTTTAGAATTGCAGTAAACTACTTTCAGAATTAATTGTGGTCCAGGTTAAGTGCATTACCGTACACAATGATATATAAAGGATACCTCGTAAAGGGTTGTCAGTTAAAATTAAGTCATTGGGATTTTATGTGGCAAATAGGCTCGAGGAAGTAGTACTCGAAGTCAAGCAATGAAATATGAAAGATATAGCCAATGGGATATCAGTTAAAGGACTAAGATTGAACTACTTGTGTATAATCAGGTACATAAGTGAGTTTCTTAAGGCAAACACCATGCTTTATTTGAAAGGTAGTCCATAGTGCGATTAAAGTAACATGCTTGCTTCAGAACGTTGTTGCGCACCAAAATGCCAACTTACATTAATCATTCTGACGAAGGTATCCCTTATTTGTGTAGGCGAAGTATGAATCACACATGAGCGACTTATCACGCCACCAACTATGTGGTGTTGGAGTTCCTCGATCTAGATCACAGGACAAAGTAGCCAATCAGTTGTATTATCTGCATCCCGTATGGCTATTTAAGCAGCCACAATTGTCACTGCAATAACTCTCACCTGTGGTGAGTTGATATACGTGGCTTAAGGGCTTAACTTGACAGAAATCGTCCTCGTTGAACTCACTAACGTAAACATCGTGTTTCGTTTTAGAGTTAGACTTCTACACCGTCGCAATGAACAAATTCGTCTTCAGCACTCTTTTTATCGTTGCAATGGTCTCCATTGGTAAGCCATTTTACTTCATACATTTGCCAGCTATACTGTCTGCTCTTAGGATGAATCTTACGCACACTTTTACATTCTCTCTTGCAGCCCGTGATACTGACGTTACCCAAGACGATGATCCCAACCTTAGCAGTACTGACGGCTCTACTACTTCCACTACTG
>JAYGXS010000003.1:84419071-84448590 GCA_036362985.1 Ligula intestinalis
GCGACGGTGGACAATAAATAAATAGATGGGTTTACTACTGCGGATGGGGGAGCTTAAATACCCTTATCGAAGTATGGCGCCGTATCGCGACTTTTCCGCTATGGAATCCATGGCGACCAGACGACCAATGTCCGCCATGAAATCCGGCATAGTAACCGGACTTTTCCGACCGGAATCCACCATGGAATCCGGTATGATTTTCTACTAGGGGTACATACCGGTATCACATCAGCATATGGCTGCTTAGACAGTTGAAATGAAAGGAACGCAAATATATCCCAACGTGACTACATAGTGAAGGGTATAAGAATTAGCACGGTGGAGAGCCTTGGGCTAAGTTAATAAAAACATAAGTGGGGTAAATGGTTTCGAGAAGAAACTGAGCCTACACTTGAGTTGCTGCAGTATTCAAATTGGGAAATGATTAAAAGTAAAGCGGTGAAACTGTACACAAGAAGTTAACGCACTTGTTTTATCCCAACGATGAGCCCGGAAGCACAGCCAGCTGACATCCTGTCAAGCTGATCGAGTCGAATATTGTCTTCCGCGTTTGAAATGCAGGCCATTAAAACTACCTATAAGTTTTCTGCTCGTCATTTATTTATTAGACTGTGTGAGTTCAAAACGAATAGAGAATAATGTATTATTTTTTTTCTGCCAGCTGGAAGACAGGCATTGATTTTTTAAGGCCATAGAAACGCCCATTATTATACTGTCCATTTGCCAGCATATTGCTAATTGCGCTGCTTCATATCCAACTATATAGCGAAGGATGCAAAAAATGCAATTGTGCTCAAGGACTTCGTAGCTTGATTGACGGCTATGGTATTCAGCAACTCACACTCGTTTTCCTTTTTCAAAAAAAATCATGAATTATTTTTTCTGAGCTATATTTGAGTTACAGAAGTTACGTAGATTTTTAAGCACTCCAACTGTATAAAAGAAATGAGCACATCTGTTTTATTGCAAACAGCGGCAGAAAACCAGCGGGAGTCCACACCATGTTATGAAAACAAGTATAAAATTTTGCTAACATCCAGAATGCAAGCTATGTAAACTATCCAACAGCTTTCATATCGCAATAATTTATACCAGGTAAAGAAGTGAAAAAGGGATAAAGAGACTGAACATTTTTTTAGTTCAGGCCTCTGTCAACAGTTATGAGATCCCTTTTCATGTACAGTATTAAATAGTCCTTCCTGTAGGATCTTCATATCTTATCTGTTTTAGGCAGAGTGACTTTATAAATGGGGTCAGTACACTAAATTTTGATGAACAGAACCCTGTTACTCTTGTTGGGTTAGCATGTGCACAAGCATCTGCTTTGTTGTATTCTGTCATTTCTATTTTTTCGGTCACAGAAGCTCTCTGAAACTCATTAATTGCTGTTTTCTAGCTAACAGAGTTATGCTATACTAGATTGAGCGTTTAATGCTATAAATTACGATGCCATCTACCCAATAGGGAAAAATTCACGGCCTCGGTGGGATTCGTACCCACACAGCAGGGAGGACTTTTGTGCAGTCAGTTTTTAACCAGTGAGCTACGAGGTTCGCCGTCAGCTGTGAATTTAATGACATTTTGTTCGGTTTACCCGGCCAAACTACTGACTGCCCAGACATGATTTCCTAAAAAAATCACATAGAATCCGCCAGAATGACTGCTAGGGTTACTTACTCATAAGAAGGATTGGGCAGATTAAAGCAACTAAGTTGACCCAATTTTGAAAAATTTGCGGGCTCGGTGGGTGTCGAAATCACACAGTAGAGAAGGTTTTTTTGCAGTCAACGCTATAGTATTTAATAACGAGTTTCACCTTAGGCCGTCAATTTAATCACACGTAGGTCAATTTACCCACCCAACATTGAACGTTGGCTGCACAGAGTCCTCTATGCTGTGCGGGTACGACACTCACCGAGGTCACGCATTTTTCACAATTGAGGCAACTAAATCATTCAAATCTGTCCAACCCTCCTTATTGTAAAGTACAATGTCAGTTGTAAAAAGTTCTATTATAAACTTGGATAGGCTTCAAAATATATGCATAAAAGCAGCATCTAGAATCGTAGCTGTTTGTTTCGGACAGTTAGAGGTATGATAAGCAAAAAAGAAGGCAGACGGAAGCGGTTGGTGCCTGGTGAATATCAAACACTAGCAGTTTCCGCTCTCCTCGTTCTTAGGTCGTTGATCCCTCTGAACAGGAATTATTTCCTCGGAACTCACAATTAAACAGCGCAGTTTTAGACACAAAACACAACAGAAAGTGACACGCGTCGTGTTAGAACGGGTCCCATTAAAAGAGTCTGAAGTCGCTGTTTCATGTGCATACCGGGCTGTGCAAAATACTGTCGACACCGTCAGTACCAAGGTTAACTGTCGTTAACCTGCTCAGGTGCAATTGCCTTTTCATTTTTCTTCTTCCAATTACCGTCAAATTTTACTATTATAATCCAGTTATATACTTATTTGGCAAGAGTACATCATGGGGCCTTCTAACGGGGTCATTTATACAACCGCCTACTTAAACGTTTTCAGAAGTGTTATTCTGACGGTCTCCTATTTCCTCCAACTTACACGCGCCCGTCGTTAGCCAAGTAGGGGTTAGTGATGATATTAAACAAATACCTCACTGACCAGGGTCAGCGAACATCGCCAAATTTGCACGCGCCCGCTGCTGGTTCAATAGGGGATAGTACCTCTCCAGCATGAGTTCACCCTGGGTTTATCAGGATAGTTAACGAATTATAATCACTTACTTAAACATTAAAGTAGGTTTATTTTACAGCATTCCATTTTAAACCAGCTAAATAAAGGTCCGCCGTTGACCCAGCAGGCGTTAGTGACGATATTAAAAAATTTTACGCAGCACCCTCGCTCAAGGTCAGCATACAACCCTAAGCTTAGACGAACCAACCGTTGGTCCAGCAGGGGTTAGGTATTATCTTAAAAAGGTAATTCCAGCCTAACCACGTTTTAGTACAGCAAAACAAATTTAATCTGTATTGCGACTTTTTTTAAATTTCCATACTTACTGCCCACCGATGTCCCCTGACATGCCCCATCCACACTGTCCCCTAAAACCAGGTGCTCGTAAGACAAAATGGGCGCGCTTCGCGTACACTCAGGCGGCCCCGCGATGGATTCACATCATTTATTAGCACGCCGTTAGCAGTTACCATTGGCCTTGGCACCATTAACACATGGCTATGAATTTCTGGTTGCCATTCAAGAAAGCGGGTTTGTTGCTGTTTCATGGATTAATATATTAATCAGAGGGCAATATTCCCACAATGCATATGAGTACATTTTAGCGATTATCACCCTGGGTAGGCCAAAGTGCTTCTTTAAATGTCAGCGTTGAGAACCTCACTGTGTTACCTTAGATACGACTGCACGTAGGAGCTCGGTTAGCCTTCATTATAATGAATCACATCTTGCATTAAGGATTATCCAGTCGCTTGCTTGATTGATGGCTTGCCATTTTAACTATCATTAAGTTATATAACTAATTTGTCGGCATTTATGTATGCCTCCAAAGGATAGGGATTACTATCCTATAAGAGTTCACTGTTTATCATCATTATTTTTATTTTCACGATAGCACTAAGTTTGTAACGACAGGGCCCCTTGGGTCTTAAATATACAAATTATTATTATAGCTTGTACGGATATATTCTAGGGATTTTTTTTACAAATGTGTGGGCCTTGGACATCTATCACGATCTATAGCCATTGTCGTAGGCTTAAGGATTTGGATTATCGAATAACCATACGGCCTTACTTAACTTGAGGGAACCTGCAGTCGGCGATCATCCTTTTCAACAGGACCATCACTACGCCAAATCACTGTACTGTCAAGGCTGCCTCATTACCGATTTATGCAGCAACGTTATGGTGGTCTATGTGCCTAGGTTTTCCAGCCTGGTTAATTGACGAACAAAAGACTTAAGCCTATGCATGCAACTAACGTTGTAGATTTTAATTAATGTTTTAATTGCTTATTAACACTTGCTTGAAAAACAATGACTTCAGTTCATGGGTTTCGGTGACACTGCTTGTTTACTAATACTATGTGACTATATCCGTTAACTTCCAAATAGTGCGTTAACGTTTACCTCCATCGAGTTCAAACAGCAGATACAACCCAACCCAATATCTAGAAGTAAAAGAGTCAACAGACTCAATGTTTTGGCAAACGATACGACCCTACTCTCCAAGATTTGCCCCTAAAGGACTAATCGCCTAATCCAGAGCATTTCCGAGGGAGAAAAAATGATTCACAAAGGGCTTTGATTAGACCGTGCACCAGTTATGTAGCAGTGGCCTGTACGCCTCGTCTTTCACTTGTAACAATCAAAGAACATGAAGTAGAAGATTTTTCATTGAGAACTGATTGAATGTTGTCGTACAAAAATAAGTGGCAGGGAAGATCTTTGGAAAAAGATAATAGCGATAATTCTAAAAGTTTGAATTCTTGAAAATAATACAAATATGACGTCAATATATGTACACATACACCAATTGTGCTTAGCAGTGTGAGACATAGATTAGGAGGGATTCTCGGGTTTCTCTCGCTTGTGCTCTAAAACGTGAAAAACAAATCAATCATTAAAAAACGGTAAAGTGATAAGCGCTATAAATAGGTCAGGCTGCTACCAGCGTGCCCGTAAAGTTTATTCGTATCACTGTCATCTTGCCAATAGTAGCGAATATTCGAGTCCCAGGAAGCAGTGCAGAAGACGAAGATGCGATCACTGGGACCCGACCATATTTTCATGTTTGCCGAGGCCGAAATCCTCGCAAGAGGGGACAACCATGTGAGCCGCGAGCTGCTCGAATCATGGTTTTCAGGCCCCCAGTCCATCAAGAAGCGCAACGATTTGGCGTTCCCCTACGGTGTACTGAGACATTTACTGAGCAAGAGAATCGGTCACGTGGGAAGGACTGGGTGCAACAACAACTCCGACGACAGCGGGCATAATTGTTGCGCAATTACCAAACCCGCATCCGACGCGGACAAGAACGCTGTGGCAATTAATGAGCAATCACCGCACCAATTAAGACCTCAAGCGGTGACTACAAGACCTGACAATTATAGTACACATGCGGGTGACCGCTGTGAACTATAAATACCGTACAATCTGTGCATGTATCACCCTTATCTGCGCACGTCTCAGACCTGTTTACGATTGTCTATGACTAAGGATTCCCGACGGAATCCGAAACGTCAGGCAAACTGTCATCTGTTGAAGACGCCGAAGGCAGGTATAGCTTCAACTCCACTGGCCGCACGTAAATCAGGGTTTTCCGAAGGCAATGGTATTGTGGGACTTGCAGAGATTACGCCAAAGATATGCAGCGTTGTGAGCGAAACGTGTGAAAACGCATGCTTAAGCATAGGAGGGTTGGATTGACGGGTAAAGAGGATTCTGGACAAGCAGGCCAGTCTGTATTTTAAATAGCCATGGAGAGTCCGAAACGTTCTATCCCACGAAAACCGAGATAGTTTTAACCTGTTTCAGAACATGACTTTCAAAACTACGAGTTAGCTAAAACTACAGCCAAGATCTCTGCGAAACTGACACTATTGCATGACCCGACTGATCTATGCTCAATCAATCAGAGAAATCTCAGGTACTCTCGATGTTTTTGTGGTATAACTGCAATACAAAAATGTAGCTTTACAATTTTCCCGTAGCTTAGTGCACAAACCCAAAGTAAAGTCCTCCAAGCTCGGCTTATAAGATCGACTCTCAATCTGAAGGGAGGACTACAAACAATCAGTACAGGGTTGTATGACAGCAAAACACCAGTGAAGGGCGAGTTTCGAATTTTCACCGGTGATTGTTTGGAGTAAAAGGAATATTTTTTGCAGAGAATAGCACTTGAAAGACCTAAAAAGAAGCTGGATGTCGTGAGGCAATCTTTAGGTATACCTAAGGCGGAAAACGAACTCCGCGGTGAAGCTGAAGTGTCCCCATAGGAGTTAAAACTAAAACGGCACAGGGAGTCTGGAATCAGATGAACAACAGAAGCTTGCCATGGCGCGTACATTGAATGGTCAATAGCCAACATTTTCTGAATTTACGAGAGCAAAAAAACGATCACCTGGTCTTTCTCGGGTAGACTAATGAAAAGGCAGACGATGCAAGCCAATTATTAAAGAGCACAATTAGCAAAGCGAAGGATACCTGGATGCAATAGACCGAGATGCCTCTTCAGAGCATAATTACGCGTAAAGGCGCGGCCACAAATCGCACATAAAGACGCTTGCAGATCTGAAACCGAAATAATTGAAAAGGTCATGAGTTATTACAGCGTTGAAATATTTATCAAGGTTAGTTTTAGGCCCCACTGGGAGCACTATGCAGTGACTAGAAGTCACGGCTCTGTCACTACTTAACCCTACATTTTGGCTGCAATATAAACTAGACACATGCATGTTCGTTAAAAGAAGAAAACCCACATTATAGGGCTTCGTCAAGGTTTTAATTTCTTTTAATTTTTTAAATAGAAATACATGAAAAGTTAGGTTTTAGTAAAGTGGACTTCACCCATTAATGCCGATGGCATCAGGCCAAATACCAGAGGGATTCCTATTGCCGGACAACACTAGCTCTGAATCTAACCTTAGCCGCCACGCGTCAAAACTAAGTCGACCACCAAATAAACAACCAGTTCGGACGGGTCTGATACCGTCGGCAGTGAAAGAAGAGAAGCACTAAACCTGCTGGATGAGAGGATCCGGTCCAGACAACCGGATAAGGTGCCCAAGAATGCTAAAAATATAAGCGTGCCATACACGTCCTGATTCTCATAAGCTCTACCGGATAGTAAGAAATGCGCTCATTTGCGCGAGGTTGAATTCTTGGAGGCTAACCTCACTCGCTCTCTTAACCAAGCACCAGTCAATTGCCTGAAACGAGGGCAAAAAGACGAGGAACATTAAATGAAAAGAGGCATACTTTCATGCGCAGTGTTGACATGCGTCTTCAGGGTGCTCCTCTCTTTGAAAGAATGACCACAAATGCCACACGGGAAGGGGCGCGGATCTAAAACAAAAACAGAACAGAGTAAGATAATGCAATGAACTGGATTTTTTTTCAAGGTCACTTTTACGTTAGAGGATAACGCAAGTGGTAAATCCACATAAAAAGACAGTTAAGTGGCGAAAGATCGGGCCACGAAGAAACGCTTACAAGCCCTGCGTTATGTAGTATTCCGAAAATTACGGTTTCTGAATCAACGACTTCACGCCGAAAAAAGAGACGTACTTTCGTGTACAGTGTTAACGTGCTTTTTCAGACCTTCCTTCCGTTTGGACGAATGTCCACAAATATCACACGTAAAATTTCGCAGATCTGAAATAAAAAACAACAGATTGAGAGAATTCAATTTATTAGAAGCTGGGCTTACTTGCCCCAAGGCACGTTTGAGGATAACAAAGTTTGCGTGCTAAAAGAAGCACACCATATTACTGAAAGATAACGCTCGAGAGAAATAGTGGGAAGGCCCGCGTTAATAAATAAATTCAGTGTAGGGTTGAGAATGCAGTTTACTTCTATGTTAGGGTTAATGCACGAGAATATTTAGTTAACCTTCCTGAAAGTTATCGGAGAGCCAGCTATTTTTAGTGGTCGAGACAATCCTAATTCCGTAGAAGTCATCTTGTGGGTATCCCGTTAAAACCCCGTGAGGGATAAAAACCATCAGTTCTTTTTTATTCCTGAGAAATGCGCTCAATTACGTGTCACAAGAAAATATTGACAAACGCATCGCAGACAAAACGACAAAGGAAGAATTCGAAGAATTAAAGAGAAAGAGTCGCTCTGAATCTGAATCTCGGTCTTGATGGGTACAGGGGTACCCCATCAAACCTCGTGATAGATGGAGATGCCACATGTATTTTGTAGTGAGAAATGCGTTAATTTATCCAGAGGATGAATTCCATAGGACCAGGCGCACTCGCTGTCGTTCTCTGCCCTCCCCAAGCACCAGTCAATTGCGTGTCACCAGAAAATATTGGCAAACACAGAACCGGTAAAGAACCGAGGAGAGAGCTCGGAGAAATAAACAAACAAACAGAGACGTACTTTCATGCACACTCTGTATGTGCCTCTTCAGGTCTTTCGTCCATTTGAAAGCATTGCCACAAATAGTACACGTGACGATTTCCAGATCTGAAATAAATAAACGACAGAGTAGGAGACTTCAATGTATCAGAGGCTGGGTTAACCTAGTTATGAGCACAGCCTAACCGAAGGCTAGCAACCCTGTGGGCTCTCCTGAGGCATCGTGCGTGCCACCGACTGTGACAATGGTTCCCTTGTCAACAACGGACTGCCTCATATGCCTTCGCTGAGCTGTGTACGAACGATGATCTTAAACCGGACACACGCTCAAGCGCGGGCCCAAGTAGTTGCAGTCCCTCAAGGGCCAACTGGTCGCGTGACCTTATTCCAATGCGCGCAATGATGCAACAAGCGAGCGCGCTTGACAATCACTCATAAGCCACTGTTACCTCTCAGACAGTAAAGTTGCACACACGGACCGCGAAGATACCGCTAGTCCGCCTCGAATGCCGGGGCTTGCCCCGAGACGGGACAGCAACCAGCAGCAACTGCGAGTTTCGTACACAATAAACCTTTTTTATGGTAGATTCCAAAAAGACGCCCTCAGGGATTCCAACGGGCGTAATTAGACGGTGACACCGCTGAAGTCATTGTTACACCAAACATATTCCAAAATTTCCTTTAAATTCGAAGAAAATGAGAATTGCCATTCTACAGAAAACAACAGATAAACGAAAAATCACGCTAGGATGAAATGTTGATAAGCTTTTCAAAAATACTCCGAAAATTCACGTTTTTGAGTCTGAGACTTCACGATATTCCCGAAGAAGAAGCAAACAAAAAGAGGCGTACTTTCGTGAACAGTGTTGACGTGCTTCTTCAGGTCCCCGTCCCATTTGAAAGAACTGCCACAAATATCACAAGTGAAGGCTCGCTGATCTGAAACAAATAACAGAAGAGTAAGATGATAATTAAAATTGTCATTCTACAAAGAAGGAAAATACGAGGGCACCAGCTTGTACCAGTTATTAAAAAAAATCCTGTTCTCAGTAAAACCCATTCAACGAGCAACCCAAAAGAAGCAACCAGCGACTAACACGGCGGCCTAACTTTGATTCTATGGGTGATAGAGACGGGGCGTTGCAAATGAAGCATAAACATGCATTGAAGTGAATCTCCTCAGATTAGAAAAGGCGCACTTTTGTGGACAACATCGATATGCCTCTCGATGTACGCATTCCGCGAAAATGCTTTGCCACAGATCTCACATTTGAACTCGCGAACTTCTGTAAAAGGAAAAATACAAAACCAAATTAATTCATTTCAGGTTTTCTCAAAGTGGACAGAGTCGTAAAACTACTGATTTTACTTCCCGCTTAAATGGACAAAACGTTCAGTCCGAAGGAAAGACACTAAACCAAGCCTGGCTTTACATAGCAACTGCTCAACAATTTTAACTAAGCAGGACCTGTATAGGATTCAACGCGATGGTTTCTCAAAGACTAGTGAAAGTTCAAAGAAGCATTCAAAAAGAAGCATACTTTCGTGCACCGCGTTGACGTGCGTCTTTAGATGCCCACGCTCTTTGAAAGAAACTCCACAAATATCACACGGGAATCTTCGCAGATCTGGAACCAAAGAACAACAGAGTAACCAGCCACTATTTACTAGAGGCTGTGTTTACCTGCCGCAATGCTTCCTTTACGTTAGAGGATAATTAAAATTGTAAGTTTACCGGAAACACACTATTCATGGCCAGGAAAAAAACTGCAACCTCATGAAATCGCATACATTTGGTTTTGACCCTATACAGGACACGGATGCTTGCAAAACCAACACTCAAAATAGGCAGACCTTGCTCCAATTATGTGTTCGTGCGCAATAAGTTGTCAATATAATTTTTTGCAAGAAGCTTATAAGAATAATAGTACTAATAAACAGAAATGGCTTCTATGGCTGGCAAGACAGGACACCACCCCGTTGCCTGAACCTATCAACCAGCCGGGCAATTGCTAACAGGCCGTTAAGACGTACGTCTGGGCATGTCAGTTATTTTTTACAGTGAGAAATGCGCTCACTTGCCATGATTATGAATTCTGCGGTGCTAGGCTCGCTCTCGTTTTCTGCCCCCACCCATGCACCAGCCAATTGTGTGTCACAAAATATATTGGCAAGTACAGAGAAGGCAAAAAGACGACGGGTAGGCACGAGGAAGGAAACAAAATAGACGTACTTTCGTGTATACTGTGCACGTGCCTCTTAAGATCTGTCCTCCGTTTGAAAGAATTGCCACAAATGTCGCAGATGAAATTTTGCAAATCTGAAATAAAAAGCAACATAGTAAGAGACTTCAGTGCATCGGAGGCTGGATTCGCTTGTCAGTCTACAGGAAACACACCATATAAGTGAAAAATCACGCTAGGAAGTAACATTTACAGGCTGTGCATAAATCAATATCCCGAAAATGTATGAGTCACAATATGCGACTTGACGATATTTGCGTATTTTTGCTTGGGACCCTAATAAACAGCTAGCAACATCCATTTTGCATTTACGGCAACGGTGTGAACTTGGCATGGGTTACGCAAACAATTTTTAAAAAAGGTGAAGGCGCCAGTTTTAAACAGAAATCGCAAATAACACTCAGTTAATCAAGTTAGCAAGCAACCTAAGGTCACATGCAGCTACTGCAGCGACTAAAATGGCAACCTGACTTTGAATATTAAAATAAACTCCACAAAATGGCAGACAGAGGGATGGAAGGCACAGATTATTAACACGGCACCAAAGTCACTGGAATTACGACAAGTCACGGGTTCCCTTTCATTTCCCTCAACTATTGCAGCCCGAGTGAAGGCAGGCAAAAGTGAAAAGTGAAAGGAGACACATCGCTGCGAATGAAACAAAACACGCATCCAAATTAATCTTTTCAAGTCAGAAGAGACGCACTTTTGTGGACAGTATTCATATGCTTCCCAATGTCTGCCTTCCGCGAAAATGCACCGCCACAGATCTCACAAGTGAACGCACGCACCTCTGTTAAAGGAAACAAGAGAGGCAATATAAACGTTTTTAGGGCAGCAGAGTCAGAATGCCGACTTCTCCCACCTCTTACAACCCAAAATTAACGATGTCAGTCCGAAGGAAAGGCACTTGCCCCACCCAGGCTAGACAGAATACAGTGCATAGGATCCGCATAAATTTCGACCCGATGGTCTTCCAAAGTCACCAAATGTTTGTCTCGTACGCTCTAAGCCACGCAAAGGGTCTGTCCGTGAAGCACTCTTGGACCGATATTGTACTTGGCCGCAATGCCAATAAAGGACGGCGAGCGTCAAAAAGACAATTTGACAGTTTATTATCACGACATGTCTACTTATTTTATTTAGGTAAGTGTGTTTTACTAGGTTTAGGCTTGCTACTAGACTTAAGGTTGGTGTCAAGATAAAGGTGAGCGCCAGGTACAGTTAAGGATTTATTTAGTGGTAAGTCTCACAATTCCCAAACAACAAAAACTACAAAAGAAATGAGCTAAAAGGAGCAGTGCGTTTTATTCCTCCATAGCAACTGGACTGCTTTTTGCTTGCTTAAACATTCGCAAAAGATGATAACGTGAACTACAGACATACCAGTAGAACACCTTTCGGGTACCAAATGAATTGTTTTGAAAGGCAGAAGGGCAATACGCATAACAGATTCGGGAACAATCAGAAATGACCAAATGACGAAGATGCCCCTTTTTCAATAAATATTTCGGAGGAAAAAGGGAAACAGAAAGAGGCAGACAGGGGAATGGAGGCATTGCGAATGAAAAAAATATGAATTGAAATGAATCTCCTCAAATCAGAAAAGGCGCACTTTTGTGGACACCATCGATATGGTTCTCCATGTCTGTTTTCCGCGAAAATGCACTGCCACAGATCTCACATTTGAACTCGCGTACTTCTGTAAAAGGAAAAATACAAAACCAAATTAATTCATTTCAGTTTTTCTCAAAGTGGACAGAGTCGTAAAACTACCGATTTTACTTCCCTCTTAAATGGACAAAACGTATAGTCCGAAGGAAAGACCGTAAACCAAGCCTGCCTTTACAGAGCAACTACTCAACAATTTTAAGTAAGCAGGATCTGTATACGATTCAACGCGATGGTTTCTCAAAGACCGAAGGCATAAAGACTAGTGAAAGCTCAAAGAAGCATTCAAAAAGAAGCATACTTTCGTGCACCGCGTTGACGTGCGTCTTTAGATGCCCACGCTCTTTGAAAGAAACTCCACAAATATCACACGGGAATTTTCGCAGATCTGGAACAAAAGAACAACAGAGTAACCAACCACTATTTACCAGAGGCTGTGTTTACCTGCGCCAATGCTTCCTTTACGTTAGGGGATGATTAAAATTGTAAGTTTACCGGAAACACACTATTCATGGCCAGGAAAAAAACACTGCAGCCTCATGAAATCGCATACATTTGGTTTTGACCCTATACAGGACACGGATGCTTGCAAAACCAACACTCAAAATAGGCAGGCCTTGCTCCAATTATGTGTTCGTGCGCAATAAGTTGTCAATATAATTTTTTGCGAGAAGCTTATAAGAATAATAGTACTAATAAACAGAAATGGCTTCTATGGCTGGCAAGACAGGACACCACCCCGTTGCCCGAACCTATCAACCAGCCGGGAAATTGCTAACAGGCCGGTAAGACGTACGTCTGGGCATGTCAGTTATTTTTTACAGCGAGAAATGCGCTCATTTGCCATGATTATGAATTCTGCAGGGCTAGTCTCGCTCGCTCTCATTTTCTGCCCCCACCCATGTACCAGCTAATTGTGTGTCACAAAAAATATTGGCAAATACAGAGAAGGCAAAAAGACGACGGGTAGGCACGAACAAGAAAACAAAAATAGACGTACTTTCGTGTACACTCTCTACGTGCCTCCTCAGAGCTTTATTCTGTTTGAAAGAACTGCCACAAATATCGCAGGTGAAATGTTTCAAATCTGAAATGAAAATCAACATGGTAAGTGACTTCCGTGCAACTCGCGTACCAGATTCGGGAACAACCAGATACGACCAAGTGACGAAGAGGATACATAATCACTGACAACACTGGGAAAACAGGTACTCGCTATAAGCGGACGCCATCACCATAGCATGCTACTGGCGGGACGGTAAATTACGCGAGGAAGCAGACTTTCTTTCGCAAGTTTACAGTCATGGGATACAATTTGGCACTATGGTACTGTCAGGGCAGCTACTTTAGAGAGAGAGGCTACATCCCCGCAGTGGGTAATCATACTCCCCGGTTTCCCAGCAGAACCATGGATGGCGGATAAAACAAAGGCTTTCAGTATAGGCCAGCTGCGGAATAAACCTGACTCTCGTGTCTGATGAATAAGTACCCGCGGAACAAAAGCGACATTTTTACCAGGACGGGAAAGACCTGGCATGTCGACTGCTTATGACAATATGACTTTCCGATAACGCCTAGGCCAATCACAGATTCCCACGAAAAATCAATACGTTCCATCGGAAGATTATATGATACCTGCATCACGCATAATTCCACAATTTTACATAAAGGCGCATTACAAAGTACTCTTTATTGTACAGACTTGTAATCTCGATTCATTTGTAAGCCGCTGAACATAATATTTCCGATCCGTTATTATTTCCGGCATGACTTCCAGTAAAGTATCTCGGTGATGTCCCCGCTGAGTTTCCCAAAAGAAAATGACGCATGTCCCAAGAGATTCATTTGAACTGCAGCAAAAGAACAAAGCCAGACCGATCAGAGTAAAGGCAAAAGAATTAAGCAACATTCATGCGGACTGTGGTCACCTGCTAAATGCAATGTAGGTCCCTGCCAATATGTCCTTGTCATTTGGGGTACCACATTCATGTGAAGATAGAGAATGATAAAACAAAGACGCACCAGATATATTTTCCTCCAGAGGACTTGTGGCATTAGGGAATTTATTGGGAATAGATAAGCATGCTGTCGAGGACAAATCCCCGATCGGAACATTTGACGAGATTGTTGGCGCAAGCGTTCCATTGTTCACCTCAGCCGATGATGACGCTATTAAAGGCTTCCACTCATCCCCACTGCTTGCACAGCCACTTTCACTGGATTCACTTGAGTTTTGCTCGGCGTACCGTTGTTGACCTCGAGCCTTTCCATAAAACCAACAAAGTGAAGGTTAATTAAATATAACAGTTTGAAATGGCGGTACGGATTCAGAAGTCTAAATGCAATAAGAACGGTACAGACTGTCAGAATTACCTTGCTACATCCAAGCACGATCTCTCTGTTGGAAACTTCTTCTTCCTGTAAGAAAAAAGAAAACTTATTGAAGGTAATAATAATACAGGGGCTTGAATAGGAGAGGCGCACTGGTAAAGATATTGTCAGCGTTAAAAAGCAGTCATTAAACTGATTGTCCTAATTTGGAAAACAACAGTGCCTGCCAATCTGGTTCACCGTACACAACAGTTCGACCGTCGACTCCGACAACGTCCACTGTGGACTTCGGAGTAGGCTGGAAGCAAGCTTGATGACTTGCACGCAAATTAAATTCCTGTACCTACCGCACGCCTTCCCCTCTTCCAATTGGTGCCCGTGCCACGAGCAAGTTCACAATACTGCAGGCCAGAGAAAGCGTAGGCAGCTGGCGGCCCGAAGGCGCTCATAAGCGTGCCGCCACACATGGCTCAGACCTCACAGTGTGAGTTTGTCATGAAAATTACATTAAGAAGGAGCCATTCCAGCTACGCTGTCAGTCTGCCATGAAACACATAAATCTGTAATTGACAATGATGCGTACGGGGGCGCATCCATTTCAGGAAGTCGGGAATCGTAAGTGAGGATGTAATATTGAATAATAGAGTTTTAGTGAAGAAATTCCATCAGTTTTCTACTCATTAACCTATGCTAGGAATGACATAGTATCAGCATCCATCCATGAAAGCAAGGCTCTTCTAACTTCAGGGCTCCTTGCAAGTCCGAGGTTAAGCATTGGGGTCTAAGATTGAGTATTCCTTTGGTTCTTTGTTCAGACTACAAAACGCACTCCCTAAGCGACGCGAAAGACGGTCGATAGCAGCCAGCAGAATGTGGTACAGCTGGCAACGTTTTATGATCAAGTACCACGATTTAATTCTTCTGTGCCTGGTGAAGTCCATGATGACGGCTACGAAGTTATCGCCAGTGCCAATGTCCTCCGGTAAGGAGTTGCAGTGTAAGTTTATAATCAAACTTTGCCTTCAATCATTCCTGTTCATCGGGGTTCAGTTTAGGCCAAAATGGCCTTTTACGCTATTGAGAATGGTGACAGCGTTTACCGTCAGGCGACGGTGCCGAAAATCTGATGCAAACCTTGAATATATGGAATATTTTAATATTGGTGTTTGACATAGTATATAATTCATTATGCTAATATGCAGCAGACCAATTTATGCCATCATTATCACGGTGTACATAAGAACGGAATTACGTCACCATTGTGCTAGCATATTGCAATTGGGGCAGTTACAGGGACTTAATTATATCCAAACCCAATTTTATAGTGGAGCGCGTGAGGGTGAGTATAACGGAGAGTTCTAGCTGAGCTATACTGAATGTACAAGACACACTTGCGCTAAGGCAATCAATAAAATATTCGAAGAATTGGTTTCAAGACGAAACCATTCCTACATTATAGTTCACTAAATTTTCACATTTAAATAAGTTTTAAAATAAAGCCGTTTAAAGAGTAGACAAGAAGTAAGCGCACTTGTTTAATTCCAACTAGCAGCAGAGACCCAGCACGATTTGACATTTCGATAGGCCAATCGAATCGGATATTGTCTGTCGCGTTTGACATGCAGGCTATTAAAACTATCAAAGACTTTCCATTTGTACTTTTTCCAGATTGCCAAAGAGAAGAAATGAAAAAAACTACACTACAAATTTTTGGTTTTTAATAAAAATTACATAGATCCACATTTTGGGTAGCTGAAGAGACACTCGCTATCACAGATTGTGGGCATGGTAATGCCAGAATTATTCCGTCTTTAGGCCAGTATATTGCTACTTGGGCGGCTTAGGTAGTCAGTTAAGGATTGAACGTGTAGTTCGTGGCAGGTTGCCCCATTTTCGTCGTGCGGGTGGTGGCTCTCACTTGTGGCTCCCGGAAGTCAGGATTTGCCTAGCGGACACACCAACAACCACCTGGATAGGCAGGCGAAACCATGTGAGAGTCTCTGGTGTGTGTCCTCCCATGACCTGTTTGTCTCCAGGCGGCAGCAATTATTATCCAAGTAAACATAGCAGATGGCTGGTACTCAGCTATTTACTGTATTCCATAGCCATCATAACAACCCTGGTTTTCGCGTTCCCGCAGTCATTTTAGTAGGCCTATGAGACACCATGCCATGCCAAGAGTACAGTATTTGGCGCAGTTCTTTATCGAATCTCACCCTTGTCAACAACGCTACAAGTCTCAATATATCTCGTAGCTATCAGCGCCTACTTTTTTTTAGGAGAGCCTACTACGAACAACAACATTGCCATCACTGCTACCCTTTTTCACCATAAGCACTTGCAACTCAATACTTTGGAAGTATTTTTAGCATTAATCATATCAACATTTGTATTAACCATATCGTTTATAGTGTACAACTGCTAACCTGTAGCAGTGTATCAGTTGGTCTATTGCCCTACAGTACCTTGTCTATTGTGTGCTCTCCGTTATTTTGCTTGATACTCCCTTTGTTGTTGCATTGCTGCCATTCATTGTCGTTTCATACTATTTTGTTAACATTTATCGTTGTTTTTCATCGTGCCCTCAGTTTACTAGGCTTTTACTTTTAGCATTTTTAGGGATATTGCATGTCTTAGTGTAATTCTATCAACATCAACGACAATTACTGCAGCTCTCACCCCCATTCCCCAAGTGATTTCCCGCCCCCCCCTTTCCTACGGTCTTAAAGTTCCTACGGTGAATGTGACTTGCAATCACGTAGACGGTTGTGAACCAGGTGGTCGTTCTAGCAATAAATCTGATCGTGGCCCATTGTGCAAATCGGCAGCAGTGCGAGTGTCAAGCATTCCTTTTTAGGAAGTGCGCTGCTCTACCTCTCGCGAGGGTTAATGGGGCGAAAAAATGTGCCTCAAGCAAATGCTGGGTCACGAAATCTGCCAGCAGACCGTGTCTGTAAGACTGCAATCACGTTATTTGAAATACTATCAGCAGAAACCAAAATCCGTCACTTTCCCACTCTCTCCCCTTTCCTCTTTCAAACCACCGGACAACTCAGGTGGTAAGGGTAAGTTCCATAACACTAGCAACATGGAATGTCTGATCCCCCCTTGACAACCCGAAGAGCAACCTACCGGAACGGAGAACATCATTCATCGTCCGGAAGCTGGCGCGCTTCAAGGTTGACATCACAAAACTAAGTGAAACCCCTTCTCCTGACGAACGCCGTAAAGTGGAGGTAGATGCCGGTTATACCTTCTTCTGGCGTGGCCGCCCAAAGGCAGGACTACAGCATGCTGGGCTCGCCATTGCTCAGTGCTGATGGATCAACCATACTTAGTGAGAAAGTGTTCTCAACTGCCCTTCACTGATCATCAAATGCGCCATAAACCGTCTGCTTGTAGCAGACATCAAAGTGCACCTTGAGCTCCCACCTACTCTCTAGCAAACTATCAGGAAGTTGCAGCAACTCTCCAGTGGGAAAGCACCCGACTCTGATGTGATCCTTGCGGAGATCTTCAAATACAGTGGCTGTCAAATCATCTCCCACTTAACTATGCTCTTGCAGGAGATGCAGTGACAAGGCCCATCCACCCTGAACTCCAAGGGCGCCACAATTGTTCACCTCTACAAGCACAAGGGAAACGCAATGTCTGTGACAATTATTTTTGAATATTTCTGCCCAATATCGCTGGCAAAATCTTCGCTTGGATTCTCCTGAACCATCTCAAAAACCACCTGGAAAGCCAATGTGGTTTTCGTCGTCACCGCAGCACTACAGACATGATTTTCGCTTCGCGTCAATTGCAGGAAAGGTGCACCGCTATTGTGGATGTCACTTAAGCGTTTGACACGGTAAATCACGCTGGACTACTAAACTAAATATTCAAAGCCTGCAGGCTCCCATGCGCGTCTCTGTGACCAAGGTTCATGACCTGCTGTTCGCGGACGAGAGTGCTTTCAACGTTTAGACCGAAGCCGACATGCAGAGGCGTATAGACCTCTTCACTTTAGGATGCACAAACTTCGTTCCACCATCAACACCGAGAAAACTTCGGTCATGCACCAACCGCCGCCGCCGGGTGCTGACTACAACGCCAACGTCAACGGCACCGAGCTTAAGGTCGTGAGCAACTTTGCCCATCGCAGCAGCACACTCTCCCGCAAATTTCGATCAAACGACGACCAATTATCTGCGCATGTCTCAGACTTGTTTACGATAACCTATGACTAAGGATTCCCGATGGAATCCAAAACGTCAGGACAATACAACTCTTGCTCCAGTGATCGCTTCTTCTTCTGACAAGGTTTTTGCCAGATCTTCAAAGCCAGCAAAACCTTCGGTCGGCTTCAAGCCTCTGTATGGAATCGTCATGGTCTCCAGCTGTCAACGAAACTGAATATGAACATAGCCATCGTGCTCATAAAGCTCATGTACGAAGCGGCAACTTAGACCATCTAAGCCAACTAAGCTTGGAGGCTTAATCACTTCCATCGCAGTCGTCTCCACCAGATACTTAAGGAAGATCACAGAAAATGATCTATGTCATTGAAGTCCTGGAGAGAACGGCAGTTATCGGTATCCAGGCCATGCTCAAGCATATACAACTGCGCTAAAATGTTCACGTGGTACGGATGAACGATCCAAGATTAACCAAGAGAATGTTTGACGGAGATGTTGCTTTCAGTGTTCATCGCAAAGGAGGGTAAAAGAGCCGCTACAAGGACATATTGAAAAACTTTTTGAAGCGCTCCAAATCAACACGACGACCGAGAAGGAACTCGAGCAGAACCAATCTACGCGGCGATAAACGGTAAAAACTGGCATAGCAATCTACGAAGCCAGTTGGATTGCCAGCACCAAGGCAAAACGGGCGCCTCGCAAATCTTACAGTCAACATACGCACACTGCAATCGCCCAAACCCTTCCGGACTGTCCGCGCTTTCAACGTAACTTCCATGCACGCATTGGCTTGGTCGGCCACTTCGGGATACAGTGCAACCCTCTTCCGACAGCACCCACTTCCATGGTGTCAATTTATTCAACGGGCTCTTCTCTGTCCAGTACCCCGACGGCAAAAACCTGACAACAGATTCTCCGCTGCCCTCATTCCTCGGTATCGCCTCACCTGCAACTACCCTACCTACCCGACGCATCATTGCCTTCCGCCACCATCCCCATCACGTCTACCAGAGCTGCAGACTCGAGCCTTATTTGTCCTCACTGCAATCCCGGGTGCAAGATCACAGTCAATATTTTCCCCGCTCCTCCCCTATTAGCAATTTGTAGACCTGTGGTCCTGTAAACTCATGCATACACAATATCGCACTTTTCATTGGCTGAAGTTTATGCGCAATGATAGTTCCGTCTGCCTGAATGTGAATGTCTGCAATCTGATTAGCTACTCCAACTGCTTTTGCTAGCGGCAACTTTGGACTGCATTCTGTCGTATCGCACGTGCGCTGTTGAACGCGTAAGCGGGCTCTCTGTGCTGTGGGCTTATCTGTGGCGTAAATTCTGATATGCTGCTTTTATTTTGTAGAATGTGGAATCCTACACCAAGGAGTATCCTTTGGACACAAGCTAAACGCTATTATCATGCATTTATTTCAATTTTGGCCAGCAGGTTAGTTTCCCTTTTTAACCTTTATTATTCTTATGCTTTGCTTGCATTTTTACTGTATCGCCTTTTACTTTTACTTGTGAGTTTCACAATATTTCATCAATTGCTTCTTGATGATCTTCTCCATCATTTTGTAGCTTATGGAGGTCAGACTCACGGGTCCGTAACTGTTCGCAGATGCACGACTACCACTTTTGTAAAGCGGTGTAATATGCGCAGTTTTCCAATCCGAAAGAAGTACTCCAGTGTCGAAAAATTTCTGGTTCATCATGGAAAGCGGTTTAGCCAGCTCTCTAGCAAGATCCTTGAGCAATTTCGCAGGAATCGTATCTGGACCCGGAGATTTACATTCCTTCAAGCTTTTTAGTTCTTGGAATATCGTCTCTTCTCCAAACAAAGTATCCTCAATATTTGCTGCTCCCGCGACCTCGTCAACCATTGCGGTGAAAACAGGTTCAATGGTGAAAACCAACTGAAAGAACTCAGCAAAATGTTCTGCTTTGTTTTTAAAGTTGGAGATTTCGAGACTATCATCACTTTGCATAAAGGAAGTCGGGTTCCTGTTGCGTGTGCTTTTCCTCAAATAACTGTATGGCAACCTTGGGTTTTTGACACCTCGAAAAAATTAAATCATTCTCAATGTCCCGTCATCCTTTGAAAATCATTTATTTTTCCTTGTTCCGCCAGAATTTGTACGGTTCAACATCTTTGTTGCGCCTTGTGTTGCAAAACGTCTTCCAAAGCTGTCCTTTTTCATTGACATCTCTTTTAAGAGCTCTTTTAAGCCATTGAGGTTGGCTAGCTACTTTGGGCACTGAAAGTGGACAATGACTGTACATAAGATGCAACAACCACTCCTTAAATTAATTCAAGTCCTCAGTGACATCCCGGAGAAAAGAAAACCCCAGTTCATTTGTAATGCCTCTACTCTCATTTGAGAGAAGTCGCCTCGCCATAAATTCGGCCTTGGTTCGCCTACTGCAGCAGGTAACGAATAAAGACCATTACCCCAAGAAAGTACAGCGTGATCACTTCGACCTAGTGGAGGTAGGCAGCATAATTCGTCTATACTGTCGGGATGCTTGGTGAAGACTAGGTCTAAACAACTAGCCTGTCGCCCTCCGTGTGCTCTAGTTGCAACGAGGACGTGTTGTGAAAGAAGAGCCTCAAGTGTTGTTTTTAGAAGATGGTGAGCAAAGGCGTTTTTAAACCAATTCGCCCGCAAATCGTTCAAACTTATGCTGGGAGCATTGAAGTCACCCATGAGTAAAACATCAAGTCGACTACCTAACTCTTTCATGCACACTTGTAAACACGCATCTGCATCAGTGTCTGTCCGCACTGGTCGGTAGATAGTCACGGCTTCCAGGGGCTGCGACCCCCGTGTCTTAATTGTCAGCCAAATACACTTCATACCATGGGTAATTCCTTCAGGCCCCTCGCACACACTTAATTTGCTATTTCCAATCATAGCAACTCCTCCACTCTAGCGTTCCACTTGGTCTCGTCTAAACAACTGGTATCCAGAAAGCGCCACTTCGAAATTGCTGATGCCCTGTCATAGAATGTTCCTGTTATTGCTATAACATCAGGGGACTCATCGGATACCTGTTTTCAAAGTTTATCAAACTTCGAGAATAGATTCTAAGCATTGGTATACAGAAATTTTAGTCGGCGAGACTCCGCAATGTCCAATTCGTTTGACCGCGAGTTTTCCAGCACTACTGGACCGCAGCCGTCATCAGTATTGGCGCTTCCAGAGCACTTTGTTGGTCATTGGTATTATTTTGTCCCTGAAGACAGCCAGATTGCTCTCTCCAGCACTCTCTCTCCCATAGTTTCGGCACTAATTCTCGGCGTTTAAGACGTTCAACTGAAGAGTAGTATCAGTAAAAAAACACCGTTTTTATGTGAGTGGCCGAGGGCTGTTTTCCGGAACAGAATCAAGTTCACCTGTTCTTTGTTATCCAAGACTATTTTGATGAGTCGAGGTCGGACATTTTCCGACTGTTCAGTAACCGGTTTGCCTATCTTGAAGGCTACAAAAACTCCTCCTGTCTCTGGTTGTCTGACAATGTCTTTTAGCAGGTCCCGAAACTTTCCGACGTCCACAACCGTCCTTTCCTTTGGAGCAGTTCCGTTTGACTCAGGTTGGCCATGAACAACTATGCAAGTTTGGTGGACAAGGGAAACCCTTGATATAGTTCCAGCCCTCGTGTCATCGGATCACCCCAAGCTATTGATAGGAATGGCTTCTGACGTTGTGTTTTCTTTACCTTCATCAGAGATAGGCTTCTTTTGGAAGCTGGGATGGCACTGATATTCATTGGCTTCGTGCAGCCTACTTTCTGCATTTTTTTATAAAATTCAGGGGTTTGCATGCAGCCTTAGCTTACCCACTACCCTGCTTTTGCTGGTTGTCTGTGCCCGAACCGACTTAACTAGAAAGTGGATTCATACAATTTCCTTCTCGGCTTTGAACGTAGTGCTTGGTTGGTGTGTTGTTTTGCACAGTATCAAAGGGATTGGAGGTGGAAGCTACCGATTTTGCGGCCCGGATTGGCGGTGCCTGTTCACTTTCCTCAGTAGATGCTCTGCCCCGGGATTCTGCAAATACTCTCCTCTGCTTGCTAGTCTCAAATTCAGATATCATTGTTTTGTCCTCTTAAAGGAGAAACTGAAGATATTTCTGCAATTCCTCCATCTCCATTTTTACACTATAAAGCTCCTTCTCGTGGTTTGCAAATTTGTGAAGAAGCGTAAAACATGATGTGCAAGCCTCATGGTTTATCCTCTCCTCATTTTCCCATGTCAGAAAATGAGCTCCCTAGATATCTCAGACCTTATCAGCTATCCTTTATTGGCTTCCCATATGCAAATAGCTCCAAACCCGTCAGTAATTATTCCCCAAATAATAACGGCCTACAGTTTACCTACCCACCAAAAAATTCTTTTTGATGAATAACAATATTCGTCGTCCTGCCACTCGAAACACACCAGATGTCATAGTGCTTAATGCCAGGTCTTTTACCAATAAAATGGCTCAACTTCGAGCTATTGATTTCAGGTGACGCCAGATGTTTTATGCATAACAGAATCTTGGACCCATCCAATCATTTATGTCTCCTCCCTTATCATAGACGAGTATGATCTCTATCGTCAAGGTTGCATTAATAATCGTGGTGGGGGTTGTCTTCTCTATATTAGAACGTTATTAAGACACTTTTCCGTTTTGTCTAAATAGCACGTCTTTCTTTGGAAATTACTGTTTCGCTTCTTTTACCCTACCGCTCCGGCAAAAGGCGATTATCGGATGTGTATATAATCCTCCTAACTATTCATCTGAAGAAGATGCAAATTTGTGTGAAATATTCAAGTTTATTTCAATATCCACTTTTGAAGTTAAACTTATTGCTGGAGATTTTAATTTTCCTGAAATCGACTGGCTTTCAAATTATTGTCCACCTAGATTTCAGCCTTTCCTACATACCATCAATTTTTCTACTTAGTATCAACTGGTTTGTTCCCCAACAAGACAGAATCATATCCTAGATTTGATTTTTACAAACGGTATTGCTCCCCTCTTCGTTGATTCTAAGCAGGACATCTTCAAAAGTTATCATACATTAATTCACCGTTGTATTCCACTTCCTTCTACAGAAAAGGGTAGCGCTGGTCCTACCTATCATGCTTACGACCTCGCAGATATTAGCTTAATCAACAATTATCATGACTCATTGGATTGGCAGAGTCTCTCCTCCATGAACGACGCTGTATATCTTCCTAATAAAATGCTTGAAATTTGTGCCCACTAAAAGTGCGAAACCCTACGCACCTGCATCAACCGTCCCTCACTTTCTCTTGCCAAGACTAAAGAAATTGAGGAGGCAACTGAAAGATCAATCTTATAGTTCGCTGTGTGTGCATCCAAAGATCGCAGATATCTTCGAATTAGCGTCAAAGATTGGTCCTGCGCGTGACCAGCACAGGGAATCTTGCGCCCTGAGCGAGTTAAACTGCGAAATCAGTTGCTCAACTGTTCCGTCGTAGGTCCTCCGCTAAACGAGGTAATAAAATTCGCCAATTGCTCAATGAAAATAAAACATTTTTACTCGATGAGTTTGACAAGGCTGAACTGTTTAATGCATTTTTTTGCGAAGCATTTTACGACAGAATCCAAACCGGTCCCGTCGTTTCAACCCTACTCGGACAATACTCTCGCAAACATTGATTTCTCCATAGAATTAATTCGTAAGCATATAATTCGGCTAAAAAACTCGCAGTCTTCGGGAACTGACAGTATTCCCAACACAGTTATCAAAATCGTGTCAACCTTTCCCAATTTACTTAGCCACATATTTTCAGACTATATCTCAAATGTTTTCTTTCATGACTATTGGAAGACATCCACTATTCTTCCAGTCTTTAAGTCAGGATCTTATTCCGACGTAAATAACTACCGAGGTATTCATTAAACCCCGACACTAGCCAAACCTCTGGAAAAGATCATTTTAAATAAAATTGTCGATTTTTGCCTAGAAAACAAGCTTGTCAGCGATTCGCAGCATGGTTTTTTACCTGAAAGATCATGCGAGACGTGTCACTTAGCTTTTCTTAACCACGTCACTTCCCTCAGTAGCGAGCGACAATCCGCAGTTGTTATCTACTTTGACCTGAGCAAAGCCTTTAACAAGGTACCGCACAGACCGCTTCTAGTAAAACTGGAAGCTATTGGCATCCATCCTCCTCTCTTCGACTTCATCGGTTCCTACATGTCTTACCGCAGCCAAAAGTCTTAGAAGGTAACAGTTACTCCACTGCTCAGCTGATCACGAGTGGCGTTTTTCAGGGCACTGTTTTGGGTCCTTTTCTCTTCATTCTATACATAAACGAAATTTCGAATGTTCTGAGAAATTCGCAATATGTCATTTATGCAGACAACCTCAAATGCATACACTCATTTTCTAAGGACACGGCAACTTTATGCGCTGATAAAATAAGCGTGGACCTGCTTACACTCTCACGTTGGTGTGCTATCTGGCAGATGGAAGTCTCTCCATCCAAGTGTTGTTTCATGCGTTCCGGTCCCGCCAAGCTTTCCATCCCCTAGTCTTTCAAAATACTCTACTTTTAGAACGATCAACTGTAAAAGACATAGGTCTAAGCTACGCAAATAAACTAGCATTGTTACCTCATGCAATCGAATATCTGCGAAGGCTGCGCAGATATGCGCTTTTATGTCACATAATTTCTCCCTGCTGGAAATTAAGTTAACAATTTATCGCATGTATGTTCTACCCATACTAGAATACTGCTGTCCCCTCTATGGTCTAGTGAATAATAATAATAATAAGTTGTATATTTCAGGCCCAATGGGCCTCATCAATAAGCCGAAAATTCGATAGCACGAAGTACTAGAAATAATTGGTTTAACAAACAGTATCCGTAGTCTATAGCTATAAGACGAGTATAACTGTTTAGAAGCGAATTTGTTAGATTCGAAAAAAATGAATATAGCAGTGTTATGCGGAAGGTGAAATTCAAGGGCACACACAGATGAGCCACATCGTTATCTAGAATCTGACTATGTATTGTGGTACCCATTGCCTCTGTTAGTAAGGGGGGGGGGGGGCTTGGAAGCAAACTCAGTCGAAGCTGAGCGTGGAGCAGAACAATAGTTATTAACGAAACATTACTGGTATAGACGGGTTCCCGGCACTACACTAGGGTTCCCAAACCGGTGCGGCATACTGGAACATAGGGAACCCACCAGTTTATGATCGTGATAGGCACCGCCGTATGAGATCCAAAAGTCCGTCAAATCTACAAGACCATCGTTGGGGACGTCTGAGATGTGACCAAATATAAGGCCCTGATGATGGTTGATGACCAGCGAAACGAGAGCCGTCAAGACTGCGTCCTGATTCCGGCGGACACAAGTCAGAGGAAGGTAGTTTTAAGAAGGGATCCTAAATTCCCGATGGTCCTTTCTCCGGATTGTGGAGAAAGCTGCCCGGAAAAGATTAGGAAAACAAAAGGTTAATAGATTCAGTGTTAAGATAAATGTGCAGTCTTCGCTTGAATGCACATAGACTAGTCAACGCCCGAACATCAATCGGCAAATTATTCCAAAGATAGCTATACCTAGAAGCAAAAAATAGAGATCGCTTAGAAGGGAAAGAAGCAGGAGGAGGTATAATCAACGTTGAATTTCTTAGGTTGTAAGGGCGAGTAACAGGAGTAAGGGCAGAAATCTCGGGGAGATTTGAACTATTATTGAGGCGAAACAGGAGACAAAACCCTGCTTCCAGTCTCCTAACCCAAAGAAATTTCAGTTTCGTTATCTCACATCTATCTGAGTAGGAAGTATCTGAAAATGCCGGATAGAGGACCCTTTAAGTGAATCTTCTTTGGACACTTTCAATTTTTGAACGGCTAGGTTCGTTCATTAGACCGAAGAATGGACAACAGTATTCGAGAATAGGAAGCACATACCTACGATAAAGTCTTAGTTTTATTTCGGGAAGGTAGAAATTATGAGAGATGAAGCCGCATATCTGAGCAGCTTTTGCTGTAATTCTATCAGCGAGAGGTGAAAGATCTAATTTATTGGTGTAACTTAAACCTAAGTCCTTAATGTTAGAACATTCAGTCATGGGGCAACCTTGAAAAATGATAGGCTGTGGCAGCCTTTTAGGCCCAAAACACATGAACTGGCACTTAGAAGGCGATAACTCTATCTGCCAAGTGGAGCTCCACGCAGATAGAGCGTCCAAATCCGAATGAATGCGTTCAAAGCATTCCTCAGCCGTAGAATTAGAGAAGGAGTATACACATTTCAAGTCGTCCGCGTATATATACGATTGAGAGTGTTTAACTATTGTTGAAATATCATTTATATAAAGCAAGAACAAACAACAGGGGCCCAGAACGGTACCTTGAAGGACACCGCTTAAAATAGTGGAAGGGGTAGAGTATGAGGACCCTACTTAGACCTGTTGTTTTCGATTAGAAAGATATGATCTAATAAAGTCAATGAGAGGACTACAAAATCCTATAGCCTCTAGTTTGGCTAGTAGTCTCCTATGAGGTACTTTATCAAATGCCTTACTAAGATCAAAATAGATGACCACCACAGATAAATGATCGTTAAGAAAAGACATATGACATGTTTCACAAGATAGGTCCGGTAAAAAACCATGCTGAGAAATATTTAATATTTGATTGCTCATGCAAAAATCTGTAATTTTATTGGCGATTAATTTTTCAAACAGTTTAGCTAGGGAATGTGTTTTATGAACACCGCGAAAATTTTTAATGTCAGATCTGGAACCAGATTTAAAAACTGGAATTACAATAGAAGTTTTCCAAGAATCAGGAAAAAAATCCGTTTTCGAGAAATATTGTAAATAATTTGCTCAGTAAAAGAGGAAAATCTCTTAGTTGCTTAATAAATGAGTTTGGAATGTTATCCGTCCCGACTGAATGTGAATTGTTGAGACGAAATATTTCTTTATGAATACTTGTAGGTGAGAAATCCATTGAAGTGAGATTTGCATCACACATCAGTGGTATTTCGGGTGTTGGACTAGTCTCAATTGTAAAGAACTTTGCGAACAAGAAATTCAACATTTCTGCTTTGGCCAAATTCTCTGTAACAAAATGATTACTACTATCGAGTAAAGGCGGAATGACTTTCTGAAGCTTAGCGGATGAATTAGACCTTCAAAAACTAAACGACTGGAGTGTTCAGTGGCAAATGCCGTTTTCACCAACAAAATGTCATCTGATGATTTTTGGACCACTAAAACTTCCCCCCATAATGTTTAGTGGTCAAGAAATAAAAGAGCTAACATCTTTAAAAGATTTAGGTCTTAGCTATTCTAATACTCTTGACTTATCCCCACATGTTAAACAAATCGCACCAAAAGCCAATCGAATATGTGGCTTCATAAGTAAAAATTTCACATTAATTACACTTAAGACTAAACTTTACAAAATGTACGTTTTACCTATTCTAGATTACTGCTCAATATTTTTCGGTACCATGTCATCAGATGACAGACAGAAACTAGAAAAAATCCAGCGAAGGTTTACCAGAGGTCTGTGTAAACGCGATGACACCCGAGACTCCTATTCAATAATGTACAATAGATATGGTCTTAAACCCCTCTGGCAAAGGCGACTCCAAAATGGTTTAACTTTCCTATTTAAAGTGACACATAATCAGAACATCTTTAGCAATAATATGTTAACAAATCAAAACAGTTCCCGTTCCACTAGAAACAACCAGCATACAATTCATAACGCTAAAGCTAGGACGGCCCAGCGATCAAATTTCTACACCATAAGATATGCGATCATATGGAATGCCTTACCCAACGATATTCGCAAAAGCCACAGTTTAGCCGAATTTAGAAGAAAGACCAAGCAGTTCTTCTCAAATGACATGACGCATATATTTCTGAATAAAATAGGACACTTTGCTAACCAGTTCTTTGACGTCCAATTCGGACCAAAAGGCATCTAACGGTCCAGGAGAGTTCCCGAAAATTTTGGAGAAAACTGGCAAATGCTGGAAGCTTTCCAGTCGACGGTTTCCAACGCTGATAAAATCAAAGCTTAAGCAAAATTGTGCCTTGCCTCCTTTTCCAATCCTTAAAAATAAAAATAAAAAAAACAAAAATTAAGAACAATTTATCTATTCCAATATTCCTCTACTAATATCTAAATGTTTATAAAAAATATGATAAAAGAAAATAATTTTCCCTTCAACTATACTAAAATACATATTATTTCCTCTTATAATGTATCAGAAGTATAAATACTAATGATGTAAATCTCAATCTCACTTAGATATTCGACAAACGAAAGGCCAAATGTCTTCTGCCGATGCACTTGAATGACGATGGTGCATCGCAGCTGCCTCGACCCACCTCAGACATCTGCAACGTCCCATCTAATTAGCAAACTTGTGCCACTGGACAACGATTGTAATCTTCGTATCGAGCAGACCCATGCATACGGCAGATGCCATATCCTCAGCTGATTTTTTCACCTTCAAGCTGACCGCGGCTAAGTAAACCTCAGTTAAAGGACATTACAGTTTTTCCAGACCCCAAGTATTCTTACTATAAAACCGTAACACCTACAATGTATAGCTATTTTATTTCATGTTTTTCTCGATTTGTTCCCTAGAAGTCAGGTTTTTTTCACTTAAAACAAACTCCTTATTTCGCACACTATTGACCTAGCAAAAGACCAACACAAATACAATGGTCACTGTGAAAGAAATGGTTTTGGTTAGGTTTTTTCCTGCCTTCCGGGGTTTTTGACGGCGCCAAAGATGTGCTTTACAAATAAACCTTATTATGACCGAAAACGGAAGACTTGAGCAACGGATTTGGAAAAGTTAGCATTATTTAGTGCCAGGGACTCCCTACGCCTATCTCGTGCAAGCCTTATTTTTAGCGCTAATTCAAATATTTGTGCTATCCTTAAGTGCACAGACAAAGAGCTATTAGACGGATCCTTAAGTTGCTTCCGTAATTTTTTAAGTCTATTTTGGAGAAAATGTGGA
>JAYGXS010000003.1:84452235-84466866 GCA_036362985.1 Ligula intestinalis
CCAGGACCAGATGGCGTCCCAGTTAGCCTTCTTAAAGCTGAAGCGAATGATATCTTTCCGTCTATTCTTTGTAAGGTATTTAATCTTGCTCTTGAGAGCGAAACCTTTCCTTCGTTGTGGAAGGAATCACACATAATGCCTATTCGCAAGCATGGCCGATCGACCTCATTCTACAACTTTAGGCCAATAAATACACTTCCCGCAGCATCGAAGATCTTGGAGACCTTAATCAAAGAAAAGATGATGCGTCACTTGACAGAGAACAACCTGCTCAGTACAGCTCAACATGGCTTTCTCGAGAAACGATCTTGTGACACCTGCCAGCTCTCTTTCTTTGATTATGTGCTGCAATCTAGAGACAGCGGTTTTGCCACTTATAGCGTCTATTTTGATTTTACAAAGACCTTTGATCGGGTCGATCATAACCTCCTCCTTCTGAAACTGGCCTCTTTCGGCATAGGTAGCAAGCCTCTGAACTTCATATCTTCCTATTTGGATGCTCGCACACAACGAGTAAAAATGTCGAATGTTATCTCCAACCCCACGCATGTGAGGAGTGGAGTTATACAGGGTAGTGGACTGGGTCCGCTCCTATTTTGCCTGTTTGTCAACGACGTTTCAGATTGTTTTCAGTATGGCAGACCCTTCATGTACGCTGATGATCTAAAAGTCGCTTATCGATATAAACCGGCAGATCGCAACATCGTGCTCGAGCTGATAAAAAAGGATCTTCAGGCCTTCGCCCAGTGGTGTTGCACATGGCGCCTCACCCTTTCATGGCACAAATGTTCCGTTATGGTTGTTGGCGACGATCATCAACCGGAATTAAGCATTGACGGCCACGAACTAAATGTCCCATGAGTTATCAAGGATTTGGGCATATCCTACTCTAAAAGTCTCAATTTGTCAGAGCACTGTGCCCTGATAGTCTCGAAAGCACGCCGAACCACCGGATTTATCCTTAGAAATTTTAAGACTATCAAGGTTAGAACTAGCCTTTATAATATGTACGTGAGACCTAGTCTTGAATACTGCTCGCCTCTATTCAGTCTTCTGCGCACTAGTGAACGGAAGAAAATAGAATCGGTGCAGCACTTCTTCACTAGAAGAGTTTTCACTGCAGAACACCGTAACTTAACCTACCAACAAAGGTGCGAACTTATAAAGCTGGATCCCCTATGGCTTCGTCAAATGCAGAAGGGTCTATTTTTACTGTTTAAACTTTTGAATGGTCAAACCTTTAATCCTCTTAGTACAATGAGGCAGCTTGAGCACTCTCGATGCGCCAGTCATCAAGACGTATTTTTATTTCTTCCTATAGCACGTGCAGTTAAGTACCGGCAGTTCTTTTCAGTAAATGCCATATCAATCTGGAATAAGCTGCCCAAAAGTATTAAAACCCAGCAAAACTACGCTATGTTTAAGAGAGCTATAAATAGTTTTCTACATTCAGGGCAACTTTCACGAATTTTGGGTGCTGACTCAGTGGAATCTCTCTTTCACTCTGATAGCGTTCGTGGACTTTGAACCCCGCCAGGCTTCACTGCTGAAGATAATGCGGCTGAAGCAGCAGCCCGCAGTCTGCTGACCTTTCAGCCGATAGCGCGCAACTTTGCCGACAACCATTGAAGGAAGACTGAGAACACTGTGTTCTTGTGCCAACCGTCTCCGTCTGGAACTAATGTTTTTAAACGATATGAAACAGTTCTCCTGCTGATGAGTCAACTCAGCTTACAACTGTACATTTATTCCGTTTGTATCATACCTTTGAAGGCAGGTTTTTTTCACTTGAAACAAACTCCCTATCTCGCCCAGTATTGACAAAACAAAAAACCTGAAACAAAACCAATACTGGCTGCAACATAGGGAGTTTGTTTTAGGTTTTTTCCGGTCTTCGAGGTGTTGGAAGGCGCCCAAGAGGTGCATTACCAACTCTTTACAATTGCCTGTAAACTGGCATAATAAACATATTATTATTAAAATAATAACTTCTTTTTTGCCGGTCACAGGTTTCAGTAGACACCAAATTTATGAAGGGCTCTAATTCCTCACATTGCTGAGAAGTGAGCGAAGAGACATTTCCATCAAAGATGGTACTGAGAACCGTAAGCAAACATCCATATTGAGACATGAAATTATTTAAAGTGTCCACAGCACCAAGATTCAGTTTTTTCATATTTAAGACGTGTTGATCTTGAAAAAATTTAGCACCAAGAGGGTCGTTATGGGGGATTTTCGTTTAAAAACTGACTGTAATTTCATAATGAAGTTTAAAATATCAGAAGGATATGCAGTTAGATATATTTTTAATCAAGGCTATGCAAGAAAGTTTCTCTTATACAGAGAATAGAATGCTTCTGACCGCGGTTAGATTGAAAATGTACAGAGGGTATTTACTCGCAAAATATTCGCTCTTCCTCGATCCACTATTTCTTATACGGAGAGATGTCAGTTAGCGAAAATGACATTTCTTTGGGTCAGAAGACTGGAAGCGGGTATCTGTTTCCTTTTTCATGTAAACTCTACCCCTAACCTCGCACGAATCAATGCTCTCATTTTCGCAGATAGGCATTATGCCACTCGAAATACCTTCAGGATAATTGCATGCCCCTTTAGCTCTACATCGAACCATTCTCGCTTTTTTGCCTCCAAATATGCCTTCCTCTGGAAAAATATTCCCCTCGAATTAAGGCTCTTATCTAACTTAGCAGATTTTTAAACCAAATTACGTAAACACTGAACTTCGGGAGGCATAAATTCTTTGTTGTCCGTCTCCTTCACAAACACACAACTTTTGGACTTTAAAAAGGGAGCCCCTGGTATTTGAGGTGGTTCTATTTACGTTAAATTGTTTTCCATATATGTCTATTTCTTCCTCTAAAGAGTGATATTTATATGTATGCATATTTTTAAGGGTTTCAGGCAAGAAATTCTCTTGAGGAGCCTATTAATGTAACGCAAATAAGGTTGTTCTTACAGGTAATGTGCAGTCGGGGGGAGCACATATGATATCATGACAGAATTTCGAGTAAATTTTCATGAAAAAGAATGAAAATGGTCTAAAGCCAGACAAGTTGTTCACAGTGTTGGCAGTAGGAAATCGTGTTGTAAAAGTCGCCTTTTGTCAAATAAAATCACATCGAGTCTTCTTTTAAATTCCGCAATTGTGTCAGCGGAAACGATCTCGCTTGGTAGCGTGTTCCAAGGCCGGACCATGCGTTGACTAAAGAAATATTTTCGGAGGTCTAATCGGGTGCGCTCCTTTTTGACCTTGTAAGGATGTCCACGCAGGTGAGTAGTGGTGGCTAATTGGAAGCAATCCTCCAATTTTAGGGAGGAAATTTGGCCCCGAATTATCCGGAATGTCCAGAGCAGGCTGCACTGAACATTCCTGTAAGGCAAAGGAAAAAGGTCAAGTTTGATCAATCTCGCCTGATATGGTAAGTCCCTGAGGCCATCGACCATCTTTTTAGCCCTGCGTTGCAATTGTTCAAGAAGCTCCATATCTTTCTTCAACCACGGTGTCCAAACTGGCATTCTGTATGCAAGATGTGGTCTCACAAAAAAGCCAAATATTTTTCCGAAGAGTTCAGGTGGAAAGATTTTGAACGCTCGTCTGATCCAGTGCAGGGTACAAGTTGCCTTCTTGACGGACTTTTACAGGGCTTTGTTGGCATCAGGTTCACGGTTGTCCATATACCCAGATATTTTTGCGTCTCAACCTCTTTTATGGCGGTACCATTCATAAAATAACGGTGTTTCGGTGGCACTTTTCGCCCCGGGCTTATGTGAAAAACAAGACACTTAAATACATTAAATTTTAGAAGCCACGTGGATGACCAGATAGCCATTATATTGATGTTCTACTAAAATCTCTTTGCGTCGTCGGCGCACCTAATTTCAGCCCATATTTTATGTCCTCCGCAAACATATCAGATGCGATATCAAGCTCATTGAGGCAGTCGTTTACATAAATCAGGAATAGCAGCAGACCCAAAACTGAGCCTTGAGGTACACAACTCTCGACCTTTGTCCATTCTGAGGTTGGGTTTCCGAAAACGACCATCTGTTCTGTGAGGAACAAGAAACTACTGATCCATTTCTACATTTTTCCTTGAATTCCCACGTTCCAAATCTTCTGCAGAAGAAGTCTGTGTGGAACACTATCGAAGGCCTTTTTGAAGTCGAAAAATATGACATTAATTGGATAGTTTTTATCTGAGGTCTTTGTCCACTTTCGCTGTGAGTAAACAGCACTCGTGAGGCAAGAGCGTCCTGGGCGAAAGCCGTGCTGTCCATCACATAGTAATCTGTTGCTTTCAAGGAAATACATTAAATGCTTCTTAATTATGCGCTCCATTGTTTTGCACGCGATGCAAGTTAGACCAATAGGACGGTTATTGGCGCAATCAAGTCGTGAACCTCCCTTATAGATCGGGGTGACGTTTGCCCACTTCCATTCTTCTGGGAGTTCGCTTTCGTCAAAAGATTTCTAAAAAATGGCAGCCAGGGGTTTGCATAGTTCGTTAGCTAATTTTCTTAGTGCTAGTGCAGGAATTTTGTCCAGACCTAGCGATTTGGCAGGATTAAGTTGAAGAAATTCGGCCCTGAGAGTGTTGTGTGAAAACTCCAGGTCCTCTATTTTGGGCAGTGCGGAGGAGGGTAAGGGTGCAGTTATCGGTCGATGAGCAGACGTACCGTCAGCAAAAGTTGCAGGTTCTCGGGTGTAGACGTATTCAAAGAAATCGGAGAGGAGGGAGGCTTTCATCTGGTCTTCAGTCACCAGTTGTCCATCGGCTGATCTTAGGGCAGGGATCAGTTCCTGAAATCTCTTCATGCTTTGTACGTAACCGTACAATATCTTGCAATATTCTAACGACTTGTGTAATATTTTCTACTCGTATTTCTTGCGCAGTTTAGTAGCTTCTCTTTTACGAATAAAACGTTGTTGCTTATACTATCTTAAGTGCTTATCGAAGCCGGTTAATCTGTAGCGCCTCCAAAAGCGGTTTCTTTTTTTGAAAGCGGCCTGCAAGTTTGAGTTCATCCACTTCGAGCGATTCGTACTTGTCTTTTTTCTGAAGTGACAGTTGAGACAAACAGTCCTTTTCAACGTCGAGCTAAAGGTCATCCACTGTTCATTTGCTCCACCTTGGAGATCTGTTTCCCATAATGCCTCTGACATTTCTCTTCTCATAAGTGGGAAATTGCCCTTACAAATGCTACTTTCCCATGTGTCGGAGTAGGGTTTGGAGAACTGCGAATACTCGAAATGCAGCATAATATGGTCGCTTGACCCTAATGGGGGTCGATCCTGCAGGTCAATCACAGTTTCCTCCGCTCGGGTAAAGAAAAGGTCGAGACAGTTCGACTGTTGTCCTTCCCTTGCCTGCGTTCCAAACACGACAATTTGGCAGAGCAGTTTGTCTGTGGCCCAGCGTAGCACTTTGTGATTGAAGTCTGTCAGTCAACACCAGGATCGTTAAAGTCCTCAACAATGAGGATGCCTTTTTTCTCACTAGCCCTTTATAATTCGGCTATGAGGATAGTGTCTTGGTCAGGAGTATAGTTTGGCGGGCGGTATGTCACCGAAAGCTCAGTGATCTGGCGTACTTAGCAGATATAGTAATATTTAGCATTTCCACATCTCGTGCTGGGACCGGTATTTCAGCCGTGGCAGTCAGCTTGCAAGTGACATAGACTATAAGCCCTCCTCCTCTATTTGTTCTGTCTTTTCTGAAAAGCTGATATCTTCTAAGCGATACTTCAGAATCAGCGATATCTTTTGAAAGCCAGGTTTTAGTTAAAGCCATGATGTTTGATTTCAACTCATCGACCAAGTTCTTTAGTTCGTCCAGCTTGTTAAACAAGTTTTGTACATTTTCGGTTAGGATCTTTGGTAGTAGTTTATTCCGTGAGGGCCAACCCTCATTGTGACCAGAGGAAGGGCTCCTTGACTTATATTATTTGGCCATATTTATTTACAGGCCCTTTGCCCCGCTTTTGGTCCTCTCTCTCAATTTTATCCTTAGTTGCCTCATTTCCATCCGCTCACTCGGCTCGTATTCTGGCTGAAAAAACACTTGCTTGTGCGAATTTCGTAAGGCCGTTTTTCCTTTTAGCAGCTTTGATGCCAAACCTTCGTTATTGAATGTAACTTTGAGAGGCCTTGGGTCTGTTTGTAGGTCGCGGCCTAGGTCTGCTTTAACCAGACGGAAGGCTTTATGTACGGTATAGGTCTCCCCATTCTTTAGGACAGCGCTTACGTATTCGTGCATTCGATTATAGTCATGTACAACTCGTTTCGTTGTACTGTCAAACGTGGACTCAAGAGCAACATTGTATGATTATGTTGTTTTTCCGATTTATGGACGACTTCTTTAATACCTCACCTGTAATTCCGTTTGACTCGTCTTGAACAACTATGCAGTTTTGTCGGTCAAGGTAAACCCTTGATGTGTTTCCAGTCTTACTGCTATCGGAAGACCCCGAGATGTTGTTATGAATAGTTTTCGACTTTGTGCTTCCGTTACCATCACCAGAGATAGGCTTCTTTTGGAGGCTGGGATGGCACTGATCAGGTCTAGCTTCGTGCTGCCCCCTTCTACATTTGTGGTTTCCTTCTGTGATTTGTATGCAGCCTTAGCATACCCACTAGGAGTGGTTGATGTGCTGGGTATATTTTGCACTTTCGGTCCGGAAAATGAGCCTATAACTAGCGGGTTTTTAATTCGGAAAGTTCATGTGCTGAAATTGGGCGCAGAGTATTAGTCCCGCAGACCGTTAGAGATGTTTCTGTAGAATCTTGATCACGGTGCTCCTCGTCGAGGACAACTTGACCATTTATGTTACTTGCCTGATCATTTTTGTGCATAGACGCTTCGGCGAGAGATGCTGCTGCTGCGTACGTTAGGTCCCCTCCCTGAAGCTCATGCATCGCCAGTGTTTCCTCGTGAAGGAGAAATCAAGCAAATTTCTTCAGCTGTTCCAGCTCCACTCTAAGACCATTAACGACCTCCTCAAGTTTCGTAAATTTTTTAAGAAGGGTAAAATATGATATGTAGTCTTTCATCTCTGTAACTTTTAAGACTCTTAGTTAGCTTGACAGGAGGACTTTTCAAAAAGCTTCATGACCGATCTTTTGTAATTGATGACTGAATTTGATCCTTATGGCTGTACGCTTCTATAGCTCCATTGGTTAGCCACCCGAGGCATCGGCGGTTTGATTCCCGGCCCCGCTGGCAGCCTTATAGAATTATCGAAAGCAATAGTTTCTTCTTCCATTTTAGTTGCAAACGAAACGATCAAATTCAAAATTTTAAAGTTGCCTTTGTGACTGTGACGTAGTGTGTTGACTGATATTCACAATAGCGAAAAGCTTCCGACGGTGTGTAGAGTATTGCAAATATTTGAAGCAGACTGAGTAAACAATAGGCATAATTGTTTAGAAACACTTTCAAATGTGTAAAAACAATATGCAGGATATTCATGAACGACTCAGCCGTTTGTAGATCTTCGAAGTCCTGAATAACTGCTAATCTTCAAGAAGGCTTGAGATCCTTGTAACTTGGTCTTTTTAGGCTGCTTTTGTTTGTTTGTTTGTTTGTAGGCTGCGACTTCAGTTCAACGACTTGAGAAACGAATTCCACTTTGATTTCGTCTTCTGATGAAATTCAACACAATAAAAATTCCACGATGACGAGATTGTTGAATAGTATCTAATGCTTAATATCTGGAGTCCGCAAGAGTGTCCAGAAGTGTGAAATCCCGAAACCATTAAATCCTTTGGAGTCAGAAAAAGTCAAACTGATTTCGAAGGGCGCGCCAGTTTCCTCCCCTTCTCTGTCCAATCAATATTACCGTTCTCCATTCCCCGTTTCACAGCCCTGACGATGGACTTCGTGGTCTCTAGTCATGCCCATGGCAGTTCTGCTATTTTCGCAGCTCGTCACTGGACTCCGCAGTCCACAAGGTCACATCCCCGGCATTTCGGTGATGATCACGTGACGTCTGCCGTTCCGTCATCTTCTGGACCCTTTTGTCCGCTTTGGCCTCCTACGGTCTCACCTCCCTGATGGTTGATCATTAAGCCAGTTGAGCGGTGTTACAGTGGTGAATGACAGCCTCTGCTGCTATATGATTTCGCCAAAGACAAGAAGCGTTTCCAACCCTCAAACGTTCTCATCAACAGTCCTGTCTCACTGCAGTACAATCAATCCTACCAACCAATCTCTATAATTCTGTAAAAGCCATTTTTCTCCTACGTTTGGCTTTTTTAAGTGGGGGGTCCGCTAAACTCTGCCCCCGCTTTAATGGCTGGTTTTTTTTCACTGCCTGTAAACTGGCATAATAAACATATTATTATTATTATTATTACTTAGTTCACGGTGCGCTTCAGAGAGTGTTGACTTATATTTTAAAATAACGATATGTTGGTGAGTATGAATTTATCTGCCAATATTACTAAAAGCTCCAGCTGCCTATGTGGTTGCTCACGGACAGCAGCATTTATCAACTTTGTATTTATTTTTCCACAGCACTATGTTTGCAATGACGAGGCCCTGTGGGCCTAAAATCTAAAATTTATAGATTTATTCAACTCACGCATTGGTTCAGTCGGTCGCTTGCAAATCCATCGCACAGAGAGCGGTGAACTTGTGCCTGGCGCAACAAGAGACTGAAGAGAACGCCGAATTCACTGCTCACACTGACCCTGGACATTCGCTAATCGCATTAGCCTACAAGGGCACAGGAGCATTCAAAACAGCGGTGGTGACTGATGTCGACAGGCCTAGCACGACCCACACCACCATCACTAGCTTCAGCCCCACTCCTTAATCACCTCACCACCTACAATAAAAGGACATGCCTTCAATTTCGCCGGAAACCTCTAGGTTAGTGCCCCCCAGGTATGTTGGACGATGTTCTTGTTGAAGTTTCTGCTGATATGGGAGACCTATGGCGGCCGGAATCACTGCACCTTAACCATCATGTTGACTATCTTGGATAATTATTTAAAAAGCTTGTCAGCTATTTGGAGCTCGCTGCGATGAGCGTGCAATCCGATGAGCAGTTCGCTGGGTTTTCTATCATCCAAAGACCACGTGCAAACAATCCGAAGCAAAAATAATCGTGGCCAGGTGGACTAGACTCTTCCGATGTGTCCAAGCAATGAAAGCACCGACAAGCCTTAGAAACAAACTGGAGCGATACGCACATAACTACTATCAATACATCCTTGCAAGACTCAGGGCACTTTGTTTGACATTGCACAGAAATGGTCGAAGAAAATAGAGGTTATAACCAAATTCGAATTCCTCCTTAGCCAGACCATCGAACGAAAATCTACCGAGCCTATAGATAAGTTAGGGAAACTTCGCAGAAATCAAACCACGACGAAGCAAAAAATCGAGGCCAGGTGGGCCAGACTCCTCCGATGTGTCCAGGTAATACAAGCACTGACAAGCCTACCAAACAACCCAGAGCGGTACGCACATAACAACTGTCAGTGTTTTCTGGCAAGATTGTGGGCCCTATGTTTGACAGTGCACAGAAAAAGCCGAATAAAAGAGAGGTTGAAACGGATTTTTTAGCTAGACAGTCGATCGAAAATCTACCGAGCGAAAAGATAGCCTAGTGGTAATTCAAAGAAATCAAACCCTTGTATTGAACGGACAGGACAATTAATCCAGAATATTTTTAATGGATAACAAATATTGTGTCACGATACTAGAGGCCAGCTTAGCGGACCGTACAAAGCTCTGCTAGCCGTGAGTCCAATGTTGCATAAGAGAGCCTCCCCTTCGCATTCCATTGCCAAGTGGCTGGTAGAAAAGCTGAAGCCCCTTAAAGATTACCTACATCCTCAGGGCTTCAAGAATATATTTGGATATGTCGAATCTTCAAGGAATATGAAAGTTGGTGGAAAGAAGATGCTCTCAGTGGTTTTGCCAGCACTTTTTACTGAAGTACCCGTGGTAGGAACCGCAAACTATCTTTTTAACTTTATTCGGAACACGGGCTACCAGATAGTTTTGTCCGTGAAAACCCTTCAAGAACCTCTTGCCCTGCACACACAAACTGTTAAGTTTCTTTGCAATGACCGGTTCTATAAACAGATAAACGGTGTGCCGATGGGCTCAACACGTGGGCTGTTTTTTGGAAATTTATTTATGGGCAAGACAAAAAAGTGTGCATAAGATTTCTTCTCGTTATTAATTATAACAGAAAACACAAGTGAAAAGGAAATAGCAGAGAATTCACAAAATGTTGCTTTCATCCGCATTTTCACAGTCATATAAGTAATGTTACGGCTACGGGAAGACCCGCTTACTTTTAATTATTTCGGAATGGTACCCAAACGGGTGACCATAGCTTCGGTAGCCCCACTTGGGAAATGAATACGAAAATAACTACTATGATAATTTCAGTAGGCGTGTTTATCCCTATTAATTTATGTTGGTGGTTTACATTCCTCGTCTACCCGTTGTTGCGATTACATTACAGACGGCCTCGTACAACTAAACTACTGCTCCCTTCCTATTACTACACACACTTTAGCTCAGAGGGTTAGAAGTGATAGACGGCCTCGTACAACTAACCACTGCTCCCTTCCTATTACTACACACACCTCGGAGGGTTATAAGTGATAGATGGCCTCGTACAACTAAACTACTGCTCCCTTCCTATTACTACACACACATCAGCTCAGAGGGTTAGAAGTGATAGATGGCCTCGTTCAAGTAAACTACTGCTCCCCTTCCTATTACTACACATACCTTAGCTCAGATGGTTAGAAGTGATAGACTGCCTCGTACAACTACACTTCTCCCCCATCCCCATCCCCTTGCCATTACTACAGCTACATTAACTCAGGAAGGTCGGAATGATAGACCCCTTAGTACTAAACCAGTACGCCAACTTTCACCATACCCAAAAGGACTGCCGCATTAGGACCACTCACATTATCCTCCGCCACAGCACCCTGCAACTGGCTCACACTTATCGCTGATGTTAAGCCTACATTTGTATTAGGTACTATTGTTACGGTGGACCTATTATGCGATTTTGGTTATGAATAGGGAGCTCAAGGGCGAAAGCCTTCTTTCCTTAATAAAGTGACTCAAAGTGACTTCCTGCTCCCCTTCCTCTTACTACACATACCTACGCTCAGAGGGTTAGAAGTGATAGACGGCCTCGTAAAACTACACGTCTCCCCCATCCCCCTTGCCATTACTACAGATACATTAACTCAAGAAGGTCGGAATGATAGACCTCTTAGTAATAAACCCGTATGCTACCTTTAACCATACCCAAAAGGACTGCCGCACTAGGATTACTTACATTATCCTCCGCTACATTATAAGCCACAATTACTACAGAAATGCCCCTTATGCTTAATTTACACAAGACACACCATGTACATATAAAAAATTCTTACCGACATGTCACTACCACACAGACTACATACCCACAAGCACTTACTTAACCGCACCAATCAGACACGAATTATACCCGCCACATTCTATGCAACATCCCTCCCGTACAACACGGATTCCCCATACCCAAAAAGGTCATTCACAATAACAAAAAAGATAATATCGAACAATCGTAGGTAGTGGCCCTAAAGAGGGCCTTTGTTGCGTTCCCATTCTGATTCTTCCATTCCAAGCGACGTCTGATTTCAAAATACCTCTCGTTTCCCGCAATTGCCTGTAAACCTCATTTAAAGGACATAACAGTTTTTTCCAGTCCCCAAGTATTCTTACTATAAAACCGTAACACCTACAATGTATAGATATTTTATTTCATGTTTTTCTAGATTTGCTTCCTAGAAGTCAGGTTTTTTTCACTTAAAACAAACTCCTTATTTCGCACACTATTGACCTAGCAAAAGACCAAAACAAATACAATGGTCACTGCGAAAGAAGGGGTTTGGGTTAGGTTTTTTCCTGCCTTCCGGGGTTTTTGACGGCGCCAAAGATGTGCTTTACAAATAAACCTTATTACATTACATTATAATAAACATATTATTATTATTATATCACAAAATAACGTTCCTTCTTCATATTCATCACACGTTACCTTCCTTTCGGTCTCCAATGGATAAGCCGCTGCAACGTGATCCAAATATAACTCCCAAGCCTCCTCCAACTCCATTTAATGCAGCCAAAACCATAGCCGGTATTGGACCTCGTTTACGCGGGCCCACACACTTCAACCAGCTACTGGTCCTCCTTCCCGAAGCTTCCTTTTTAACCTACACCACTACGCTGCGATTGGATTAGTATGCCATCCAGTGGTTGGATCCACAAAATTTCGAGAGTGGTTGGCATTTGAATGACTGTAGCCTTCCTTCTCAAGATGACTATAACCTTTCCATTCATCTGTGACAACTGTGCTTCCAAGATTAATCCACTTCCTTATCACAGGACGCAATTCTCTCCAACCTCTTCCATTCCCTTGCTCCACAACCGCTGCTCTCTGTCGAAAATCATCCATCCCGAGGAGCCAGAACCGCCGCTTCCGACGGCCAACATTTTGCTTCCGACGGCTTATCAAAGTCTCATCTATCTAAATCTCTATGCCATCTCCTCCAAGACGTCGGTAGGTTTTTCATAGAATCCTGCTGCAGACATCTCGACAAAAACCCTATTACCATACTGCCTTTGTATGTGCGATTCGTAAATCTTCCTTACATACCGTCACTCGTGTTCCTCGTAAAAACGCCAACCATATCTTTAAGAGAGTCCTTATTGTCAATCGACTGCATTCGAACACTGATGCAGTCATCAACGCACTTTTCTTTCTGCACCTCAGACATCGAAATACGTAGCCATCGGTATGCTGCCTAAACACTTGTTGCTTCATCCACCTCCGATAGCGACATTTCAATACCTACAGCAGCAGTCCTCTATCTTGACAGTACTCCGTTACTCGCTACGCTTTCCGTTCTGCTCCTTCTTTCCATTCGCGGCTGAGCTTTTCTACTCCTGCTAAATTAGAGAATAACGCATAACCTATTGACTACGACAACAATTCCCCCGTCGATTTCGACGACAGGCACCACGCATTCCAAAAAGCCGCAGCGAACGCTGAAGCAAGCCGCAACATACCCAGAGGCAAGCTGGGCAAGCAACACGAAAGCGACAGCAAGCAGGAGCAACGCAGACAACTACCGCGAGAGAAATAGGAGTTAAGGCAGACTCGCGCAGAATCTACCCACTCCCACCACCGTATCCGGTGTAAAGAAAAAGTGAATAAGACCGGAGGTGAGGGGGTAGATAGCTGGCCCGATAAACACTCAACACGCGCACACTTAACACAGCCACCTCGCTAGGTATGCTCCCGCCTTCGCAGGAGTGTTGACTACTACACACACAAACATTACACTACCTTCTTCATAAATAACAGCACACTAACACTGTCTATTTCAGTAACACCTAAAAATAATAATTCCTATTATTTACCATAACCTCTTAGCATGCACAAAACTTAATGCATACACCTACACATTTATTCAACACAAACTTTCATTCCAAAAATATGCACTAACACACTTTTCAAACTATATTTGCCTCATAATCTGCTTGCCGATTTTATATTTAACACTACAATCATTTCACAATCCCATACACTCAGTTACTTACCGCACATAACCACTCACAACCTCACGTTCATTTCACTACAATTACTCTATTTCTCCATTGAAAACAAATTAAGCATAACACGTACAACCCATTGATAGCTATTCCACTTACAATATCATTTGCATTAACCACTATAAAACACAAACTTCCACGCAAACTTACACTTTCTCTGCATTTGGTTGTAAATTTTCCTTGTCAGCATCACCAACTCCTACATCACGCGAATTTCCCTGACCAATGCATCCTTCACACGTTTGTCCAATAGTCGTCATAATTGTCCAGTTCACACACACACACGATCCTCAACTCCACAACCCTGACCTTGAATTCTAGTGGCTTACGCAGACCTTGACTCCTGAACCGCTAAAATTAACTCTCACCGCCTCATTCATTTGTCTCAATCTTACATAATGCACAAATCCTCCTATATTTTTGATTTGCGCGGTCAATGCGGCCGCTATAAAGCGCCCGCAATTAACACATTCAATCAAATTTACGCTATTTTTACACTTATTTCTCCGTACATAATTTATTACCCATCCCTTTTTACCACGCAAAAACCCCCTAAATACCACCAGTCCCGTAAGACAGAAGACTCGGGTTTCACAAACCTGGATAGGGCTACACAAGCTACTTTTGCCCCCAAACGAAGCCTGAATCAATTCTACATACGTGTGGTTGGGACAAGCTGAACAAATTTACTTTATCCTTCTCCAATAGAATGCCCCAATCATGGAATATCCTGCTCGCAGATCAGAAAATTAGACAGCTTCGGTGTCGCGGAAACAAGTCCGTAAAAATGGAACCTCGCAACCATCGATGAAGTCTGATTCTGCCGATTAGACCCTCCTCCAAGGTGAACTTCCAAAAACAGAACAACAAGTCGCCTCCATAACCAAGGACAGTTAGCGGAACGACTGTTCTACCTGGTGCACAGAACAGGGTCAAATTAACCAGGATTGTCATTGTCTGCTGCCCACTA
>JAYGXS010000003.1:84466966-84492065 GCA_036362985.1 Ligula intestinalis
TTGTATTAGGTACTATTGTTACGGTGGACCTATTATGCGATTTTGGTGATGAATAGGGAGCTCAAGGGCGAAAGCCTTCTTCCCTTAATAAAGTGACTCAAAGTGACTTCCTGCTCTCCTTCCTCTTAATACACATACATACGCTCAGAGGGTTAGAAGTGATAGACGGCCTCGTAAAACTACACGTCTCCCCCATTCCCCTTGCCATTACTACAGCTACATTAACTCAGGAAGGTCGGAATGATATACCTCTTAGTACTAAACCAGTATGCTACCTTTAACCATACCCAAAAGGACTGCCGCATTAGCATCACTTACATTATCCTCCGCTACATTATAAGCCACAATTACTACAGAAATGCCACTTATGCTTAATTTACACAAGACACAACATGTACATATAAAAAAATTCTTACGGACATGTCACTACCACACAGACTACATACCCACAAGCGCTTACTTAACGACACCAATCAGACACGAATTATACCCGCCACATTCTATGCAACATCCCTCCCGTACAACACGGATTCCCCATACCCAAAAAGGTCATTCACAATAAAAAAAAGATAATATCGAACAATCGTAGGTAGTGGCCCTAAAGAGGGCCTTTGTTGCGTTCCCATTCTGATTCTTCCATTCCAAGCGACGTCTGATTTCAAAATACCTCTCGTTTCCCGCATTATCACAAAATAACGTTCCTTCTTCATATTCATCACACGTTACCTTCCTTTCGGTCTCCAATGGATAAGCCGCTGCAACTTGATCCAAATATAACTCCCAAGCCTCCTCCAATTCCATTTAATGCAACCAAAACCATAGCCGGTATTGGACCTCGTTTACGCGGGCCCACACACTTCGACCAGCTACTGGTCCTCCTTCCCGAAGCTTCCTTTTTAACCTACACCACTACGCTGCGATTGCATTAGTATGCCATCCAGTGGTTGGATCCACAAAATTTCGAGAGTGGTTGACATTTGAATGACTGTAGCCTTCCTTCTCAAAATGACTATAACCTTTCCATTCATCTGTGACAACTGTGCTTCCAAGATTAATCCACTTCCTTATCACAGGACGCAATTCTCTCCAACCTCTTCCATTCCCTTGTTCCACAACCGCTGCTCTCTGTCGACAATCATCCATCCCGAGGAGCCAGAACTGCCGCTTCCGACGGCCAACATTTTACTTCCGACGGCTAATCAAAGTCTCATCTATCTAAATCTCTATGCCATCTCCTCCAAGACGTCGGTAGGTTTTTCATAGAATCCTGCTGCAGACATCTCGACAAAAACCCTATTACCATACTGCCTTTGTATGTGCGATTCGTAAATCTTCCTTACATACCGTCACTCGTGTTCCTCGTAAAAACGCCAACCATATCTTCAAGAGAGTCCTTATTGTCAATCGACTGCATTCGAACACTGATGCAGTCCTCAACGCACTTTTCTTTCTGCACCTCAGACATCGAAATACGTAGCCATCGGTATGCTGCCTAAACACTTGTTGCTTTATCCACCTCCGATAGCGACATTTCAATACCTACAGCAGCAGTCCTCTATCTTGACAGTACTCCGTTACTCGCTACGCTTTCCGTTCTGCTCCTTCTTTCCATTCGCGGCTGAGCTTTTCTATTCCTGCGTGCAAAATTTACGAAAGCTAAATTAGAGAATAACGCATAACCTATTGACTACGACAACAATTCCCCCGTCGATTTCGACGACAGGGACCACGCATTCCAAAAAGCCGCAGCAAACGCTGAAGCAAGCCGCAACATACCCAGAGGCAAGCTGGGCAAGCAACACGAAAGCGACAGCAAGCAGGAGCAACGCAGACAACTACCGCGAGAGAAACAGGAGTAAAGGCAGACTCGCGCAGAATCTACCCGCTCTCACCACCGTATCCGGTGTAAAGAAAAAGTGAATAAGACCGGAGGTGAGGGGGTAGAGGGCTGGCACGATAAACACGCAACACGCGCACACTTGACACAGCCACCTCGCTAGGTATGCTCCCACCTTCGCAGGAGTATTGACTACTACACACACAAACATTACACTACCTTCTTCATAAATAACAGCACACTAACACTGTCTATTTCAGTAACACCTTAAAATAATAATTCCTATTATTTACCATCACCTCTTAACATGCACAAAACTTAATGCATACACCTACACATTTATTCAACACAAACTTTCATTCCAAACATATGCACTAACACACTTTTCAAACTATATTTGCCTCATAATCTGCTTGCCGATTTCATATTTAACACTACAATCATTTCACAATCCCATACACTCAGTTACTTACCGCACATAATCACTCACAACCTCACGTTTATTTCACTACAATTTCTCTATTTCTCCATTGAAAACAAATTAAGCATAACACGAACAGCCCATTGATAGCTATGCCACGTACAATATCATTTGCATCAACCACTATAAAACACAAACTTCCACGCAAACTTACACTTTCTCTGCATTTGGTTGTAAATTTTCCTTGTCAGCATCAACAACTCCTACATCACGCGAATTTCCCTGACCAATGCATCCTTCAAACGTTTGTCCAATAGTCGTCATAATTGTCCAGTTCACACACACACACGATCCTCAACTCCACACCCCTGACCTTGAATTCTAGTGGCTTACGCAGACCCTGACTCCTCAACCGCTAAAATTAACTCTCACCGCCTCATTCATTTGTCTCAATCTTACATAATGCACAAATCCTCCTATATTTTTGATTTGCGCGGTCAATGCAGCCGCTATAAAGCGCCCGCAATTAACAAATTCAATCAAATTTACGCTATTTTTACACTTATTTCTCCGTACGTAATTTATTACCCATCACTTTTTCCCACGCAAAAACCCCCCAAATACCACCAGTCTCGTAAGACAGAAGACTCGGGTTTCACAAACCTGGATAGGGCTACACAAGCTACTTTTGCCCCCAAACGAAGCCTGAATTAATTCTACATACGTGTGGTTGGGACACGCTGAACAAATTTACTTTATCCTTCTCCAATAGAATGCCCCAATCATGGAATATCCTGCTCGCAGATCAGAAAATTAGACAGCTTCAGTGTCGCGGAAACAAGTCCGTAAAAATGGAACCTCGCAACCATCGATGAAGTCTGATTCTGCCGATTAGACCCTCCTCCAAGGTGAACTTCCAAAAACAGAACAACAAGTCGCCTCCATAACCAAGGACAGTTAGCGGAACGACTGTTCTACCTGGTGCACAGAACAGGGTCAAATTAACCAGGATTGTCATTGTCTGCTGCCCACTAATGATAGACTCCATCGGCGGAAAACGTTATATGAAGACATACACACCCAGCTCCCAACTGATTGTGTCACAGACGACCGGAATAAAGATCCCTGTCAAAAGAAAACCCTGTATTCACGAGAACGCATCTATCCAGCGCATGCCATACGATTGACGACCGTTACGGCTCTGATCTCCCACGGAAACCATCTTTCTCCTGTAATTGAACAGGGTCTTATCTAAGTGGCAGCGGAAGAATGTACTGGACGGCTCGCCACAAGGTACCGATGGTTTGCTTTCGAATTTAACCAATACTTTCTGAACTAGATAAAACGAATTATTATATCAATATAAACCCCCAGATGGTCATACAACTGATATTTATTAAGGAAATTCAACCGTATATTGGCGGAATTTAAATAAAAATGAAAACCCAGGCTGCTGAAAACGTAAAATTAGATCATTGGTAGAAGTCAAAGGTACCTAAAGACGGTCTTAACATCGAAACATGCCATTATCTGACCCTTTTGTATGACTGTGCTTAATTCCCTGGTACAAAAGTAATGCGTCAAAAGATTGAATGTGTTTGAAAACGACAAGACCCTACTCTCTAAGATTGGGCCCCAAAGGACGTACGTTATTCATTGCCTAATCTGAAGCATTTTTAAGGAAGAACAAAGGCTTTAAAAGGCCTTCGTATAAACCGTGCACCAGGTAGGAACTATCAGTTTCTACTCCTTCTTCTTCACTTAAAACAATCCAAGAACACGAAGCAGAAGTCAACGAAGATATCGGATGTAATGTTTTCGTACAAAAATAAGTGGCAGAGAAGATCTTTACAAAAAAGATAACAGCCATAATTCTACAAGTTTAAATTCTTGAAAATAATAAAATACAACGTCAATATATGCATACACGTACGAGATGCACTGAACAGTCAGGGGCATAGACTAGGAGGGATTCTCGGGCTTCTCTCGCTTATGCTCTAAAACGAGAAAACAAATTAATCAGAAAAATAAAACGGTAAACAGCGTTAAAAAAGGTCAGGCCGCTACCGCCGTGCCCGATGCAAGGTTATCCGCGTCACTGCCATCTGTTTAAGAAGTATGACTTGGTATTAATTAGCCACAGGTAGGCACAACTTCCAGTCCATTTTCAGCAACTTATCAATGAGTCAAGTGGATTCTAGTCAAGCAGGCCACTTAAAAAACAGTCTGTATTTCAAGCAGCCATGGAAAATCCGAAGTGCTTTAGAACATCCTCTACTAAAACAGGAGTAAGCTACACTGACAGGCAAAAATTCTGTGAAACTGATACCACTGCACAATCCAACTGAGTTATGCTCAACTCATCAGTTAGTTCTCGGTTATCTCTCAGTTGTTTGCGGCATAACTTGAATACGCAAATGTAGCTTAATTCATCGAAGCAGGGCTTTTAATATCGGCCAGTTTTTGAATTTTGAAATAAACAAATATTTTTTCCAGATACGAGCATTATAAAGTACTCGAAATAAGTAGAATTTTGTGAGGCAATCTTGAGCTAAACATCGGCAGCACAAGACGCCTAGTCTTTATTTCTCAGTCTAAAGGAAGACAGACGTCGAAATAAAAGGGAAGACGTACTCCATAGTAAAGCTGAACTATCCTAATGATAGTTAAAAACAAAGCGACAGAGAGAGAGTCTGCAATCAGATGAACTACAGAAGCCTGCTGTGGTGCACGGGTTGAACGGTCAATAACCCGCATTCTCCGAATTTACGAGAGCAAAGAAACTGTCTTCGCCTAGACTTATAAAAGGACGGATGATGCAAGTCAACGAAGGGTACCTGAATGCAATCGTTCGAGATGCTTCTTCAGGGATCCATTTCGCGTAAATGTTTCACCACAAATTGCGCACAAAAACGCTCGCAGTTCTAAAACCGAAAGAATACAAAAGTTTACAAGATACTAGAGCGCTCAAACATGTGGCTGTGCTCGATTTAACTCCCACACAGGCGATAAGAATGTCCGCTGATCTGATCCATGGGATACGGGGAGCAGAATGCAGAAATTAGAAGAAACAGCACTTTCGCTACGTAACTCTTAGTTTTAGTTTCAACATGTGCACGACACGTCTATGCTCATCGAAAGGAACAAATGAACATTAAAACAGTTCTTCGAAGTTCTGAACCAGGCAAATTTAAATAGATAAATAGTTCGGACACAGGAACACGGATTGTTCTCTTAATAATGCAGGTGTCATCATGCGAATTGCCAGAGGGATTCCTATTCCCTCACTTCACCCTCCTAGCCCTGACCCTAACCTTAGCCACCATGCGTGCAACCTAATCCAACGGGCCTGATACCCGCGACAGTGGACCAAGGGAATCATAAACCCCGGTAGCTGAGAAGACAATCGAAAGATGCTAAACTGACTGTCTACGCGTGCCACACACGTCCTGGTTCTATAAACATCTAACAGACAATGAGAAATGCGCTAATTTGCCGTGAGCATGAATTCCCCAGGGTCAACTTCTTTCGCTCTCTCCCATGCACCATTCAAGTGCATCTCACAAGAGCAAAAAGACGAAAAAGCCTATAGAATAAAACAAAAAGAGGCTTACTTTTGTGCACGGTGTTGATATGCATCTTAAGGACTCCGCTATTTTTGAAAGAACGGCCACAAAAATCACATGGGAAGTTGCGCACATCTAAAACAAAAACACCTGAGTGGTGAAAGATCCCACCAGGAAGAATTTTTGACATGCTCTACGTAAATTACTATCCCGAAAATTACCGTTTCTGAATCAGCGACCTCAAGATATTAACGCATTTCCGATTGGGAACCTAACGCTTAACGTAGGCGGGTTCAGGTCCATTGATTGGTTCGTGAGCGGTTAGCAGTTAGTTATCCCTCAAACTATTCTTAGCCAACGGGATATTCTTATCCTCCTGCTCAGAACAGGGTGTAGCCATTCAGGTCATCCTTACGGTTACCTGCACGCCCAAAATTCCTGGGGGTCTAGGAAAGTTACCTATGTGAAATTCACGGGTTTACTGAATACCTAAAAGGGTACCCACGGTGTTTGATTTAAGTAGTCCATCAGCGAGCCACCGAATCTGAATTTCAGCCCTGATAGGGACAGCGGTATCCTGTCAAATCTCATGATAGATTTAAACACGTAAGGTATTTTACAGTGAGAAAGACGCTAATTTGGCCAGATCCAGATTAGCTCGCTTTCTTTCTTTGCTCTTTGTCATGAACCAGTAAGAGCAGTGTGATACAAACATACAAACAGAAAACACAGGGCAGGCAAACAGACGAGGAGAAAGCCCATAAAATAGAAAGAGGCGTACTTTTGTGCACAGTGTTGACGTGCGTGTTCAGGGATCCCTTCTGTGTGAATGAATGGCCGCAAATATCACAGGGAAAGTTTTGCAGATCTGAAACAAAAACAACAGAGTGAGAGACTTAAATGTATCAGAGGCTAGGTTTACTTGCTCCAAGGTTTCCTTTACGTTCACAGATACTGCAAGTTATCATTCTACAAGAAAGACTATAATAGCAGAATATCAAACCAGGAACAAACGTTAACCGGCTCTCTGCTTTCTCATGCAACAACCAATTGAGTGTCACAAGAAAATATTAAAAAACGCATAGCAGGCAAAAAGAGTCGAGGGAAAGCCTGAAGAAGCAAACAAAAAGAGAGGCGTACTTTCGTGCACAGACTTGACGTGCTTAGCCAGCGCAGTCCTCAAATTGAAAGAGTGGCGACAAATATCACAGGGAAAGTTCCGCAGATCTGAAACAAATAAGAGAAGAGTAAGATGATAATTAAAACGTGCATTCTACAAATAAGGCAAATATGAGGGCGCCAGCTTGTAGAAGTTATGAAGAAAGGATCATATGCCGTCAACTGCCAAAAAACCTTTCATTCCTCGCTAAAATCTATTCAACGAGCAACCCAAAAACAGCATAGTTACTGTAGCGACTCACACGGCAATCTGACTTTGATTCTATGCGTTACAGACAGAAAAAAGGCGTTGCGAATGAAACAAAACATGCATTAAAATGAACCTGTTTAAGTCAGAAAAGGCGCACTTTTGTGGACACCATCAATATGATTCTCCATGTCTGTCTTCCGCGGAAATGCATTGCCACAGATCTCACATTTGAACTCGCGTAGTTCTACAAAATTTAAAAAAAAAACAAATTAAATCGTTTAGGATTTTGCAAACTGGACAGAGACATTAGATGCCGATTTTACTGCCCTCATAAAAGAACAACGGCTTTATTACTTATCAAAGTCACTCAATCGAGCCTGGCTTGACACAGTAGGTACTTAATAATTTTAAGTATTGATACAAGCAAACATGCAAGTCCCAGAATAACTGAGAAGTAGAAGAAAACTCGACTGCTGGTACACTATGTTTATTTGCCTGACGTTTCGAAATCCATTGCCGATTAATCTTCAGAGGAATACCCACAAAACCGTAGCAGAAGCAGTTTGTGTGCACAGGGTTCCGCCGTAAAAACGTACAGAAAAAAAATTGGTAAATGCGTTGGGTGTGTTCTGATTCGTCGCGTCAGCCATGACCATCTAGCCTTGCGGTGTTGGCAAAAGATGGTGTAGTGGCCCGCCTGTTCTCCGTACGGCGAGTTGCTTTGGCCAAATTTAGTCTCAACACCGAATATGGATTGGGTAAATCGTTGCATGTATTAATGGATTGGGGACCCGTGAATCATGACTCAAGTAATTCTCGGCTTACTCGATTGTCACTTCTTGCGAGAATTTTGGCCTCATCAAATTTGAATGTATGGCCGGGTCTCATCGAATGAGCCGCAACTTGAGAATTGGCATCATTTCGCCTCACTGCTGCCGCGTTTTTGCCAATCCGCGTCTTGAGAAGCCTGCCAGTTACTCCGACGTAGTTGCTTTGCCCGCAACTGCATCAGATCCTGTAGACAACTCCCGATGTTTCTTTCCATGGCAGGGAGTCTTTTGGTTTCATAATCTGATGCCTTATGGTTGCTTCCGGCCTGTGTGCGACTCCAACTCCAAATGGTGCTAGAAGGCGGCCGACAGCCTCCGACACGTTTTTGACGTACGGGATCGCTCGCCAAAATTTGGGGGTCGTGTGACTTTGTTGGCCATCTCGCTTTCGCAAGCACTGGTTGACAAGCCCCAATCCATTAACAAATGCAACGATTTACCCTATCCATATTCGGTGTTGAGACTAAATTTGGCCAAAGCAACTCGCCGTACGGAGAACAGGCAGGCCACTACATCATCTTATGCCAACACTGCAAGGCCAGATGGTCATGGCTGAGGCGACGAATCAGAACACGCCCAGCGCATTTATCGATTTTTTCTGCAAGTTTAAATTTTACTGCGGAACCCTGTGCACACACAAACTGCTTCTGCTACGGTTGCGTGAGTACTTCTCTGAAGATGAATTTGCGACGAGTTGTCTTCTACTTCTCAATTTTAAGTGCGCAGGATCTGCATGTGGTTCAACGCGGTAGTTTCTCAAAGACAGCACATTTTTGTTCGGTAAACCCCAAGACAATCCTGACAAACACAGAGCAGGCAAACAGACTCGGGGAAGACTCGAAGAAACAAACAACAAGAGGAGTACTTTTGTGCACATTGTCTATGTGCTTCTTTAGGGCGCCCGCCCGTTTGAATGAAAAGCCACAAACATCACACGGGAAGTTTCGCAAATCTGAAACAGAAAACGGTAGAGTAGGAGACTTCAATTTACAAAGACCGGATTTTTTTGCTCCAATGTTTTTTTAAGTTAAATGATAATAAAAATAATTAAAAGTTCACAAGAAACGCAGTATATTAAGGCTAAGGAAAAAGGCGGCGACTTCACGAAATCGTGCATTTTTGCTTGGACACGGATGTTTGGAACCCTAACAATTCAAATCTACAAGTCTAGGTCTGCTCACTGTTTCTTGAGTTATGTTGTACATACCATTTTTGGATGAATTAGTTAGCAATAAATAGAGATGGCTTGTACAGCCGACAGGAAACGAGTCCGTTGCGCGAACCTATCAACAAGCCGGGCACTGGCTAACACGGCGTTAACACAAGAGAATCATTACAAACACAGAGGGGGCAAAACGACTATGGGTAGGCTTGAAGAAGAAAACAGAAAGAAACGTACTTTCGTGCACACTCTGGACGTGCCTCTTCAGGACTCCCTTTCGTTTGAAAGAATTGCCGCAAACATTGCAAGTAAAATTATGCAAATCTGAAACAATAAGCAAAATAGTAAGAGAATTTAGTAAAACAGTCTACAAGAACCACACCAAATAACCGAATGATCGCGCTGTAAATTAACATAAACAGTATCTGCGTAAAGTAATATCCCAAATATTAATGTGTCGCAATATGTGACCTCAGGATATTTGCGTATTTTTGCTTGGGACCCTAATAAGAAGCAAGCAACAGCCAGTAACGAAGAGAGGAGCTTGCGGTGCTAATTGTCAGAAAACCCGAAGGTTCTCTTTTGAATGTAGAGCAACACCATGAACTTCGCATGAAGTACGCTCCTTAAGGTCGATCACAATATAATGGAGCTAGCAAACCCCTTGAAATACATGACGCCAGTTTTTACCACGGCCTGTTAGGCTTCAGAAATTGCAAAGAGTATTCAGTTAATCCATTTAACAAGCAACCGAAAGGTTCAGTAGATGCCGCGTATCCTGAAACATTTTAACTTATGCGAAAGACTGATACTCTTTCGCTAATCGGTATTGACTCAGGTTGTGATACTGATTATCGTGTAGTCTATTCTTAAGTCATTTCAGTTATGATACGAGGCGGGCTTTTTAATGAGCTTCGTTCTGACTACCAGCAAAAAGTATCTATTGTAAAAACTGGCTACTTAAGTAGTATGCCTTTTTATCATTGATTTTGACTGTCTTTATAAATTAAAATATACTTTATGGAAAAATGTCTGCAAAAATTATGTCTTGTACTTGTTTGATGGAAAATTACGCCTCCTTTAAATTTATACTCCAAAAAAGGGTAACTGTCGGTTTTAAATTAGTTGCTAATTATGAGCTTTTTTACGATTGCTAGGTCTTCATCAATAATACATCGTATCCGTCAATTTAGTAGTGCTGCCTATAATGCATAAAGTATAATCCACATCTATTTCAATACTTTATGACAACTATGTGACTTCTTCCTTCAATAGTAGGCGAAAAAGTACTTTTCCTTAAACAGGATGTACACAGTGCGCAGTGTTTAAACCTTGAATTCGAGTGTAGCAGTCACTAGGTTAGAAAATTATTTCCTAATTGAGCAATTTTTTAAAACCGTAAGATACCCTTTTTGAGTATAAATTTAAAGAAGGCCTAATTTCCTTTCAAAGAAGTACAAGACATACATTTTTCGCGCGTGTTTTCCATAAAATATATGTGAATTTATAAAGGCAGTCAAAATCCATGATAAAAAGGCATGCTACTTAAGTAGCCAGTTTTTACGATAGATACTTTTTGCTGGTAGTCAGAAAAAAGCTCATTAAAAAGCCCGCGTCGTGTCATGACTGAAATGACTTAAGAATAGACTACACGATAATCAGCATCACAAACTGAGTCAATACCGATTAGCGAATGAGTATCAATCCTTCACATAAGTTAAAATGTTGCACGATCCGCGGCGTCTACTGTACATGCAGCTACTGCACAGATAACACAGCGGTCTGACTTTGAGTGTAAAAAGCAAACAACGCAATGTGGCGGACAAGGGGCTAGGAAGGCAGAAGTTATTGAGGCGACATCAAAGTCTCTGTAAAGACGAGAAGTGACGGGTTCCCTTCTATTTTCCTCCGAGTCTTGAGTGAAGGCGCGCAAAAATTCGAAGTGAAACGATACAGAAAAAAAAACATGCATTTACAAAGTAATCTGTTCAAGTTAGAAGAGACGTACACTAGTCGCCATAATTCACGCAACATTTCGACGTAGGCGAAAAATTGATTTTTTTTCGCTAATCGATATCGGCTCACGTTGTGATACTGATTACCGTATAGTCTGTTCTGAAGTTTATTCCGTCATGATAGGACGCGGGCTTTTTCACGAGTTTCGTTCTGATTAACAGCAAAAAGTATATATTGTAAAAACTGACTTCTTAAGTTTTATGCCTTTTTATCATTGATTTTGAGTGCCTTTATAAATTCAAGTATATTTTATGGAAAACGTTCACGAAAAAATATTTCTTGTACTTGTTTGGTATCAAATTACGTGTGATTTAAAGTTTATACTGAAACATAGGGTAGCTTTTGGTTTTAAAAAAAGTTGGTCAATCGTCGAATAATTTTCTAAACTAGTGACTGCTACACACGAATTCAAAGTTTAAACACTGTGCTATGTGTACATCCTGTTTAAAGAAAAGTACGTTTTCGCCTACTATTTGAGGAAGAAGACGCATAGTTGTCATAAAATATTTTTAAAAAATGTGAAAAAATATTTTACGCAGTATAGGCAGCATCAAAAAATTGACGGATACGATGTATTATGAACAAACACATCACAATTGTAAAAATGTTCATAATTAGAAACTTTTTATAACCGAAAACTACCCTTCCTTTGAGTATAAAATTTAAAGAAGTCGTTATGTGCTATCAAACAAGCGCAAGAAATATTTTTTCGTGCATGTTTTCCATGAAATATATTTGAACTTATAAAGGCAGTCAAAATCTATGATAAAAGGCATACTACTTAAGTAGCTACTTTTTACAGTATATACTTTTTCTTGGCGGTCAGAAAGAAGCTCATTAAAAAGCCCGCGACGTGTCATGACTGAAATGACTTTAGAATAGAGTACATGATAATAAGTATCACAACCTGAGCCGATACCGATTAGCTAAAGAGTATCAAAGTTTCGCCTATGTCGAAATGCTGCGTGAATTGTGGCGTCTACTGTACTTTTGTGGACAGTATTTATATGTGTCTCCAAGTCTCCCTTCCGCGGAAATGCACCGCCACAGATCTCACAAATGAACGCGCGCACCTCTGTAAAAGGAAACAAGAAGAAAATGGTTTCATGTTTCTATGGGCGGCAGAGTCGGCATGCCGGGTTTATCCCCTCATCCCACAAAATTAACGACGATGTCAGTCCGAAAGATAGGCACTTGGCTAACCCCGGATTTACGCATCAAGTGCGTGGGTACTCAACTACCTTAAAGTGCTAAGTTGACTTACCGCATTCTCTTACACCAAATCTAGCTTACTCTAAAATTCTCGCAATTCTTAAACAACAAAAAAAAACTACAAAAGGCATTAGCTAAAAGGAGCAGTGCGTTTTATTCCTCCATAGTAACTGGACTGCTTTTTGCTTGCTTATACTTTCGCAAAAGATGATAACTTGAACTACAGAGATACCAGTAGAACACCTTTCAGGTACCAAATGAATTGTTTCGGAGGGCGGAAGGGCAATACGCATACCAGATTCGGGAACAATCAGAAACGACCAAATGACGAAGATGCCCCCTTTTCAATAAGTATTCCGGTGGAAAAAGGGAAACAGAAAGAGACAGATAGGAGAATGGAGGCATTGCGAATGAAACAAAACGTGCATTGAAATGAATGTGCTCAATCCAGAAAAGGCGCACTTTTGTGAACATAATTGATATGCTGCTCCATGTCCCTCTTGCGCGAAAATGCATTGCTACAGATCTCACATTTGAACTCGCGTACTTCTGTAAAAGGAAAAATACAAAAACAGATTAATTAATTTGGGTTTTTTTTAAGTGAACAGAGTCGTAAAACTACCGATTTAACTGCCCTCTTAAATGGACAAAAGTTTAGTCCGAAGGAAAGACGCTAAACCAAGCCTGGTTTTACATAGCAAGTGCTCAACAATTTTAAGTAAGCAGGATCTGTATACGATTCAACGCGATGTCTTCTCAAAGACAGAAGGCATAAAGACCAGGGAAAACTCAAAGAAGCAATCAAAAGAAGCATACTTTCATGCACCGCGTTGACGTGCGACTTAAGGTGTCCACTGCATTTGAAGGAAACCCCACAAATATCACACGGGAATCTTCGCCGATCTGTAAAAAAAGAACAACAGAGTAACCAACCACTATTTACCAGAGGCTGTGTTTACCTGCCCCAATGCTTCCTTTACGTTAGAGGATAATTAAAATTGTAACTTAACCGGAAACACACTATTTATGGCCAGGAAAAATCTGCAACCTCATAAAATCGCCCCTTTTTGGTTTTGACCCTATACAGGACACGGATGCTTGCAAAACTGACACTTAAAATAGGCAGGCCTTGCTCCAATTGTGGTTTCGTGCGCAAAAAGTTGTAAATATAATTTTTTTGCAAGAAGCTTATGAGAAGAATAGTAGTAATAAATGTAAATGGCTTCTATGGCTGACAAGACAGGACACCACCCGGTTTCCCGAACCTATCAACCAGTCGGGCAATTGCTAACAGGCCGTTAAGACGTATGTCTGGGCATGTCAGTTATTTTTACAGTGAGAAATGTGCTCACTTGCCATGATTATGAATTCTGCAGTGCTAGGCTTGCTCGCTCTGGTTTTCTGCCCCCTACCATGCACCAGCTAATTGTGGGTCACAAAAGATATTGGCGAATACAGAGAAGGCAAAAAGACGACGGGTGGGCACGAGGAAGGAAACACAAATTGACGTACTTTCGTGTATACTCTGTACGTGCCTCTTAAGATCTGTCTTCCGTTTGAAATAATTGCCACAAATATCGCGGGTGAAATTTTGCAAATCTGAAATGAAAAGCAACATATTAAGAGATATCAGTGCATCAGAGGCTGGATTTGTTTGTTAGACTACAAAAAACACCCTTATTAGTAAAAAAAGTCAAGCTAGAATTAACGGTAACAAGCTGTGCGTAAATCAATAACCCGAAAATGTGTTTCGCAATAGGCGACCTGACGATATTTACGTATTTTTGTTTAAGATCCTTTTAAACAGCTAGTTACAGCCGGTTATTAAGAGAGGAGCGTGCGTTGCTCTTTGTCAGAAAACCTGAAAGGTCTCCATTTTGAATGTACAGCAACCCTGTGAAGTTCGCATGGGTTGCGCTCCTAGAGATAGATCGCAATACAACTAAGCTAGCAAAGAATTTAAAAAAGGTGACGGCGACAGTTTTACCACCATAGGTTAGGCGTCAGAAATTGCAAATAACACTCAGTTAATCCAGTTAGCAAGCAACCCAAAGTTACATGCAGCTAATGCAGCGACTAACATGGCAGACAGGGAGATGAAAGGCCCAAAATATTAACACGGCACGAACGAAAAATCACGGACTCCCCTTCCTTTCCCTTGACGGGCGAAAATGACAGGTGAAAGGAGACACATCGTGGCCAATGAAACAAAACACGCATACAAATTAATATTTCCAAGTCAGAAGAGACTATTTCTGTGGACAGTATTGATATGCTTCTCCATGTATGCCTTCCGCGAAAATGCACCGCCACAGATATCACAAGTGAATGCGCTCGCATCTGTTAAAGGAAACAAGAAATAAGGATTAACGTTTTTGGGGCGGCAGAGTCAGAATGTCGATTTCCTATACCACTCAGTGCAGTGCGTGGGATATGCATAAAGTTTGACCCGTTGGTCTTCCAAAGTCACCAAATTTTTGTCCCGTACGCTCTTAGCCACGCAAAGGGTCTGTCCCTAAAGCACTCGCGGACCGATATTGTACTTGGCCGCAATGCAAATGCAGGACGGCGATTCGATGGTTTATTACCACGACGTGCCTACTTATTTCATTTAAGTGGGTGTGTTTTACTAGGTTTAGGCTTACTACTAGACTTAAGGTGATTGCTTAGGAAATCCTGCTTGGGCAGTCAACTTGCTCCCGTATTGGTGGATTCCATATGAGCGAAAAGTTGAGCGGGTAATATCGATCCAAGTGTGATTAAACTCATGGCGTGAAACGGGCGTTTGTAGGTTAGTGGTAGAGCCTTAGCCTCCGGCAAAGGCTTTCTCTGATGCGCGGGTTCAAATCCCGCCAAACGCCTAGTTTTTCACACTTGGGTCCACTCAAATTAAGCAAATCTGCCAAAATAACTTAATAATTAAGTCAGCCTAGTAGTCATTCTGGTGGATTCTAGATGATTGCTTAGGAAATCCTGCTTGGGCAGTCAACTTGCTCCCGTATTTGTGGATTCCATATGAGCGAAAAGTTGACCGGGTAATATCGATCCAGGTGTGATTAAACTCATGGCGTGAAGCGGAAATTTGTAGCTTAGCGGTAGAGCATTAGCCTCCGGCAAAGGCTTTCTCTGATGTGCGGGTTCAAATCCCACCAAACGCCTAGAGTTTTTCACACTTGGGTCAACTCAAATTAAGCAAATCTGCCAAACCAACTTAATGAGACTTAAGGTTATTGTCAAGATAAAGATGAGGGCCAGGCACACTTAAGGATTGAATAAGTGGTAAGTTGACCTACTGCATACCGCTACACTCAATCTAGCCCACTCTCAGTCTCACAATTCCAACACAGCAAAAACTACAAAAGACATGAGCTTAAAGGTTCAGTGCGTTTTATTCTTCCCTAGCAAATGGGCTACTTTTTTGCTTGCTTACACGTTTGCAAAAGATGATAAGATGCGTTAGAGACATACCAATTTAATAATTTTCAAGTACCAAATGCATTTTCTCGGAGTGCAGAAGGACACATTGCAATACGCGTACTAGATTAGGGAACAATCAGAAACGACCAAGTGACAAATACTATACATAATCACTGACCATACTAGCGGCACATGTACTTGCCATAAACGGGCACGGTCACCATAGCATGCTATTGGAGGGGCGGTAAAATACGCGAGGAATCAGGCTTTCTTTCGCAAGTTTACAGTCACGGGATAGACGAGACAGCGAGGCCACATCCCGCAATGTTCAATCATACTCCCCGGTTGCCTATCGGAATGATAGATTGCAGATAAAACAAAGGCTTTCAGTATAGGCCAGCTACGAAATAAATCTGACTCTCGTGTCTGAAGAATAAGTAGCCGCGGAACAGGATGGAAAAGACCTTAACCTGGCACACCGACTGCTTATGACAATGTTATGTTTCGATAAGGCCTTGGCTGGCTGTGTCCAGCACGATCACAGATTTACCACGAAAAATCAATACGTTCCATCGGAAGATTATATGATAGCTGTATCACGCATTATTCCAAAATTTTGTCTAAAGGTGCATTACAAAGTATTCCTTATTGAACAGACTTGTAATCTCGATTAACTTGTAAGCCTCTAACGCCGTTGAACAAAACATTTCCGAGCCGTTATTATTCCCCGCATGACTTTCAGGAAAGTATCTCGGTGATGTCCTCGCTGAGAGTTTCCCAAAAGAAAATGACGCATGTCCCAGGCGACTCATTTAAACTGCCCAAAAGGACAAACCCAGACCGATCAGGGTAAAGGCAAAAGAATTAAGCAACATTCATGCGGACTGTGGTCACCTGCTAAATGCATTGTAGGTCCCTGCCAATATGTCCTTGTCATTTGGGGTACCACATTCATGTGAAGATAGAGAATGATGAAACAAAGACGCACCAGAAATATTTTCCTCCAGAGGACTTGTTGCATCAGGGCATTTATTGGGAATAGATAAGCGTGCTGTCGAGTTCAAAGACGCCATTGGAACATTTGAAGAGATTGTTGGCTTGAGCGTTCCATAGTCCAATTCAGCCGGTGACGGGGATGACGCTGGCGAGGGCTTCCACTCATCCCCATTGCTTGCACAGCCACTTCCACTGGATTCACTCCAGTTTTTCTCGGCGTACCGCTGTTGACCTCGAGCCTTTCCATAAAACCAACAAAGTGAGGGTTAATTAAATATGACAGTTTTATATGGCGGTACTGATTGCCAAGTCTAAATGCAATATGGACTGCACAGACTGTCAGAATTACCTGGCTACATCCAAGCACGATCGCTCTGTTGGAAACGTCTTCTTCCTGTAAGAAAAAAGAAAACTTATTGAAGGTAATAATAATACAGGGGCTTGAATAGGATAGGCGTACTGGTAAAGATATTGTCAGCGTTACAAAGCACTGCCATTAAACTGATTGTTCTTATTTGGAAAACAACAGTGCCTGCCAATCTGGTTCACCGTACACAACAGTTCGACCGTCGACTCCGACAACGTCCACTGCGGACTTCAGAGTAGGCTGGAAGCAAGCTTGATGACTTGCGCGCAAATTAAATTTCTGCACCTACCGCACGCCTTCCCCTCTTCCAATTGGTGCCCGTTCCAAGAGCGAGTTCACAATACTGCAGGCAAGAGAAAGCGTAAGCAGCTGGCGGCCCGAAGGCTCAGACCTCACAGTGTGAGTGTGTTATGAAGATTGCATTAAGAAGGAGCCATTCCAGCTAGGCTATCAGTCTGCCATGAAACACATTAATCTGTAATTGACAACGATGCGTACGCGGGCGCATCCACTTCAGGAAACCGGGAATCGTAAGTGAGAATGTTATATTGAATGAATATTTTAAGTGAAGAAAGTCCATCAGTTTTCTACTCATTAACCTATGCTAGAAATGACATAGCATCAGCATCCATCCATGAAAGCAAGGCTCTTCTAACTTCAGGGCTCCTTGCAAGTCCGAGGTTAAACATTGGGGTCTAAGATTGAGTATTCCTTTGGTTCTTTGTCCAGAATACAGAACGCACTCCCTAAGCGACGCGAAAGACGGTCGATAGCAGCCAACAGAATTTGGTACAGCTGACCCCGTTTTATGATCAACTAGAGCGGAAGCCCGGCTTCTCCTTGGCTTCCTTACTGTTGTTGTTTTTTTATGAAGGAAAAAGGCAAGTGTCCTCTGCAGTAAAACCTTTTGAAACAATGTATACGTACGGAGGATAAGCAAACAGTAATGAAAAACGGTATGAAAAGACGGAGAACTGTAATTGTGGCAACGGAGAGAGTGACGTACGGAACCATTAAGGGAAAACGTTGTAGACTTCAAACGGGAACAGTAAGGAGGACACACGTTAAAGTAATAATGGGAGGGACTGAGGCGGGGTAAAACGGTGATGGAGGAACAAAAAAGAGTCGAAGGTTGAGTGACTGAGGAATTACAGAAGGGGAGGGGATAAGTAGGGTATTAATAGGAACCGTAAGGAAGTGGAAGATATAACCATCAGACCAACGCTTCATGGTAAACAACACTCTTCGAAATCCCGTTAGGTGCCCAGACGTATAAATTACGTTTTGAACCAACTCGAGATATGGCAACGTAGAGTTGGCCATGGAGGAAGCACGATTTTTCAAGGTGAAGTCCAGCCACCTTGAAGGTTTGACCTGGGGACTTGTTGATTTGCAGTGCAAAGCAAACCTCCACAGGAAACTGCAGACGCCGGAAACTGACGGTGGCATCGGACGGGATGATGGGAATGCGAGGAATGCAAACAATGTCTCCTTTCGCATAACCGGTAATAATGGTGGCCTCTAGCAGATAGCTCATCAGACACTGGACTGTCAACCTAGTGGCATTGCATAGCCGTGGTGCGTCCAGATTTCTCATTAGCATAATCGGCGTGCCAACTTTCAGAATTAGTTGATGGGAAGGGATGCCAGGTGCTTCCAAACTGTTCAAGAATTTAATTGGATAATTAACGCAATCTGTAGGTTCGACTGTTGCATTGTAGGATTTGTACAGTTTTTCCGCACCTGGCAGAAAGTGGGTTAGTATCTCGTTAATGGCATTGACGAATTTGTTTGTGATGGCCAGGATTCCGCTTTTGCAGAGCCACTCAACGTCTGAGAAGTTGGTTTGGAGGTTATGGAACACTTTTTCGCTTAGGTCTTCGACACTGCTCACCAAATTAGCCACAAAAGCACGGGGGTGTGTCCAGTTGCATCGGTTTCGATTTTACCTCCACTAATCTTCAAGATATTAGTGGATAACTCGCCGGACTCATGGTCAGCATTGAGGTGCACTCTCATGTAGGTCGTGAGTTCCAATGGCTTTACTGTAGACCATAACAGTGAATATTTCAGGCTTTACCTGATCACCTCTGGTACCCCTTTGAATCACAGGTAGAGTTTGACGAAAATCGCCAGATAAAACCATTGTCATGCCATCAAACGGAGCGGTCTTTTCTGTGATATCACGCAGAGTTCCATCCAGCGCTTCTAGTGCAATCCTGTTTGCTATTGTGCACTCGTCCCAAATTATTGCTGAGCATCGCTTCAGCAATTCAGCTGAGCCACTGCCTCTGCTTATTTTACATGTTGCGGTAGCATCGTCGGCTAACCTAAGGGGAAGCTTGAAAACGGTACTGTGAGAAGTTCTGCCACCAGGAAGCAACGTCGCTGCAATACCAGCCGATGCGACAGCTCAAAAATTTTGCCATCTTTGCGCAGTTCGGCAAGGAACAACTTGAGGAAGAAAGTTTCGTCAGTTCCACCAGGGGCATCCAAAAAGAAAACGTGATCACCATTACTGCGACCGTGGACACCGTCCAGAATAGTGTTGAATGCGTGCAGTTGGTCGACGAGTTCATAGAAACGTATACTGCCAGCTCGGTAAGATTTTAGCAAAGCTCACGCTGTAGTTTAGTGGGTAGCTGATTTCCAACGCTCCTGTCAAGCAGAAGGAATCCATATGCTTGAAGTTGCTCACAACCCATGCCAGCCAAGATGTCCTCAAAAGAAATTAGGACCATGTTGAAAATGGCGGAACTAAATTCGATGTGAACACCGCCATTTTGCAACTGCAGCTGATACCGGTAGTCTTCAGACATATCATTTCTGAACTTTAACCACAGGCCGCAAGGGCAGGCCAACTCACAACTCCTAATCAACAAAGCAAGAAGGTGCCGTAGTTAGTTTGGAGTGTTAGAAATAACAGGCTCAGCAATAGCATTCTCCCAACGATTGTCATTTTCAAGTAAACCACGCATTTTGCAGGCTTCTCTGTATGTTAAATACAAAGAAACATCCGCCGTTCGAAGATCTTCAAACGATGTTGGACCCTGAACCTCGTGAAGAAGCATTCGTAGAAAGTAACACTTTTGGTTAGATGGATGAATAATGTAAATCTGACCCAGTTTAAAATCGCATTTGATGCCTGAATGTTCTTCAATCGCCATTCCTTTCTTTCGCCGGGCAAACGCGTGTTGTTTCCAAGTGCAGTAGTAGAGGACATCAACATTAAAAAGCGTCCGGGCAACTTTACACAACTTCAAAAATCGACGTTGATGTGAGAGTACGGCACAATCCAACGGTTATCGATTCCCACACGTCCGTGTCGCCTTGCATTGACAACAGCTGTGAACCCACCAATCTCAGGCCGTCTTCGTCTGTACAGAGGGTAGCCGTCTGCGTCAGTCTGAGTTGTGGCAATGAAACGCTTGGGATACTTTGTTGGTACAAGGGCTGCTGGGGTTCAGCTCACCACATGGACCATGGACTATCTGTGTTTTGACTGTTTCAAACAGAACAGGGTCAGCCGCCAGGTCGGCCAACTCTGCACATACGAATTCTGTCAACATCAGCAGAACGCAATTTTTCCTGCAGCCAGCCTAAAAATGTGTGCGTAAGGTAGTGCTATATTTTGCTACTCGACAGTGTACATGTGGCACCGAAACGCACGGAAAATTTTAAATCTAGTGATGAGTTTCATCATGCTTTTCAATTTCGGCTGAAATACCCGCGCCCACAAATCATGGCGATCTTTGGTCATTTGACCGGGGAACATTTCAGCAGCAATTTCAGGCCAAGATGGGTTGCATGGGGTGAGTGTAATAAATAGATCTGGGCGTTCAAAACGCATAACGTAAACTAAAGCATCTTGAGTTTTCTCATGCATATAGCCAGGTGACCCATTGTGGCTTGAGGGAAAGATGAGAAGTTGACCGCGACCAATATTACCCCCCTCATTAAGGACATTGTCTCTTAAGTAGACGAAATTGTCCGCACGAAGCTTTTTCTGAGAACTTTTTTCGGTTTTTAGCGGTAATTTAGATAAAAGCAAAAACAGGACATAGCGCGAAGTTTGAAATTGTTTGCGAATTTCAAGTCTGTCGAGCTTACGTGTTTTTAGTCTCTATCTCAGTATAGAAGAATTGCTTCTTGGAAATTATTCAAGAATTGACTATATATTTCCAAAGTTTGGAATTTTCTACGTGGAAATCTGAATCCGGTCGCTTTGAAAAATTCCTCCGCTGTTAATTATTTCCAAAGTTTGGAAATTGCTTCTTGGACGTGTCGATTTTGTGAAAAACTCCTCTGCGCCACAAAAATCTGCACATCTCCGAATTTCACGCCGAGGCTGAGTCCTTATATCACTGTGTTGTTATAAACCCTTATCCTAATGTTGTCATAATATTAAGGATAATAGTGACTCTCACGTTAATATAAAAGTGACTCTCACGTTATTCCTAAGGAAATTTTTAACCAAACACATTTCATTGTATCTGTCAGGAACTCAATATTTTACTCTGACTTGCTGTAACCTGCTTGGCTCAGTAAACTTGCACTATCTGGCCAATCGATCTTCTCTCCGCCTCACTCCTACGGGCTCTTTTATTTGGCTTCCGACTTAATTGGCAGTATCACACGCAGGTCGCAACACAAAAAAATCTTACATAACATGGAGACTTTATATGCTACAAGTCCGTTAGCACGAAACGTTTCGCCTCCGCCGGATCTCGAACCCGGGTCGTCAAATCTGGTTATTAGCGGTGTTAGCACCTCAGGCAGCCCGGCCACTTCGACACGGGCCCTTGACAACCATGTTAAGATACGACCAGAAAGTAACTGCCGATATGGCCACTTAGATAATTTTATAAATTCTCCACCTCCCGCCAAACGCCCAAGATGTCTACTACGTTTACCGAAGTTAGACTGTGAGGACTTCGTCCTCCGCCAGGAGTTTTCGGAGATGAAGCAGGAACTTTACCACGAGGTAAATAAACTGAAACAAGAGATAGCCCATCTAAAAACGCATATTTTTTATACAACGGTTAAAACAGCCCTCGTCGGCCAAAAACCGGGGATAAATAAAAGTACATATGCTCAGATAGCCTCGGCCGGTAAACCTGAAACTCGCATATCATCTGCCGAACCAAGTAAACCAGCGGGCGTCTCACTCGATCGCAAAGAATCTAAAATAAATCCGCAGTTTACGCCATTGTTACTCTGCTCAGGCAGCACTAACAATGATCTGCATTTGCGTCCTAGCGTCACATCGTTGCTTGATGCTGCACTAGAAAGCGACGATACAGAGGTCGATAAGATCATGAAGCCAAAAAAGCATAGGGCTAGAAAGGGTCAAAAATCTAAATGGGCCAGGAATGCGCAGTCAGCTAACCCAAAAACCGGCACATCAGGACCCATCAAACCTTTAGTACCGGATACAGATGGCCGCTTGGTCGGAACTCGTGAGCTCGCAACAGATGCACCAGTGAGTCACAAGCAGAATATAGTTGTAAAAGGGGCTCTAGAGATAGCGTCAACAATTGCACAAGATCGAGTTGACGCTGATATTGACTTGGATTTGGACATGTCTGTCAACACGCCTGAAACCTGCATATCGGACCATGTGTCAAGCCCACGGGCTACACCATCGTCACTCGGCTTAAGCGACAGTAGCAATTATCGGGATTTGCATCCTAGCACCACATCGTTGCTCGACTCTGCACAAGAAAGTGATGACCAAGAGTTTGACAAGATCATAACTCAAAAGAGGCATAAGCCTAAGAAAGCCAAACGGTTCACGGGTTTGCATTCAGCTTACCCAATAGCCAGTACATCAGAACCGCGTGTACCGGCTACAATTGCTCCCTCGGCTGAAACACGTGAGCTTGCAACATATGCCCCATTGAGTCGCAATCAGAAAATAGTTGTAAAGGGGGCCCCAGAGTCAGAGTCGTCAATTGCACAAGAACGAATTGACCATGACGTGGGTCTTACGCGAGTGTACGCCAAACCGTTGCTAAAACCAGGCGAGTCTTTCCGCATTCTTAAGGCATTTTGAATAGGGAAGGCTCCAACAGCTGCCGAATCAACTTCTCGGCCACGACCTCTAAAAGTTATTTTAGAAACTGAAGCACAGGCGAAACTCTTGCTAGAGCGCAAACCATCCTTACGGAGTCTGCATTCGCAAGTTTTTTTTTCAGCCGGATTACGAGTTGAAAGAGTGGAGAAAGATGAGACAGCTAATAAGAGAGCTGGAAAAACGGAGAACCAATGGCGAGACAAATCTCAAAATAAGAGAGGGAAAAATAGTTCAGGTCAAAAGGACATCGCTCTGGTCGAAGCCGGTAACAGTGACGGCCTAGCTGTCCCGCCACCGAAACCTCAGACATGCCCTCTTAAATTGGTCGTTTTAAATGCCAGATCACTGATTAATAAAATGCCTCTGCTCCAGACTATGGTTTTCGTCAACCGCCCAGACATTGTTATGGTAACTGAGACATGGGCATCGGCCTCTGTAGCTGACTCAGAACTCTCTGTTCTTGGCTATGAATGCGTTCGGAACGATCGAAACAATGGCCGTGGCGGAGGAAGCTGCATCTATATTAAGCAGCCACTTGCATTTCTCCCGTTGGACTATCCACAATTCACAGCGGTGGAGGAGAGCTGCTGGCTACGAGTTGTTCTAAAAAACAAATACTCCTTACTTGTTGGCTGTGTTTATCGCCCACCTAATGCCAATGCAGACTACGATCTTTGTCTCTCGCAGGCATTTCATGCCGCAGCTGACTTGAATCTTAAGTATTGCTTGATTGCAGGCGATTTTAACCTTCCTGACGTGCAATGGTTTCCACCATCCGGTCCTTCAAAGTTTGAGAACTTACTTGAGGAAATAGATATTGGCATGTGGGATCAGGTAGTCGATTTTCCCACTCGAGGAGCAAACATACTCGACCTAATTTTTTGTAGGGGATGCGAACCACTTTCAGTGTCATCCTTAGACGCACTTGGGAGTTCAGACCATCTTACAGTTGTTAGTGAACTAGAACTGGAGGCGGATGAAACATTTTCCCAAAAGTATAGTTTTTATCATGACTTCCGATCAGCAAACACGGCTGACCTACTGGCACATCTAAACGCTCTCGACTGGTCTGAATTTTTCCAATGTTTGGATGTAAATGTTTGTACTGATGCACTGTACAAAGTGTTGGATCCACTCATCCTCCACTTTGTCCCCCGTAAGAAAGTAATACATGTCAAGGATGAAGTGTACCTTCCTCTGTCTTTCCGTCGTAGGCTGCGTAAACTCTCTCGTCGTTTGCATCGGCAGAACGACACTTCCGTTCTGCCCTTGATCACACTGATCTTTGAGCAGGCCAAGAAGCTCTCCAAAGAAAAGCAGATAGCCGATGAGGCTCACTTCGCTGAACACTTTTCCCTTAATGTTGCGAAACTCTTTTCGCGTACAGTAAAAGCGCAGAGGAAAACGCAACACCCCATACTTCAAGATGCTTTACGAAACCCCATAGCTGACGCTAAGTTGACCGCCGATAGCTTCAATGCGTTCCTATCCAAAACATTTAGTGAAAACTCGTTCGCTGCACCTCCGGTTATCCGGGCTTGGACGGGTGCCATACTCGAAACCATAAGTTTGACCGTCTGGGATGTGACTGTAGCCATTCGTCGTTATCGTCAATCCTATAGTCCAGGACCAGATGGCGTCCCAGTTAGCCTTCTAAAAGCTGAAGCGAATGATATCTTTCCGTCTATTCTTTGTAAGGTATTTAATCTTGCTCTTGAGAGCGAAACCTTTCCTTCGTTGTGGAAGGAATCGCACATAATGCCTATTCGCAAGCATGGCCGATCGACCTCATTCTACAACTTTAGGCCAATAAATACACTTCCCGCAGCC
>JAYGXS010000003.1:84508225-84549263 GCA_036362985.1 Ligula intestinalis
ACCACCAGTCAGATCGATTACATTCTAAATGGTTCACGGTTTCGCAGCTGGGTCCACGATAGCAGGTCGATGCGAGGTGCCGAAACTGGTTACGTCCACGGGTCTGACCATGTTCTCGTTTGCACGCGCCTGAAGGTTCACCTCCCATCTGTGCCCAAAGTGCCACGTGCGAGACGCCTTGATGTCGCAAAGCTCCAGCAAACCAACACTACCGAGGCTCTAAGCACAGAAATCCAGTCCTGTCTTATGACCCAGGCTGACAACGAGGGCAGTAGCAAGTGGCCATCACTGAAGACATCCATCTATGGGGCAGCTGAGAAGATTCTTGGATTCACTCAGCGGCGCCGCAGTGACTGGATCAACGGAAGAACCCTGCAGCTATCGGCCGAGACGACTCGAGCCAGATCCCGGAACGATGCATCCTTCCGACAACTTCGAAAGCTGACAGCAAAGTCGGCTAGAGATGACCGGCAGAAGTATTGGTCCGAAACGGCAACTTCTATGGAGCAGGCTTCTAATGTTGGTGCCACCCGGGTTAGTGGTAAGCCCCCGACACTGTGATTCTGTTCGCGATGTGAATGGAGGATTTATTGCCGACAACTCGGCCAAGGTCTATCGCTGGCGTGAACACTTCGAGCACCTACTCAACTTTGACGAACAACCCACCACACCCTCCCTCTCCTCCACAGCGGAGTTTCAATCCTCTCCTGCCTACGTAGTGTCGTGTGACATCCCTTCCGAAGACGAAGTTACCAATGCAATGCAGAGGCTACGCAACAACTAGGCGTGCGGAGAGGACGGTATTCCTGCAGAAATCTACAAGTCCTGTGTCGACACCCTGGCTCCTCGGCTTCATGAGGTGATTGTACAGGCGTGGCGAGAAGAGACCGTTCCCGATGACTGGGGCTCAGGTATCCTTGTACCTGTCCACAAGAAGGGAGATAAGACAAGATGCGAGAACTACCGTGGCATAAATCTTATCGATGTTGCTGCAAAGATCTTCGCTGTTGTTCTTCTCAGGCGCTTCCAGTCTATACGTGACTCCAGGACACGACCCAACCAAGCCGGATTCCAAGCTGGGCGTGGATGTGCGGATCAAATATTCACACCGAGGCGCACTCTAGAATTCCGCCATAGCTACCAACAACCGACGGCCGTTTTCTTCGTCGACTTTGCCGCCGCATTCGATTCCATTCATCGTGAGTCCCTGTGGTGAATAATGGAACTGGATGGAATGCCGACCAAACTCATTGCGATGATCAAGGCCTACTATCGGTCTACCACCGCACGAGTCTTGGTCCACAAAAATCTCTCTCAGTCGTTCGATATCCGGTCTGGTGTCCGACAGGGCTGCGTCCTTTCGCCCATTCTGTTTAACTACGTCATTGACTGGATTCTCGGCAAAGCCCTACATGAAGAGGACGGTGTTGAACTTGCACCCGGACGCCGACTTACTGATCTTGACTACGCCGATGATATTGCGTCGTTAGCCTCAAACTTTGATGGTCTACAGTCAGTAGTGTCGCGGTTAAATGAGATCGCTATGTCGGTAGGCATGTCCATAAATTCCAGAAAGACAAAGTTGTTCTCGAGCTGCATCCCTGACCAGGAAAAAACACCCCTGGGGATAAATGGCCATCAACTTGAAGAAGTAGACAGCATTAAATACCTAGGGGCGAGACTGCTACCGAATGGGCAGAGCAAGATGGACATTGTCTCCCGTATCGATGCTGCTCGATGGGTTTTCTCAATCCTTCGAAAGCGCCTATGGATCCGACGTGACATCTCCATCGCCACGAAGATTCATGTATACCGTGCATCCATCCGGTCGGTCCTCCTCTATGGATGTGAATGCTGGGCTGTGCGCGCTGAAGATGAGCGAAGACTGGAGGTCTTTGACCACCAGTGCCTGAGGACGATCCTGCAACTTCATCTCAAATGAGACAGTCCGCATCCGCTGCGATCGTATCACAAGGATATCTCAGGCCATTCAAAAAGGCGACTGAGGTGGTTTGGACACGTTCTCCGTCGTCCGCCCCACGAGCTTACCTATGCTGCCCTCGACCCGGCACCGTCCATCAAGACATGGAAGCAGTTCTTGGACCTTCTATCTTCGGCCTCCGTCGCTGGAGAAGGGATTGGGTGGAGCTTTCGAGATCCACTGCCGCCAATCGCCACGCATGGAGAGGTACCGTTCGTGACATCATTGAGGCCGGCTAGATCAGGCATGATCACAGCCGTAACAAGAACAAGTACCGTAGGTAAAGTGATCGAAGCAGGGCTTTTAATATCGGCCAGTTTTTGAATTTTGGAATAAACAAATATTTTTTCCAGATAAGAGCATTATAAAGTACTCGAAATAAGTAGAATTTTGTGAGGCAATCTTGAGCTAAACATCGGCAGCACAAGACGCCTAGTCTTTATTTTCTCAGTCTAAATGAAGACAGACGTCGAAATAAGAGGGAAGACGTACTCCATAGTGAAGCTGAACTATCCTAATGATAGTTAAAAACAAAGCGACAGAGAGAGTCTGGAATCAGATGAACTACAGAAGCCTGCTGTGGTGCACGGGTTGAACGGTCAATAACCCGCATTCTCCGAATTTACGAGAGCAAAGAAACTGTCTTCGTCTAGACTTATAAAAGGACGGATGATGCGAACCAACGATTAAACAGCACCGTAAGCACAACGAAAGGTACCTGAATGCAATCGTTTGAGATGCTTCTTTAGGGATCCATTTCGCGTAAATGTTTCACCACAAATTGCGCACAAAAACGCTCGCAGTTCTAAAACCGAAAGAATACAAAAGTTTACAAGATACTAAAGCGCTCAAACATGTGGCTGTGCTCGATTTAACTCCCACATAGGCGATAAGAATGTCCACTGATCTGATCCATGGGATACGGGGAGCAGAATGCAGAAATTAGAAGAAACAGCACTTTCGCTACGTAACTCTTAGTTTTAGTTTCAACATGTGCACGACACGTCTATGCTCATCGAAAGGAACAAATGAACATTAAAACAGTTCTTCGAAGTTCTGAACCAGGCAAATTTAAATAGATAAATGGTTTGGGCACAGGAACACGGATTGTTCCCTTAATAATGCAGGCAACATCACGCTAAATGCCAGAGGGATTCCTATTCCCTCACTTCACCCTCCTAGCCCTGACCCTAACATGAGCCGCCATGCATGTAGCCTACTCCAACGGTTCTGATACCCGCGACAAGGGAATTATAAAACGAGGTATCTGATTGTCTACGCGTGCCACACATGTCCGGGTTCTCACAACGTCTACCGGACAGTGGGAAATGCGCTAATATGCCGTCCTGAGGGGACCAAGAGAATCACAAAACCTTTCTTAATGTGCAACTTCACGATATTCGCGTATCATAAAACCTTACAGATAACAAGATATGATCCACACAAGCGGACGGGGTGCTAAACTGACTGTCTACGCGTGCCACACACGTTCTGGTTCTATAAACATTTACCAGACAGTGAGAAATGTGCTAATGTGCCGTGAGAATGAATTCTCAAGGGTCAACTTGTCTCGCTCTCTCCTATGCACCATTCAAGTGCGTATAACAACAGCATAAAGACGAAAAAGCCTATAGAATAAAACAAAAAGAGGCTTACTTTTGTGCACGGTGTTGATATGCATCTGAAGGTTGCCGCTATTTTTGAAAGAATGGTCACAAAAATCACATGGGAAGTTGCGCATACCTAAAACAAAAACACCTAAGTGGTGAAAGATCACGCCAGGAAGAATTGTTGACATGCTCTACGTTAATTATTATTCCGAAAATTACCGTTTTCTAATCAGCGACCACACGATATTAGCGTATTTTTGATTGGGACCCTAACACTGAAAATAGCCAGGTTCAGGTCCATTGCTTAGTTTTTGAGCGGTTAGTTGGACATAAAATTTTGGCAAGAATTTGTTAAGAGTAATCGTAGTAATGGTTGACTGGACATGATACGGGAACAGGCATGTTGGTTGCGTAAAATAATAGGAAAATTTGATTTCAATTTGGGTTAGGTTCAAGATTGGAGTTAAGGTCAGGTTTGGGTTCAAAATCATGTCAGAAGTTAAGATTTGAGTTCTTCTTAACTCTCGAGTGTAGGTTAAGCGTAGGGTACAGTATAGGGTACAGTATCACAAGGTAAACGCAGGTGAATATTTATCCTTCAAGCTATTCTTAGCCAACGGGACATTCCTATCCTCCTGCCCACAGCAGGCTGCAGCTATTCAGGTCATCCTTACGGTTACCTGCTCGTCCTATGTGAAATTCACAGGTTAACTGAATATCTAAAAGGGCACCCACGGAGTTTTATTGGAATTGTCCGTCAGCGAGCCACAGAATCTGAATTTCAGTCTCGATAGGGACAGCGGTATTTGTCCAATCCCATGATAGATTTAAACACGTAAGGCATTTTACAGACAGAGAGGCGCTAATTTGCCCAGAGCCAGCTTAGCTCGCTTTCGTCCTCTGCTCTCTTTCATGTACCGCTACCGGCAGTGTCGCAAATCTATGCGTGATACAAACAAATAAACATAGAAACACAGGGCAGGCAAACAGACCAGGGGAAGCCTATAAAATAGAAAGAGGCGTACTTTTGTGTAGGGTGTTGACGTGCGTGTTCAGGGATCCCTTCTGTGTGAATGAATGGCCGCAAATATCACAGGAAAATTTTCGCAGACCTTAAACAACAAAACAACAGAGTGAGGGACTTTAATGTGACGGCGGTTGGGTTAACTTGCTCAAAGGATTTCTTTACGTTCAGGGATAATGCAAATTATCATTCTACAAGAAACACGCCATACTAGTGCCAGCTTGTAATAGCTATGAAGAAAGGATCATATGCCGTCAATTGCCAAAAAACTTTCAAGTCCTCGCTAAAATCTATTCAACGAGCAACGCAAAAGCAGCATACAGTTACTGCAGCGACTAACACGGCAATCTGACTTTGATTCTACGCATTACAGACAGGGGGAAGGCGTTGCGAATGAAACAAAACATGCATTGAAATGAACCTCTTCAAGTCAGAAAAGGCGCACATTTGTGGACAACATCGATATGCCTCTCCATGTACGCCTTCCGCAAAAATGCATTGCCACAGATCTCACATTTGAACTCGCGTAGTTCTGTAAAAGTAACAAAAAAACAAATTAATTCGTTTAGGATTTTGCCAACTGGACAGAACCATAAAAATGCCGATTTTACTGCCCTCTTAAAATAACAGCAGCTATAGTCCGAAGGAAAGGCACTTGATCTAGCCTAGTTTGACACAGCAAGTACTCAATAATTTTAAGTGTGCACGATCTGCAGATGGTTCAACGCGATGGTTTCTCAACGACAGTATATTTGTGTTCCATACACGCCAAGACACACAAAGTTGACAATGCTGACAAACACAGAGCAGGCAAACAGACTCAGGGAAAGCTCGAAGAAACAAACAAAAAAGAGTACTTTTGTGCACGGTGTCGATGTGCTTCCTTAGGACGCCCGCCCGTTTGAAAGAAAAGCCACAAATATCACACGAGAAGTTTCGCAGATCTGAAACAAAAAACGGTAGAATAGGAAACCTCAATTTACAGAGACCGGAGTTGCTTGCTCCTATGTTCTTTTTACGTTAAAGGATAATAAAAATTATAAGTCCACAAGAAACATAGCATTTTAGGGCGAAGGAAAAACGCGGCGACTACACGAAATCGCGTGTTTTTGCTTGGACACGGATGTTTGGAACCCTGACAATTAAAATATGTAGGTCTAGGTCTGTTTACTGTTTCTTTAGTTATATGTTGCATATACCATTTTTGGAAGAAATTGTTAGCAATAAATACAGATTGCTTGGTGCGTAAAATCCAACCCCACCTCCACGCTGGTGCGCGCCGGAAACTTGCTTTTGCTTGGCTAACGGGGCTCTGGTAGGGGAGCAAGACCGGGGACCTAGCGCCAATCCCCTTTTTCTCCACCAAACACGGAATTGACTTGCTTGACTTTCTACACTTTCAAGAATCACAACTATACGCAACATACGATCTCTGCTACGGCGTCCGCGGGAACCGACGCGCCCCATCCTCTTGGCATCGCGGGACGGGTGTTAAATCTGCGAGCTGATGCCGGATTGCGAATTGCAGGCTGGAATGTTCAAACTTTGAGGGATGACGGCGCCCAACTGTTAACAGCCAAATCCCTTTCTGAATACCGTGTTGGTGTGGCGTGTCTCTCTGAGGTCCGCCTGCCTGGCACTGGCCACAAACTGCTGCAAGTATCAAGAACTGACTCTGCGTACCATCTCTACCACAGTGGTGTGTCCGACAACTCTGGACTGTATGGTGTCGCTATAGCTTTGGCCGATGAATTTCACTCGAGTCTGCTAGAGTGGGAGGCTGTCTCACCGCGGATCGCTTGGGTCCGTTTGAAAAGTGCCCCAGTCAACGTTTCCATCATCTCGGTATATGCGCCTACTCTGGCTGCTGATGACAGCATAAAAGATGACTTCTATAGTGACCTCCAGCGAACAGTTGACCGCATCGCAAGAAGCGATCTACTCGTCATTGCCGGTGACTAGAACGCCCGACCAGGTGTGTGTGACGCTGGAACCCGTCATTAGGTAGGCAAATTTTCTGTCGGAGCGCAGTGTGCCAACGGTGAGCGCCTTGTCAACTTCGCATCGTCTAACCGCCTCGTTGTGTCAAGCACCCGTTTTGATCATCCACGCCACCACCTTGTCACTTGGTACTCAAATGACGGGCATACCCAGGCCCAAATAGATCACATCCTTGTCCGAGCATGCTGGGCCAGCTCGGTCTTGGATTGTCGAGCCTACCACGGTGCTGATACAGGAAACGCTCATGCATCGGACCATGTCCTACAGCGGGCAACCCTTCGCTTGCGTTTGAGAGCTATTCACAGACCCTCCCGACCACAGCGGATCGATGTTGCAAAGCTGAAGTCCTCTGCTGGCGACGCCTTCCACTTAGCACTCCAGAACCGTTTCGACGGCCTGTACCCTGACGCCCGAGCGGACCCAGAGCCCGCGTGGCAGTCCCTGAAGGCCGCGATGTCAGAGCTGGCATACACCCATCTGGTCAAAACCCGACGGCGACATCGCGACTGGATCACTAGACCCACGCTTGAGTTAGCTGAGGAGGGCGGCCGAGCCAGACTTACTGGCTCCCCCACTTACAGAGAGCTGCGGTGCCAAACGACAAGGGCCATCCGAGCCGATAGCGCGCCTACTGCCACGGAAACGGAGCGAGCAGCTACCAGAGGTGACACCCACAAGCTCTACCGACTCTTAAAGCAGGCCAGCAGAGGTTCGGGGAACACTACCGAGACTTTACTGGATCGCAATGGTGCTGTAATCACTAAGATCGATGACCGGTTAGAGAGATGGCGCGAGCATTTCTGTGACCACCTTAACCATGATCCCCCTGTGATGTCTGACCTGTCGCCCAATGCGGACGATCCCCACCATCTGTATGAGTGCAACACAGAGCCACCCAGTGTAGAGGAAGTTGTCTCCATTCTCTTGAGGCTACGTAACAACAAGGCACCTGGTGAGGATGACCTCCCGCCGGAGCTCTTTAAATGTGCATCCGAGGTTATTGGGCCCTGGCTACAACAAATATTTGCCAAGATATGGGACAGCGAAGTTGTGCCCTCTGACTGGAGAAAAGCAGTGATCCTCCCCTTGTTTAAAAAAGGCGACAGACGAGCGTGCAGAAATTACAGAGGCATTAGCCTTATCGATGTAGCGGCGAAAACATTCACGTCTCTTCTTCTCAAACGTTTCCAAACTGCGAGAGACCAGCGCACCCGCCCAAACCAGAGTGGATTTCGACCAGGTCGTGGCTGCACCGACCAGATCTTCAATCTCCGCCGTGTACTGGAACTGAGATGGGGTCACCAACAACCCACTGTTCTATGCTTCATCGACTTTGCTGCCGCATTTGACTCTTTTGATCGCAGTTCGCTGTGGAACATAATGAGGACGGACGGCCTACCACCTAAGCTTCTCAATCTCATGCAGGCATACTATCGTGGCACTTCCACACGGGTGAGGACGCAGAACGGTGACACGGAAGCCTTTAGCGTCAGGACGGGCGTCCGCAAAGGTTGTGCCCTTTCACCAACCCTGTTCAACTATGCGGTGGACTGGATCATGACCAAAGCACTGGATGACTTCCCGGGAGTGCAGTTTGATCGCTCGAAATGGGTGACTGACTTGGCGTATGCTGATGACGTCGTCCTCTTTGGCGACAACTGTAATGCAGTTCAGCAGGCGTTGGACAAGGTCAATGAGCGTGCCCGATCCATCGGATTACGCCTAAACGCGACTAAGACCCAAGTCATGCTCTCCTGTGTGCCCCCTAAATCTGTCACTCCTATTGTTCTCAACGGCGCTCTTCTCAAAGTGGTCGACTCGTTTAGATACTTAGGCCCCTTGGTCACGGAAACGGGTCAAGGTGTAGACGAGGTTGTATCACGCGTCAACCGTGCCCGATCTGCCTTCTACCGACTGTGCGCTCCTCTATGGAATAGAAGGGAAATATCACTACGCACAAAGTCCCGTGTTTACCAAGCAGTGGTTCGACCTATCTTGCTCTATGGCGGAGAGACATGACCTATGCATGTTGAGGACATGAGGCGCCTTGAGGTGTTTGACAATGACTGCCTACGCCGCATCCTTCGTCACCGACGCGTCGACCGAATTCGCTGCTCCGATCTCCGCCGACGCTGTCAGCTGGACGCTCTCCCTCCACTCCTGCTTCAGAGACGACTTCGGTGGTTCGGGCATGCGTCCCGGCGTGATGATGGTGAGCTGATTCGTGACCTGCTTGTGGCGACGCCTCCCCCCACCTGGCACAAACATCGCGGCGGGCAGCTGAAAACTTGGACAGCAACGGTCAAGCAGGATCTGTCGTCAGTTTCCGGCCCATGCGTCTACGGCCTACGCCAGTGGAACCGTGAATGGATGGTGCTCTCGTGTGAACAGGCGCAAGATCGACGCGCCTGGACAGCTGTGATTCATGATGCAGTCAACGTCAAAACTGATGCCGGCTCAACCCGCCCGAGGTGAATGCCGTTACAAGTACAAGTAAGTAAGCTTGTATGGCCGACATGACACGAGTCCGTTACCAGAACCTATCAACAAGTCGGGCAGTGGCTAATACGGCGTTAATGCATATGTCTGGGCGTGTAACAAGAAAATCATTACAAAGACGGAGCCGACAAAAAGACCATGGGTAGGCTTGAAGAAGAAAATATGAAGAAGCGTACTTTCGTGCACATTCTCTATGTGCTTCTTCAGACCTCCCTTCCTTTTGAAAGAATTGCCGCAAATATTGCACGTAAAACTATGCAAATCTGAAACAAAAAGCAAAATAGTCAGAGACTTCAGTGAAACAGTCTACAAGAACCAAAAACAAAGCATGCATTAACAAAGAAATCTGTTCAAGTTAGAAGAGACGTACTTTTGTGGACAGTATTTATATGCGTCTCCAAGTCTCCCTTCCGCGGAAATGCACCACCACAGATCTCACAAGTGAACGCACGCACCTCTGTAAAAGGAAACAAGTAGAAAAAGGATTCATGTTTCTAGAGCGGCAGAGTCGGCATGCCGAGTTTATCCCCTCAGCCCACAAAATTAACGAAGATGTCAGTCCGAAAGATAGGCACTTGGCCAACCCCGGATTTACACATCAAGTGCGTGGGTACTCAACTACCTTAAAGTGCTAAGTTGACTTACCGCATTCTCTTACACTAAATCTAGCCTACTCTAAAATTCTCGCAATTCTTAAACAACAAAAAAACTACAAAAGGCACTAGCTAAAAGGAGCAGTGCGTTTTATTCATCCCTAGTAACTGGACTGCTTTTGCTTGCTTAAACATTCGCAAAAGATAATAACGTGAACTACAGAGATACCAGTAGAACACCTTTCAGGTACTAAATCAATTGTTTCGGAGGGCAGAAGGGCAATAGGCATACCATATTCGGGAACAATTAAAAACGATCAAGTGACGAAGATGCATTTTTTTAAATAAGTATTCCGGTGGAAAAAGGGAAACAGAAAGAGGCAGGCGGGGAATGGAGGCATTGCGAATGAAACAAAACATGCATTGAAATGAATGTGCTCAATTCAGAAAAGGCGCACTTTTGTGAACATAATTGATATGCTTCACCATGTCTGTCTTGCGCGAAAATGCATTGCTACAGATCTCACATTTGAACTCGCGTACTTCTGTAAAAGGAAAAATACAAAAACAGATTAATTAATTTGGGGTTTTTTTAAAGTGAACACAGTCGTTAAACTACCGATTTAACTGCCCTCTTAAATGGACAAAAGGTTTAGTCCAAAGGAAAGACACTAAACCAAGCCTGGTTTTACATAGCAACTGCTCAACAATTTTAAGTAAGCAGGATCTGTATACGATTCAACGCGATGGTTTCTCAAAGACAAAGGGCATAAAGACTAGGAAAATCTCAAAGAAGCATTCAAAAGAAGCATACTTTTGTGCACGGCGTTGACGTGCGTCTTTAGATGTCCACGCTCTTTGAAAGAAACCCCACAAATAGCACACGGGAATATTCGCAGATCTGGAACAAAAGAACAACAGAGTAACCAACCACGATTTACCAAAGACTGTGTTTACCTACCCCAATGCTTCCTTTTCGTTAGAGTATAATTAAAATTGTAAGTTAACGGTAAACAAACTATTCATGGCCAGGAAAAAACAGCAACCTCATTAAATCGCCCATTTTTGGTTTTGACCCTATGCAGGACACGGATGCTTGCAACAATAACACTCAAAATAGGCAGGTCTTGCTCCAATTATGGGTTCGTGCGCAATAAGTTGTAAATATAATTTTTTTGCAAGAAGCTTATAAGAATAATAGTAGTAATAAACAGAAATGGCTTCTATGGCTGGCCAGACAGGACAGCACACCGTTGCCCGAACCTATCAACAAGCCGGGCAATGGCTAGCAGGCCGTTAAGACGTACGTCTGGGCATGTCAGTTTTTTACAGTGCAAAATGCGCTAATTTGCCGTAATTATGAATTCTGCAAGGCTAGTCTCGCTCGCCCTCATTCTCTGCCCCCACCCATGTACCAGCCAATTGTGTGCCACAAAAGATTTTGGCGAATACAGCGAAGGCAAAAAGACGACGGATAGGCACGAAGAAGGAAACAAAGATAGACGTACTTTCGTGTACACACTGTACGTGCCTCTTCAGATCTTTATTCCGTTTGAAAGAACTGCCACAAATATCGCAGGTTAGATTTTGCAAATCTGAAATGAAAAGCAACATAGTGTGAGACTTCAGTGCAATACGCGTACCAGATTCTGGAACAATCAGATACCACCAAGTAACGAAGAGGATACATAGTCATTAACAACACTGGCAAAACAGGTACTCGCAATAAGCAGACACAATCACCATTGCATGCTACTGGAGGGACGGCAAATTACGCGAGGAGAGAAGCCATATCGCCGCAGTGGGCAATCATATTCCCCCCTCCCCCCAGTTTCCCAGCACAAACATGGATGGCGGAAAAAAACAAAGGCTTTCGGTAAAGGCCAGCTGCGGAATAAACCTGACGCTCGTGTCTGCTGTATAAGTAGCGGCGGAACAGCAGCGGCAATGTTACCAGGAGGCGGAAAACCGTTACCTGGCAAGCCAACTGCTAATGACAATGTTCTGTCTCGATAACGCCAGGGTCGGCAAGTCTGGCACGATCACAGATGTACCACGGAAATTTAAGGACGTTCCAGCAAAAAGATTACTTAATATCTGTATCACGCATAATTCTACAATTCTGAATAAAGGTGCATAACAAGGTATTCCTTATTGTGCAGATATATAGTCACGATTAATCTGCAAGCCTCTGGCACTGTTGAACATAACATTTCTGAACCGTTTTAGTTTCTGCAAGACTTCCAGAAACGTGTTTCGCTAAAGTCTTGTCCGACAGTTTCCCAATAGAAGATGACGCATGCTTTGTAGGTTACTTGCCAATATGTCCTTCTACTTTAATAAACCACATTCCAGTGACGATAGGGAATGATAAAACGAAGACGCACCAAAAATAATTTCCTCCGGAGGACTTGGTGCACCAGGAGATTTATTGGGAATAGATAAATATGCTGTCGAATTCAAATTCCCCATCGGAACACTTGACGAGATTGTGGGCGTAAGCGTTCCACAGTTCAACCCAGCCGTTGAGGGCGACGACGCTGGTGAGGGCTTCCACTCATCCCCACTGCTTGCACAGCCACTTCCACTGGATTCACTCGAGTTTCGCTCGGCGTACCGTTTTTGACCTCTAGGCTGTCCATAAAACCAACAAAGTGTAGTATTAATTAAATATGACAGTTTTATATGGCAATACTGATTGCGAAGTCTAAATGCAATAAGAACTGCACAGACTGTCAGAATTACCTTGCTACATTCAAGCACGATCTCTCTGTTGGAAACGTCTTCCTGTAAGAAAATTGAAAACTTATTGAAGGTATAAATAATACAGGGGCTTGAATAGGAGAGGCTTACTGGTAAAGATATTGTCAGCGTTACAAAGCACTGCCATTAAACTGATTGTCCTAATTTGGAAAACAACAGTGCCTGCCAATCTGGTTCACCATACACAACAGTTCGACCGTCGACTCCGACAACGTCCACTGCGGACTTCAGAGTAGGCTGGAGAAAGCTCGATGACTTGCGCGCAAATTAAATTCCTGCACCTACCGCACGCCTTCCCCTCTTCCAATTGGTGTCCATGAGCGAGTCCAGAATACTGCATGCAAGAGAAGACGCAGGCAGCTGGCGGCCTGAGGTCGCTCATATGCATGCCGCCACACATGGCTCGCGTCTCAGAAAGTGAGTGTGTCATGAAGGTTACATTAAGAAGGAGCCATGCCAGCTAGGCTCAGTCCGCCAGTTGACTACCCCATGACTACCCCATGCAATACATAAATCTGTAATTACCAATTGTGCGTACTGTGGCGCATTCCTTTCAGGAATTTGGAAGTCGTTAGTGAGAAGGTTATAGTCTACAAAGATTCTTATTGAAGAAAATCCATCAATTTTGCTGTTTTCTACTCATTAACCGGTGTGAGGATTGACATAAAATCAGTATCTATGAAAGCAAGTCCCTTCGAACTTCAGGGCTTCTTGCAAGTCAGAGGTTAAACTTTTGGATCGGAGGTCTAAGATTGAGTATTTCCTTGGTTCGTTGTCGAGACTAAAGAACGCCATCCCTATGCGACGTGAACCACGGTCGATAGCAGCCAACAGAATTTGATATAGCCGGCACCGTTGCATGATCAACTACAACGATTTACTTCTTCTGTGCCTTCTGAGGTAGATGAAGATGGCAACGAAGTTCTCGTCAGTGCAAAGGTCCTCTGGTAAGGATATACAGCGTTAATTTATTATCACACATTGCCTTTACTCAGTCCTGTTTATCGGGGTTTAGCTTATGCCAAACATGGCCTTCACGCTACTGAGAATGATGACAGCGTCTACCGTCAGGCGTTGGTACCAAAAATCTCATGCACGCCTTTAATATACAAATTATAATCCGTATATTTATTTAGTTTGAGAATGAACATAATACATAAGCCATTATGCTGATATATGCATATGCAGCAGGCCAATTTATGCCGTTCTTAAGAACAGATTTATGTCGCCTTTACGCTATCATATTGCTATTTGGGCAAGTGCACAGACTTACATATATCCAAACCCCATTTTATAGTGGAACGTGTGAGGATGAACACTATAGAGAAACCTGGTTAACTTAAGTTAATTAGAGTAACTATAGTACATTCTAAATAGTGTACATTCAGTATAATTATACTGAATGCACACCGATGTGCTTGCGCTAGGGCAATGAATAATATATTCGGCGAAATTAAAAAAGCATTAAGAATAAACCGTTAAAAGAGTACACAAAAAGTAAGCGCACTTGTTTTACACCACCTAGCAGCAGAGGACCAGCACAATTTGACATTTCGAAAGGCTAATCAAATCGGATATTGTCTGACGCGTTCTAATTGCAGTCTATTAAAACGATTAAGGACATTGAAGTCGTACCTTTATAGACCGCCGAAGATATAAAACGAAAAGAACTGTCAAGGAATTTTTTTTAAAATTAGACAGACCCGCATTTTTGTGGTTGAAGAGATGCTCATTATCACATAGTGTGGGCTTGGTCATGCCGGAATGGTTCCGCATATACGCGAGTATATTGCTCCTTGGAGGTTGGGAAGTACAGTTTTGCATACAACGGGGAAGTCGTGGCAGCTCGCACCATTTTCCTCATGCGTTTTGTGGCTACAGCTAGCGTCCTTATATAGTATTCAGCTCTTATTTGCGGTTCCTGGAAGTGAGGTTTTGCCTGGCGCCCTCCCCCCCCCCACGCCCTCCGGGAAACCGCCTCGATCGGCGGGCGAAACCAAGTGAGAGTCACCTGTGTGTTTTTTTTACGTCTGGTCTATCTCTAGGCAGCAGCAATTATTATGCAGGAAGATTTAGCGAAAGGCTGGTACTTAGCTATTTACCACATTCCATAGACGACACTAGAAACGGTTTCTCTGTAACCGTAGTCATTATAGATAGGTAGATGATAGATAGATAGATAGATAGATAGAGAACTATATTTTGATGATAATATTAAAATTTTCAGCAAAAATGTGGCTCCATTCACGGAGAGTAAAAATAAGATCAATTATGGGGTTCAAAAAGCTCAAGAGTAAGCGGTCAAAGATAACAAAATGCTCAAAGTAAGAAGTCGACACGGTTACCACATCTGTTATGGAGACAGGTCTGCTTTCAGCTTCTCAATTTCCATTTCTTCACACGTGAGGAATCGTGCTAAGAATGGGAGTACCGAGTACTGGTAGGCCGATGTACGGCAGGTCATATGACGGAAGCTTCGGCGCATGGTATTCAGTATCAGTATCAGTATCAGTATATTGAGGGTATGTAGGAAAAATTCCTTTGAGTGCCCTATTTGTACATATGTGCAGTGGTAGCAAGAAATTTGTTGCTTAGACTGTTGGCGAGGCCAGTTGTCCTGAGTCATAGGATGAAAATAGGAGCAGACAGTGAAAAAACTCCTCAGGGATTTTTAGGAGAAAAACTGTCGCCCTTGTGGGGGGAATGCGTGGGATTTAGGAGAAAAAAGGGAGTTCCCACTGGGGGGGGGCATTGCAAAGGTTCCCAGGATCATCACCGTGTGGAAGCCACGTCCTGATTCTTCCTTGCTGATTGCAGAGTCCGCCACGTGGTACGAGAAGATTTCGCAGCCATTAATTCAGAGTGGAGAGGGTGAGCGACCTCACTTAGAATACGGTCCACGAAATTCTTGACCGATTTAAAATGTCGCTGTATGATGAGGTCAGCTAAAAAATCATAGGAATAACCGGCAGCTGAAGAGAGCATGCGGAGAATACGTTTAATAATAAGCAAGTCTTTCTTGAGTAGTGCTGGAAAAGTAACTGGAGAGCAATAAAGAATAAGAGGGAGGATACAGGCATCTATAAAACGCCAGATGAGAGCTTGTGGGGTGAGATGTGAACGCAAGCGGCGGACATAATACAAAATTTTGCGGATTTTTATAAAAAGGTCTTCAATATGAAGAGTAAATGAGAGGTTGGAAGCAAGTGTTACACCAAGGTATCGGAAGGAGGATACATTGTTAGGCAGAAAGTCAATGGTTTCAGGGCTGGTAGGGGGTCGCAGCCGAAAAATGCACTGGACTGACTTCCGCTCATTAAGTAAAAGACCATTTTCTGACGACCATGCTGTGACATGGTCCAGTCCATCCTTCAGTGTTTGGAGATGGGTCTGGCTTTTGAGAGGATGGCCGACAACCATATCGTCAGCGTATTTGGCAAACAAACATGCGTTTGGAGATCGTAGGTCATCAGTATGGAGGGAAAAAAGATGAGGGGATAATATAGACCCCTAGGAGGCACAGTAACCTTCCAGTAGTAAATGTTTTTGCGTTGTTCTCTCTTTATTGCTCTTACATTTGTCAACAATACTTCTAGTCCATGTATATGAAAGAAAATAAATTTCTCTTCAACTATACTAAAATAGATATTGTTTCCATTTATATTGTATCAGAAGTATAAATACTAATGATGTAAATCTCAATCTCACTTAGATATTCGACAAACGAAAGGCCGAATGTCTTTTGCCGATACACTTGAATGACGATGGTGCTTCGCAGCTGCCTCGACCCACCTCAGACATCTGCAACGTCCCATCTAATTAGCAAACTTGTGCCACTGGACAACGATTGTAATCTCCGTATCGAGCAGACCCATGCATATGGTAGACGCCATATCCTCAGCTGATTTTTTCACCTTCAAACTGACCGCGGCTAAGTATACCTCATTTAAAGGACATAACAGTTTTTTCCAGACCCCAAGTATTCTTACTATAAAACCGTAACACCTACAATGTATAGATATTTTATTTCATGTTTTTCTAGATTTGCTTCCTAGAAGTCAGGTTTTTTTCACTTAAAACAAACTCCTTATTTCGCACACTATTTACCTAGCAAAAGACCAAAACAAATACAATGGTCACTGCGAAAGAAGGGGTTTGGGTTAGGTTTTTTCCTGCCTTCCGGGGTTTTTGACGGCGCCAAAGATGTGCTTTACAAATAAACCTTATTATTATTATATCCCCTAGCTATCAGCATACACTTTTTGTTCCTAGAGCATGTAGGAGTTAATGATAAGACGGTTAAACCTAACAGCTACAATCATCCAAGCCTGGTTCCTTAGGAGATGGGAGAAGTTTTGGGAAGGCAGAGTAGACGGAACAGTATATCTTTTATAGAAGAGTTGGGGGAGAAGTTGCTACTAGGTATTGCAGGGCGTTCGACCGTGAAGCCAGTGGGAGAATGCGCTGTTACGGACCACGACGCCCAAGGCAGAATACCAAGTGTCCTCTTACAGCAATAATCCTGGATGGCCTGCGAATATGCGCCTGGCTACTGCGGTGATTGGTTGCACAGCACAAAGTGAACACAGGCTAGACTAGCTGTGTTCGTAAGTCGCTCAGATCTTGAGCCCTGTACAGGCCAGGCCCCAGCCCTCATGGTAGCAGCAGAGTTGGTGTGATGAGTCAAATGTGATGTTAAGGTCTACTACAAGCCTCCAATGAACAACATCATTACTCTACCTACTTCCATTTTTCACCATAAGCACTTACACGTCATTACTCCGCTAGTATTTTTAGAATTTCTGATATCAACTTTACTACAGTAGTCACTGCTTATTAGGCTCACCTCGAGATCAACATGTCAAGCAAGCCCAAAAACACTTTCATCTCCTTCACTACATGTGTGGTCGTACAAGCTTGTACGTCTGCCTCAAGCGGACATCATAATGCATCACGACGACATCTCACCTGCTTTCCAGCAAATATCAAGGCGATGCAGCAAATCTCCTGTGGAAAAGCATCTGGCTCTGATGCGATTCTTGCTCTGCCATCGATCATTTTATACACACACTGGCTTAGTCGGCCACCTCCGGACACAGTAGAACCTTCATCAGACGCCATCCGCTTCTATGGTTTCAACTTATTTAATGGACTCCTCTATGTCCAGCATATCATCAGCAACAACCCTAACCACATATACTCTGCTGCCCTCATCTGCCGGTATCATCTCACCAGCAACTTCCCCACATACCCTACGCATCGTTGCCTTCACCGCCATCTCCATCACATCTACCAGCGCTGGAACTCAAGCGTTATTTGCCATCACTACATTCGTGCATTCACCTTACGCATTCGTCTAGTCGTTCACTTGCGAATCCATCGCACGGAGAGTAGTTAACTAGTGTCATGAGCAACAACAGACAGAAGGGCCCACCGACTTCACTACCCACACTGCCCCGGACATTCGCTCATCGCATTGGCCTACTTGGTCACATGCGCATTCACAACGCATGCATTGACAGTGATGTCGACCAGTCCAGCACATCCCACACCACAACCACCACCACCACTAGCTCCAGCCTTAAGCGTCCATTGCCTCACCACCTACAATTCAGGGACGCGCCTTCAAGTTCGCCGGGAACCTCCAGGTAAGTGTCTGTTAGGTAAGTTGGACAATGTTCTTGTTCAAGTTGCCTTTAATATGGGATATCGATGGCGGATGGAACCACTGCACCTCAAAAATCATGTCGATCATCTCGGATAATTCTGAGAAAGTGAGACCGTCTAAACTGGCTGCCAAAATTTTCTGGATATCGGCAGGGAGTCACTCCAAGAAAATCTCTTTAAAAAGCTTGTCAGCTATTTGGAGCTCGCCGCGTTGAACGTTGAATATGCTGAGCATTTTTCTGGGTTTCCAATTACCCAAAAACTACCTGCAAACAATCCGAAGCAAAATAATCGAAGCCAGGTGAACTAGACTCCTCCAGTGTGTCCAAGCAATAAAAGTATCGACCAGCCGCCCAAACAAACTGGAGCGGTACGCACTTAACTACTAGCAATATATACTTGCAAGAATCTGGGCACTTTGTTTGGCATTGCACAGAAATGGTCGAAGAAAATAGAGGTTGAAACCAAATTCGAGTGCCCCTTTAGCTAGATCGTCGATCGAAAATCTACCGAGCCTAAAGATAGTGTAGGGGATTTTCGCAGAAATAAAACGATTATGCCGACTGGACAGGACAAGCGAGGCGGAATATTTTTAATGGATAACAATTGTTATGTCACGATAGAAGAGGCCATCTTTTCGGATCCTACAAAGCTCTGCTAGCCATGCGTCAAGTGTTGGATATGTGGGCCTCCCCTTCACATTTCATTGCCAAGTTGCTGGTAGAAAAGCTGAAGCACCTTGAAAGGTACCTACATCCTCATATCTACAAAGACACATTTCTATTTGTCAAATATACTAATAATAAGTTGTATATTTCGGGCACATTGGGTCAGGTCAGGTCAGGTTTTTTATTGATATAAATATAGGTAAATACCTTTGAACTCCGTAATGGTACAGTTTTTTTCAATGCATTTGATCTGCAGAACATTTCAGAACAGTGGCATTGCCAGAAATTTGAGGCCGACAGTGAAAAAACTCCTTAGGCATTGTTCAGAAGTCTAGGGGTTTGAATGCCATTTGAGAGATTTAAGGAGAAAAACTGTCGCCCCGGGGGTAAGAGTGGAGGGGGGTGCAGAGTATATTCGAAGCGAATGGCCTGTGCTAAGAGTGTTTGAAGCATGTTAGGGAAAGTCCATCGCGGTTTTCGCCATAATACCAAGGGTCCCACGAAGAGAAGTTTGCGGAGGTCCCGTGAACCTTATCGAGTGTCGGCGATGCGCCCATCGTGCACTCTTGTTGGTTTAACGAATCTGGCAACTAATTGACAGAAGAAATGTAATCGGTAGTTTTATAAACAAACATATTACTGAAAATTAGCAAGTTGTATGTTTTATAATGTGATTATTCCACAATTTGCATTCGGCAACTGGCATTTTATCTTCGGGGGCTCATCAATAAACCAAAAATTCGATAACAGGAATTTCTAGAAATAATTGGTTTAACAAACAGTATCGGTAGTTCTTTGCTATGACACAAGTGTAACTGTTAAGGAGCGAATTTGTTAGATTCGAAAAAAATGAATATAGCGATGTCATGCGGAAATCGAAATTCAAGGGCGCACAGAGACGGGCCACATCTTTATTCATATTTGACTATCTATCCTCATACCCACTGCCTCTGTTAATAGGGGGGCTTAGAAGCAAACTCAACCGAGGCTGAGCGTGGGACAGAACAATTGGTGTGAACGAAACATTACTGGTATAAACGGGTTCCCGGCGCTACACACGGGTTCCCAAACCGGTGCGGCATAATAGAACATATATGGAAAACGAACGTTGGTGGAAGGAAGATGCTCTCATTGGATGAAGCATCACTTTTTGCTGATGTACCCTAGAGACTAGAGACCCTAAACTACCTCTGTGACGTTATTCGCGGCACAGGCTACCAGGTAGGGGTTTCCATGAAAACCATTCAAGAAATTTTTACCCTGTGCACACAAGCTGTGCAATTTCTCTGCAATGACCGGTTCTATAGACAGATAGATGGTGTGGCGATGGGCTCAAGACATGGCCCGTTTATAGAAAATGTCTTAATGGGCAAGATAAAGAAAACATGCCTAAGACTTCCACTCGTTTTTTTATATCAAAGTACAGAAGTGAAAAAGGTATAGCAGAGCATGAACACCATATTGCTTTAAGCCGCATTTTCAAAGGCATTGAATTTATTTTATGGCTAAAGAACGCCCCAGTTATTTGTAATTCCTGCGGAATGGTACCAAAACAAAGCCTGAATCAATTCGGCATACGCGTTTTTGGGATACGCTGGACAAATTTACTTTATCCTTCTCCAATAAAATACCCCTATGATAGAATGTCTTGCTTGCCGACCAGAAAGTGAGACAACTTCGGTGTCTCGCAAACAGGTCCGTAAAAATGGAATCTCGCAACCATCGGTGAACTCTGATTTCGTCGATTAGACCCTCCTCCAAGGCGAACTTCCAAAGACAGAGCAACGAATCACCTCCATAAGTAAGGACAGTTAGCGGGACGACTGTTCTTCCTGGTGCAGGAAACAGGGTCAAATTATCCAGGATTTTCATTGTTTGCGCCCCAGTAGTGATCTACTCCAACGGTGGAAAACGTTATATGAAGATATACGCACCCCACTCCTAACTGACCATATCAAAGACGGCCAGAATAAAGAGCCCTCTCAAAAGAAAATCCTGTATTCACAAGGACGACTCTACCTGGGGAACGTCATAAGATCGACCACCGTTACAGCACCGATGTGCCATGAAAACACCCTTTTTCCTGCAGTTGAACTAGGTCTTCTCTGGATGGCAGTGGAATGATGTACCGAATGGCTCGCCATCTCTACTAAGACGTTTTACCCCCATGCTTGCAAGCTTCAAAAAGGTACTGCTTGTTTGCGTTCGAATTTAACCGATTGTTTCGCAACTCTATAAAACGAATTATATCAATAGAAACTCCGTGTTGGTCAGACAACTGATATCTGTTAATGAAATAAAACCGTATATTAGAAGAATTTAAACAAAAAGTATAACACAGGCTACTGAAAACGTAAAATTAGTTCATTGATAGAAGTCAAAGGCCTCTAAAGACAACCCTTCCTTCGTAACATGTACTTTTCTGAACATTTTGTGTGACGGTGCTCAATTCTCTGTTACAAACTTAATGCCTCCATGCGATTACCCGTTTCGGGTAACAGTCATATACTCATACGTATATTTTCTTTACAGTTTTTATTAGGGCCCATATGGCGGACATCTACTACAATTAAATACAGGGGACTAAAAACCAGCAGACTCTAGGGGCAGTCACCTGACCAGGAGGTTTCGGGCACAATCTTCAAAGTAAAGTGCGTAAACGGTTACCTCCAATTAATTTAGACGACAGATATAACCCAACGAAATACCTGGAAGGAAAAGAGTCGGCAGACTGAATGTGCTGACAAACGATACGATCCTAATCCCCAAGAGTTGTCCCAAAATAGCCTAGCCATGAACATTTCTGAGGAAGAACAAGTGTTGCAGAAAGGCCTCTGTATAGACCATGCACCAGATATGTAATAGTGACTTGTACGCCTCGTCCTTCACTTGTACCAATCCACGAACACGAATGATACGATTTTTCATAGAAAACTGATTCAATGTTACGGTACAAAACTAAGTGGCAGGGAGTATCTTTAAAAAAAGGTAACAGTGACAATTCTACAAGTTTGAATTCTTGAAAATAATAAAATACAACGTCAATCTATGCACACGCACACACATACGAGGTGCGCACAGCAATGTGGGCCATAGACTATGAGGGATTCTCGGGTTTCCTCGTTTGTCCTCTAAAAAGAGAAAACAAATAAAATTAAAAAAACAGGAAGTGATAAGCGTTATGAAAAAGGTAAGCCTGCCACCATCATGCCCAATGCAAGTTTATTTGCGTCACTGCCGCCTACTCAAGAAGTATGACTTAGTATTTATTAGCCCCAGGCATGTAAAACTTCCAGTACATTTTCAGCAACGTATCAAGGAGTCAAGTGGACTCTAAACAAGCAGGTTACTTAAAAAAACAGTCTGTAGTTCAAGCAGCCATGGAAAATCCGCAATGATTTAGAACATTCTCTACTAAAACATGAATTAGCTTCAACGACAGGCAAGAATTCAGCGATACTGACACCTCTGCATGACCCACCTGAGCTATGCTCAACCCATCAGTTAGTTCTCCGGTAATCTCTCAGTTATTCGCAGTATTTCTGAAATACACAAATGTAGCTTAACAATTTCATCGGAGCTTATTGGACAAACCTTAAGTAAAGTCATCGAAGCAGGCCCAGTGATTTGGCTAGTTTTTTTTAAATTTTGGAGTCAACATATATTTTTCCAGATAAGAGCATTATAAAGTATTCAAAATAAGTACAATTTTGTGAGGCAATCTTGAATGTAAAGTCGGCATACCAAGACGCCTAGTCTTTATCTCTCAGTCTAAAAAAAGACGCACGTCTACATAAGGGGAAGACGTACTCCATGGTGAATCTGATGTATGTTAATGGTAATTAAAACTAAAACGACATAGGATGTATGGAATCAGATGAACAACAAAAGCTTGCTGTGGTGCACGCGTCGAATGGGCAATAATCAACATTTTTCGAATTTACCAGAATAGAGAAATTGTCACCAGGTCTTACTTGGGTAGACTAATGAAAAGGCAGATGATGCAAGCAAACGATTAAAAAGCACAGTAAGCACAGCAAAGGATACTTGGATGCAGTCGCTCGATATGCCTTTCCGCACTTCTAAAGCCGAAGGAATACAAAAGTTTACAAGATACTAGAGCGCTCAAATATGGATTTGAGCTGGCTTTAGCCTCCACGCAGGCGATAAGGATGTCCACTGATCTGTTCCATGGGAAAGTGGGAACAAAATGCAAAAAAACTAGAAGTAATGGCACCTTGGCTACGTAACCCTACATATTAGTTTAAACATGTAAACGACACATTTATGCTCGTTGAAACGAACAAACGAACAGTAAAGCAGTTCCTCCAAGTTCTGAAACATGCAAGTTTAAATAGACAAAAAATTCGGACACAGAAACGTGAATAGTACCCCTAATAATGCAAGTGACATCGCGCTAAATGCCAGGGGGACTCCTTTTCCCATGTCCTATATCTGGATTTCACTCTCCTAGCCCTGCCCCTCACTTTAGCCGACATGCATGTAACCTAATCAAACGGGTCTGATGCCCGCGACAGTGGACCAAGAGAATAATAAAACACGGTAGCTGAGAAGACAATCAAAATAATGCGCTTAACAGATTGTCACGCGTGCCATATACGTCCTAGTTCTATAAACGTCTACCAGATAGTAAGAAATGCGTTATTATGCAATGAGAATGAATTCCCCAGGGTCAACTGTTGTCGCTCTCTCCAATGCATCAGTCAACTGCGTGTAAAAAGAGCAAAAAGACGAAACAGCCTAAAGAATAAAACAAAAGAGGCTTACTTTAGTGCACTGTGTTGACATGCACCTTAAGGACTCCACTATCCTTGAAAGAATGGCCACAAACATCACATGCGAAGTTGCGCACATCTAAACCAAAAGCAGAACAGAGTAAGGGAATGCAATGAACTTACTTGCTCCAGGGCCTCTTTTATGTTAGATGATAATCATAGTAATGGTTGACTCAAGAGGACGCGGGAACAGGCAAGTGGGTTGCGTCAAATCCTAGGAAAAATTAGATTTTCGTTTGTGGTTAAGTTTAGAGTTAGGTTCAAGGTTGGAACAAGGGTCAGGTTTCGGTTCAAAATCATGTCAGGAGTTATGTTTTGAGATCGTTTTTACTTTGGAATTTGGATTAAGCATGGGGTTAATAGTAAAATGTAGTATTTGTTAAGAGTTTAGCCTGACCAAATGCTAGCAAAATTGTAAGCTTTTATACGGCATCGAGTCTGCCGACTTTTTTTTCTTCGCGATTATCTTAAAGGCTGTATCGGACACACACATGCGCGACCTTATCCCGATGCGCCAATCATGCCACAGGGGAACGCGCTTAATAATCAGTTACAAACCACTGTCACCCCTCACATTGTGAGTTGCAACACGGACTGCGAGGACACCGCTAGTACGCTCCCGATTGTCGGGCTCGCCCCGGAGTGGGACATTCAGCGCGCCGGAGATCAACCACCAGCAACTGCCACCCGAGACAGCAACTCCAGGTTTCTGTATACAATAAACCCTCCTCCCGGTGGATTCCAAAGTTACGGCTTCCTTATTTCGTTCTTCCTTGGGTATTCCAACAGGCGTAATTTGACGGTGATCAGACTAAAGTCAACGAGACGTCGCCGGTTATTAAGCCCACCTCAGGCCCAGACCAAATCGGACTCAATAAGCGGCGGACGCACTAACCGGGGAGTCCTAGTTCTTTATTAGCAAACGGAGGATAGGCACTATACATAACATGCGTACTGTAGCATGTGTAGAGCTTGGTTATGTACAAGAAAAGAATGCTGTTTGTCTGTATTTTACGCAATAACAAATGTGATTTTAGCATTTTTGTATTATTGTCATATTGCTATGTAAAATTCCGTCCCAAGTTGATTTGGGCTTAAAACGCGGCTGGGCCCACTAACCGGCGACTATTGTATAACATATTTTTTATTGGGTAAACACACAAGCATATTTATCCCTCAAGCTAATCTTAGCAAACGGGACATTTCTGTTCTCCTGTCCAGAACAGGCTGCCATTCAAGTCATCCTTACTGTAACCTGTCCGTCCAAAATTCCTGGGGGCCTAGGAACGTAGCCTGCCTGAACTTCACGAGGTTACTGTATATCTCTAATGGCGCTCGCGGCGTTTCTAAAGTTTATTTAGAATCATCCATCAGCGAGCCACCGAATCTGACTCTCAGTCCGGATAGAGACCGTGGTATCCTGTCAAATCGTATTATAGATTTAAATGCGTAAGGTATTTTACAGCGAGAAATGCGCTTATTTGCCCAGAGCCAGCTTAGCTCGCTTAACTTCTCTGCTTCCTCCCGTGAATCTGTACCATCTACCAACAAATAGACGAGGGAAAAGCTGGTAACATAAGAAGAGTGGCGTACTTTCGTGCACAGAGTTGACGTGCCTGGCCAGCGCTCCTCTCAATTTGAAAGAGTGGCCACAAATATAGCAGGGAATGTTTTGCAGATCTGAAACAAATAACAGAAGAGTAAAGGGAAAATTAAAATTTGCATTCTAAAAATAAGGGAAATATGAGAGCGATAACTTGTAATAGTTATGAAGAGAGGATCAATTGCAAATATATTTTCAGTCCTCATTAAAATTCACTCAACCAACCCAAAAAAGCTTGCAGCTACTGCAGCGACTAACACGGTGGTGTGACTTTGGTTCTATGGGTTACAGACAGGGGTGTGAGGGCGGAAGGGCATTGTGAAGGAAACAAAACACGGAATGAAAAGACGCACTTTTTTGGACACCATCAATATGTTACACCATCTCTGTCTTCCGCGAAAATGCATTGCCACAGATCTCACATTTGAAATCGCGTTCTTCTGTAAAAGGGGAAAAAACGAAACCAAATTAACTCGTTTAGGGTTTCGTAAACTGGACAGAGTCATAAAATGCCAATTTTACTGCCCTCTTAAAGGAATAAAAACTTAAGTCCGAAGGAAAGGCACTTGACCTTACCTGGTTTGATGCAGCAAGTACATAACAATTTAATGTGTTCAGGATCCGCAAATAGTTCAACGCGATGTGTTCCCGAAGAGGGCACATTTTTGTCACGTACACTCAAAGCCACGCATGTTTGAAATTGTTGACAAAAACACAGAACTGACAAAAAAGACTCGGGAAAAGCTGGAAGAAACAAATGAAAAAAGATGTACTTTTGTGCACAGCGTTGACGTGCTCCTTCAGGGTGACCGCTTTTTTGAAAGAAAAGCCACAAACATCACACGGGAAGTTTCGCAGGTCTAAAACAAAAAATAACAGAGTAAGATACTTCAATTTACCAGAGACTGGCTTTGCTTGCGCCAAGGCTCCTTTCACTTTAGAAGATAATGAAATTGCTTAGTCCACAAAAAAAAACAGAATATAAGGGCTAAGAAAAAACGCGGCGATCGCATGAAATGGCGTATTTTTGCTTGGACATGGATGTTTGGAATCCTACCAATAAAAATATGCAGATCTAGCTCCATTCATTGTTTCGTGAGTTATATGTTATAAATACCATGTTTGTAAGAATTTGTTAGCACTAATACTAGAAATAAATAGAGATGGCTTTTCTGGTCAACATGATACGTGTCCGTTGCGCGAACCTATCAACCAGCCGGGCAGTGGCTAACACGGCGTTAACACAAGAAAATCATTGCAAACACAGAGGGGACAAAAAACCATGGGTAGGCTCGAAAAAAGGAAACAGAAAGAGGCGTTCTTTCGTGCATACTCTGGACGTGCCTCTTCGGGATTCCCTTCTGTTTGAAAGAATTGCTGCTAACATTGCATATGAAAGTTTGCAAATCTGAAATAAACAGCAACATAGTAAAAGAGGCCAGCGGCAGTGTTTAGTTATTAGTCTACAGGAAACACACCATATTAGCGAAAGACCAAACTAGGACGAAAAGTTAACAGGTTCTGCGTCTAGCAATATCCAAAAAATTTATGTTTTGCAATCTGTGACTTCACGACTTTGTGTAAAAAGAAAGCTGCACAAATTGGCAGACAGGAGAGTGGAAGGTACGAGTTACTAAAAGGGCGTCAAAGTCTCTGGAATGACGACAGGTCACGGGCTCTCTTTCATTTTTCTTCACTGTTGCAATCCCGAGTTAAGGTACATCGTTGCGAATGCAACAAGAAATGCAGATACAAATGAAAACGTGTAACTCAGAAGAGGTGTACTTTTGTGGACGGTATCGATATGCCCCTCCAGGTATTCCTTCCGCGAAAATGTACCGCCACAGACCTCACAAGTGAACGCGCGCACCTCTGTAGCAGGCAACAAGAAAAAAAAGAAACGTTTTTTAGGGCAGCAGAGTCATAATCCCCATTTCGACTCCTCACATTCCAAAATTCACGAAGATGTCAGTCCGAAAGAAAGGCACTTAGGAAACGCGGGCTTGAAACAGCAAGTGCGTGGGTACCCAACTACTTTAAATCCTCCACAGAACACAGTGCGCAGGATCTGCATACAGTTCGACCAAACGGTCTGCCAATGTCACCAATATTTTTTCTTTTGCGCTCGAAGCCAGACCCTTGTCTGTCCGTAAAACACTCGCGGATCGATATAGTACTTCACCGCGATGCAAATACAGGTCGACGAGGTTCAATTGACAATTCGGCGGTTTATTACCACGACATACGTACTGATGTCATTTAAGTAAATATGTTTTACTAGGTGTAGGCTTGCCACTAGATAAAAGGTTAATGGCATGCTAAACGTGAGGGCGAAGGAAAAAGTTTTAATCAGTGTTAAGTTGACCTACAGCGTCATCGTTACACACAATCTAGACTTTTCTAAAAGTCTCGTAATTCTTTAACAACAAAAAAGCCTGCAAAATGCATGAGCTTAAAGAAGCAGTGCGTTCTATTCTCCTCTAGTAAGACTGTAAAGGACGGCACGGAAACTGCAGTTCGTACACCAGAAAGCACACGGTGATCACTGAGCTGGAACACTCATCGCTGCATCGGATAGGGCAGAAAGAACTTAGGCTTCATTTCCGTTCAGGAACCAACTTCAAAAATGGTAAAGTGCACAGGTATTCAACGTCGAAATACCTAATTGAAGCACTTTTTCAAGCGGTAACTTGTCATAGAAAGCTGTTTTAGTAGTCTTAGGAATACCCATTCACGAGGTTTGTTGTGACGTTCAGTTTTCTTGGCATTGAGGTGACATGTTAAGGTGATTTTAAAAACATGATCCAAACAGACAGCTGCATAAGAATGGAGGGTAGGATTGTATCGTGGAGTCACCCGGGGAAAGTGTGAAGCGCGCCACGCAGGCTTACGCACGCGTGATTTTATGGAAAGAGGACGGGCGGGGCATGCCAGGGAAGAAATTAGAACGCAATATGTAAATTTAAATTTAAATTTGCTACTCACTGCTTGGCATGGCCGCGCGTGAGCTTATCAATTATTTTATTCCCGTGACTTCCAAAACGGCCAAATGAAGCGAAAGTTTGGTTGCCTTAGGCCAACGTAACTCAGGCAATGTGTAAACGAAAAAAAGAACGAGCATTTTTCGGCAAACCGTGTTGGAATACAGCTGGAATACGACTGCTCGGTAACAGCTGTACACTACATTGAAGGCAATATTCAAGTAAATGTATCCAAAAATTTTACAAAACCGTTATTATCCAACGTAATTCTACTTATGCTGCTTTATTTCCTCGATGTTTTTGTATAAACAGGCTTCCTCTACGTTTAAAACTTCAGTTTACCCAGTACGCTCGATTTATTACTGGAAGGCGGTAGGGGTCGGAGTTTGGACTCTGTTTGTGTAACAGGTAGATTCTTGCAAAAATCCTTGGATTTAATGACTTCGCCCACCTACAGAACTCGGCCGCGATACAAATACACGAAGGGGCGGATCAAATAAACAATTGACCGTTTTATTACCACTATTAACTTCCTTATCTGATTAACGTGGGCGTGTTTTGCTCGGCTTAGGACTGTTGTGAGAAATAAGGTTAGTATTCAGGTAAATAGAGGCCTATGTGACCGTTTGAGGTTTGAATAATAGGGACAGCGAATTACTCGGGGATTCGTTTTGAGTAATAGGAAAATATAATCGCATCTAAAGCACTCTATACTCCCTCAGTCCCTTGGTGTTAAGAAAAGGGAAAAAGACCACATAGCACGTTATCCTACCAAACCACATGACAGATATAAACGCGTCAGATTTTCAACAGTGAAAAATGCGCTTAGTTGCCCTGAGGATGAATTCCAAAAGAGTCAGCTGCAATCGCGCTGGCAAAAAGACGAGGGGAAAGCTCGAAGTATGAAGCATAAAGCGGCAATATTTCGTGCACACTCTGTACGCGCCTGTTCAGGTCTCCCCTCCATTTGAAATAACTACCACAGATATCACACGTGATGTTTTGTAGATGCGAAACAAAAAAAGAACTGAGTAAGAGGCTGGTTTTATTTACTCAAAAATGCTTTTAGGCTTGAACATAATGACATTTTTTAGATTCGACGGTCAGCTTTCTCTTCCTTTTGTTCAACTTTATTGCCTCATGTCACCTGGCATTGCCAATGAGCTGAGATCACAGCACGCATGTAGGTAAGTAGGGGTTTAATGGTTTATACTTACATCTAGCTCAAAAAGACTGAACTGAACTGGGCATATGCCTCGCCAGTGCGACCGTCGCGGACGAAGACGCCTACGTGCAGATTAAGCGCTGCACCGATTACTCTCACGCAACAACAGAATCGACGCGAGAGTGCTCACTGGATCTCCAAAGCCAGGGGGACTCCAACTTAATACTAAACTGAGTATGTACAAGACCATCGTCCTCACATCATTCCCGTACGGCACAGATACCTGGCCCATCAACACTAGTTACACTCACAATCCACACCACTTTCATCTCAGCTGCCTCCGCTGAATCCTGAAGCGGAAATTGCAGGCGAGGTTTCCGGACATGGAAGAACTGGAGCCAGCGGAAATCTCCGGTATCCCCGCCAAGTTCAACTGCGATGGAGCCGCCACTTGGTGCGGATGGATGAACAACGACTATCCAAGCGGCTGTTCCACAGTGATTTCTCTGCGTGCACTCACCGCTGAGTTCAAAAAAGTAGGCTAGTCAAAATTATTAATTTAATGGCTGAATTAGGACGACGGCCTTCGAGGGACGGTAACTATTGGCCATTGGTGCAGCAATCTACCAAGCCAGTCGGATTGCCGCCACCAAGGCCTGGGATGGCAACATTCACCAGCGGGAGCAGGACTTTGGCAAAGATGTAACGCCCTCATAAACTGGCGGAGCTAAGTCTAGACACTTAGTTTTATACGGATATGTGGCAGGCTGGGCAGACCTAGTGCTATCCGCGCTCCGAACACAAGACTCAACGCTGACACTACGTTTCTGGCCATATAAATCATGATAGACATTAAGGGAAATGTGCAGGCAGTCAACACATTGCTAGATGACGTGGGAGATAGTCATTAGCGAGTAGGAAAGGGCGCGTACTTTTGTGGACAGAAACAGAGAGAGGGGGACAAAATGTCGCAGTCATAAAGGACGGGCTGTCCAGCGCATCTACAGGTGATGGAAAATACAAAGGCTTTCAGCAAAGTCCAGCTCCGGAATAAACTAGGCTGTCAGGTGAGATGAATAAGCAGTCGCGGAACAGCAGTAAAAGTGCTATCAGGGCGTGGAGGAGCGTGAAGGAGCGTGATAGAGCAGGCCGACTGCTTATGACAATGTCCTGTTTCGATACCGCCGAGGCCAGCTGGATAGGGCATGGTCACAGGTGTGCCACGAAATATCGAGTACGTGCTGTTAAAAGATTACTGAACACAATCAATCAGACATAATTCCGCAAGTTTGTATAAATATGGGTTTCAAAGTACTCCTTATTTTACAGACTTATCCTCTCGATTCAGTTGTTTGCCTCTGGCCCTATAGAACATACCTATTCTGACCCATTATCACTTCCCATAAGACTTCCAAGAAAGGTCTCGCATTAAAGTCACGTTATAGGGTAACCTGGTACAGTATCACAGGACAAAAACAGGGGGATCGGGCAAAAGGCACAAGAATAACGTGCGACTCACGCTAATTGTGATCTTCTCCTAAATGGCTTACGGTTTCCCTCCAAGTAGTTTCTTCTACCTTGGAGTACTGCTGCTCTGTGATGATAAGAATTTACAAAATAAGGACGCAGCAGAAGTGTTTGCCTCCAAAGGACTTGTTGGATAAGAGGTTTTTGTATGAATGGATAAGCACGTTGCCGCGTTCAAATTCTGCGTTGAAACACTCGGGGGGATTGTTGGTGTCAGCGTTTTATAGTTCGCTATAGCTGATGAAGGTGATGACGCTGGCAAGGGCTTCCTGTCATCCTCGCTGCTTACACAGTCATCTACACTGGATCCACTTGAATCTTTCTTGGCGTCCAGTCGCTGACCTCGTCGCTGACCTCGTCGCTGTGACTAAAACCAATTTAATGTACGAAAAGTACATCTAGCCAGTCAATTTTGCGATATTGATTCCGAAGCCTGCACGCAATAAAAACATTCCTGACTGTTAGAATTACCTTGTGACATTCAGACAGCACTTCTGCGTTTGAAATTCCTTCTTCCTATAAAAAGATGAAACATTATTGACGGTAATAATAACAGGAGGCCATATATAGAGGGAATGCACAATGAATAAGGCATTGCCAACGTTATGACAAGTCAGAAATTGATAACGAGATGGCTATGTGCTATGATTATTCCTATTGGAGGTCCATCGGTTTTTCGGCTTTCTACTCATCAGCGTACCCGAAAGCGTTACCCCTCTCCCTCCTATCACTACAACACCGCCAGTGCTCAAAGGGAGGCAGGCGACATTCGTGTAGAAGACCAGCGAACCCTGTTACATGTTAAAAGTGACATAGAAACAGCAGCACTATTAAAGGGGACATTACTTCGCGACGAACTTCGCCGTCCAACCGGAATGCGAGCAGCTTCTACCTTTAGAACTGTTTGCATGTCAGAGGTTAAACTCTGGGATTTTTTATGGGCAACGGCGAACCTAATATCCGATGATACACATTATAGTGTCGAAGAATTATGTGCGAAATTAAAGTATTCGTTGATATTCTCTAAAGCCCTTCTCCTGTAAAAGGGTTTTTGGTAGGCGTGCAAGGAGTAAGGATTGTCCCCGGCGTTAATTATTCGTATTATCACTTGGAAAATTAAGAAAATATGCTTTAAATGCATTCCAGGCATATTTTGCTTGCTTTACTCTGAGGCCGCCGTTCCTTTACGAATAACAGAATTATCGGGTAATTTTTCAAGTAGACAGAAGTCCAGAAGTGTTCGACACAGACTGGAATCGGCACTTTGAAGACCGAAGACCTTTACATTCGTTATCATTTCCTATAAGAGGTGCACTTTATTAAGTAATCTTAAAAGCTTTCAAGCATAAAGATTTGAGACTGTTTCGGGATTTTAGAATGTGAATCAAGGACAAAATCATGTAAAATACAAGTTTAATTGATTGGTTTCTTTACCGGGGGCTATGACGTACATAATCTGAATGCAGGTAGCATAGGTGTTCCGTATATTTCAAGTAGATTCCAACATCTAACGATCGATATAACTGATACTGGTTACGTCAGAAATTTTGACGGAAATAAAGTACTACACCTGAATATAACACTAAGGAATAGAAATGAGTGTATAAGGCTTCTTCGAGACATCACCAGATTGAAGGTCTAAGAGATAGTATTCTTTTGTATTATGCCTAGATCGAATAAAGCCATTCTTATGCGAAACAAAATGCCTCCGACGGTGGCTAACAGAGCGCGAACTTATGGCGCGTTTGACAGACACTTTATATCAATAACCAATTTAGAGTTGATTCCAATCCAACATCCTTCTGACTGGATGACAACGGAAACAAAGCCTAAATGGACAATACATCTGTATTGTTCGTAATACTTCAAAGTCTTTATGTGTGACAGCGTAAGCTACAGGTTTGATTCGATATTTCAGATGTAACTGGGGGCCCTATTGGCATTTCTCTAGAGCAATACTCTTCATCAGCAAATGTGGAAAATGCATTATAATAGTGAGTCAGCTGATTGGCTGATCGTTACTGCCTCTTTCTGAATGCATACGCGTGTTACTGGCACGCGCACACCATGCGGAGTAGCTGTCTTCCCTGTCGTTAACTGACGCGTACGCTTATTGGCCGAAAGGAAATGTGGGCGCGTATGGGTGTACGCATTCGCGTGTTGCAAGGACGCACCATGTTCTTGATCGCTGATTGGCCGCTTTTGCTTGTATGCTATCACTAGCCCTACGCATGTGCTGTCCTCCTCGTGGTGCTCACGTACACCTCCCCCTTACCCCGTTTAGCTTAATTCCCCTGGTGGCTGCATGTTTGGCATAGCTCCCCGGCCCGGACGACGATTAATGCCGCCCCCCTTTGTTCCATGACTCGCAAGCTCCGCAGCCTTTTTCCGCGTGCGCGTCCGACCCTCCCACCAACAGCTGATATCAGAATAAGTGGTTCGTAGTATAGAAACGAGGGTGATTTATTTACAAAATAAGGGGAATTATGCATAGGGGAAGCAGTATTCCACTATTCAGTGGCACTGCGAAGTTCAGCAATGCGCTCCTCCAGTTTTTGTAGGCGGTGATGTTTAGCAACTGCGGATTTCAACAAGGAGCGGACGGCCTCCTCGAAGTTCGGTGGCCACGTGGGGTGGGTCTCCGCCCACGTTTCAAAAACATCTAGGGGTGGAGGATAATTAAGGCCGAATCAAATGCTTACCTTCCAGCAGAGTGCATGCTCTGGTGTGCCGGAGATTTCGGCGATGGTAGCCACCTGTGATATTAAATTCTGCCAGCAGGCGGCTGTCAAATAGGGGTTGAATGAGCCCCTTGACGAGGTCATGCGCCCTCCACGCTTCCCACGTACGCAAGAAGGCAACATAATTATGTAACTGTTCGAATAGTTGCGTAATAATACTTAATATTTTTTCTGAATAATAAGACGAAGGTAAGCACTATATTACTTAGAACTGACACTGAATACATTAAAAACATCATTATAGCAACATGTTGCAGGTCACGTGCCGACATTGTGCCAGCATGCGGGCATGGACTTGCCGAAATTTTGTTCCCATCATTGGGCTTGAATATATCCAAATACGCATATATAGCAAAGGTTTTAAAAACAGCCCCGTGGGAGCTTGGCATTCTCCATACTGAACATATAGTGGTGTCCTTGTGTTAATGAAACTTAAAAAATATATTCGCCGAAGCAGTCCCAAGGCAATAGTGAGCTTTAATTTGGGTTACGTAAGTTTGTGAATCGGGAATAACAAAGAGAGGTTTTAAGAAAATCACCCTAACCGTATCAAGGAAGTAAACGCACTTGTTTTATCCCAACTAGGCGCAGATTACCAAGAGGATTCTGCATTTGGTTAGAATCTAACCTTCGGTATTGTTTTTCGCGTTTCCCATGCAGCGTATTCAAATTAGAGGCAAAAGTTCGCATCCCAGGTGTTTGTCTAGAAGAAGTCGGAGCGTTCACCGGAGTCATCAGTATATTCATCTGAGTTTTCGGGCGCTTGCAAGAGTCCATCGTCAGAGATAAACGGTCAACGAAAAGCGAGCAACAGTTATAGGGAGCAGGAGCCAATCAACTGTTAGAGGGGAGGCGGTATAGGGCGAGACGAAGAGTAAGGTGGGGGCGGGGAGGAGTGGGTGAGGGGTAGAGGAGAAGGAGGGGGAGGGGGAGACTAATTAATCACCAGTTTCAGTCGTGCGTAGATGCCGATGGAGAGCGATGTAGGCGGGCGCCAACTCAGTGCATATTAAATTGATAATTTATATATGAGGGGTTACATGCAAGTAATGTGTTTTAAAATTTTATCAGTATACAGCAACCAAATTAATTGTACAATCGATATAAAGTTGGAGACGGTTAACATAAAAAACAGTTGATAGACTTGTCACAAGACATTGCGAAACAGTTTTTTTCAAAAATCACTTTTGAGATTATTGCCACTCTTCTTTGTATTTGTTATTGTAGAACTTAGTCTAGAAGTAACCAAATATGCTGAAAAATGTTCCGTTTCGATAAAACAAGTAGCTCTTTCATTTATAACAGAAAAGAAAACCCTAATTGTTAGGGAAATTTAACCACTAGCCAAAATGTCACATTCTGACCTTGACATTTTTCATCAAAAAAGTTGAAGTACGCAGACATCAGACGCCAAAATATATAAGTAAAGTTATTTTTGAAGCATTAACTTTTTGTCGAATTTTTCTAAATCAATCTTGAGCATATTTATTCGCGACTTTTGTAGTACACGTTCATTTTTCTCGGCAATGAGTTCAGATGATGGGGTGGTTCTGAAACTATGACACTCAAAGACAGCTGCATGAGAAAAAATGTTTAAAGACTGGTTATTTATGTAAGAACTTTTAAGATATATCTTATTTTGAAGGTTTTGGTAAGCACATAGAATATACTCATAATTTATAGTCAATTGACTAAAGCCAGTGAAAATCGTAAAGTCTTAATTAAAATTTCATGGAAGATCTGAACCTCTTCGTAATAGAAATATCGAAATTATTACAAAAAATGTGGCGGAAGGCAATAACTTTTAGTGTACAAAAATGGTAGGTTTACAGTTGTTCCTGAAAATTCTATTGAAATTTATAAGTCACTGACTGGCATGTCCGCAAGTGAGCTTCAGCAATATATTACTCCTGTGATCTTTCAATGGGGCATATGAAGCGAAAACGTGGTTGCCTTAGTCCAGCATAAGTCAAGCGATGCATAAATGAAAGAAACAACTAGCAATTCTCGTGAAAACGTGTAAGAATACATGCTCGAAATTTAGGTTCTTCGGTAACAGCCATACACTATATTGCACGTAATACGGAAGCATATTTATTCGAAAACTTGACAAAATGATTATTTTCCAACGTAATTTTACTTGTGTTGCTTTATCTACCCAGTCGTTTTGTATGAACGGGCTTCCTCTACATGTAAAACTTAAGTTTACCTAGAACGCCCGATTTACACTTTTTCGGAATTTTCCACTTTGTTAAAAAAGCTAGTGCTTCTACAAAACGTTATATTCCTTCATAAATCATAATATGCCCTATTTTGAAGAACGATCATTACTTTATTGCTGTAAGACTTTGGGGGCCACAGCTTGGGCTGCGTTTGAGTAAGAGGGAGTTACTTGTAAAAATCGTAGGTTTGCATGAGTTTGGCCACCTACTGTAGTTTACAATCATCAAACATGTGTATACATTTATTGGGACACCCTGTACTGTGAAAAGGCGCAAACAAAGGGCTCTGCAGAAACAAGCTGCGCATCAGTGAACAAGCCAGTTGACGTCTGTGTGGTCTATGCGTTTGCACACAGGTAAAGGGACCTGGGGACGCCCTTTACCCAATCACGAGGGCGCCAAGCTCGCAAGACGAAAGACGCAGCATCCAGACGACCCTGAGGCATGTCGCGACCGCCATGCCTACATGGGTCGGGCGAAAGCCTGATGAGTCACACAGGGCATTCCAAAGGATTGGCCATGACAACACGCATAGCGAAGAGTCACGTGTGGGCCTACAGCCAGGCATGCGACAAAAGGTTTCAGCGCAATGCTCATCACAGGACCGCTACATAGTCAGCATTTGACTTGTAAGGGTTCGTGGTGGTTCGATATTTCGAGAACTTCCTCTGTCTTCTCCTCCGTTTCTGTCTTCTGGAGAACCCGCTTGAAGGTGTCACTGAAGCGTTCAACCTGTCCGTTGGACAGCGAGTGGTATGGTGGCTAATGCATGTGGTTCATACCCGACTGCTTGCAGAATTGGACAAAGGCGACTGATGCGTATATGTTTTTTAAAAGGCTTACAGGCAAGGAATGCCTCTAATGACCCTATTAATGTAAAGTAAATAATATCATTGTTACAGTCAATATGAGTAGGGAGCAAGATGTGCTAGCATGACAAACATTGGAATGAGTGGTGAGAGTCGGAACAGTATGGAAACAAGCTGGGAACAGAAAAATATTTACAAGACAGGCATACTCATACTGTAATAGTCACCTTTTGCCAAAAAATGACATCAAGTCTTATTTTAAACGCCGCGAGGATTTCGGCGGGTGCCGTATCGCTCGCTAGCAAGTTCCATGGTCGGATTACTCGTTGGCTGAAGCAAAACTTTCGGGAGTCCAATCGAATACATTCGTTTGCGACCTTGTAAGGTCGGTCACGCAGGAGAGTTGTGTTAGCTAAATCGAAGAAATCCTTCAATTTCAGGAATGAACCATGGCGCAGGATTATTCGGAATGTCCAGAGCAGGCTGCACTGCACGTGAATTTAAGACAAGGGAACGTTGAGCAGTCTCTCCAGGGGACTTGTGTAGCAGGTCGTGCCTGTTAAGTGTGGTCTTTGTTGGCACCTTTAATGCAAGGGCGCATTTGGTGCGGCCTATGCAGAGTAACTGACTGTCTGATGAACACCATCTCGTGGAAGACTATCACGTTTTTGGTGGACCACAGTGAGTGCTTCATGAAGGACTGGTATTTTTTGCCTGACAACTGGTTTTAAGTTTGGTTGAAGAGGAAGAGTTACCTTCATCTTGTTGCCGCAGCCAAGATCACCATGAAAATCTTGCCTGTTTCTGAAAATGAATGCGATTCCTTAAGATTAGCTTTAGTTCCATTTGATCAACTTCGCTCAAAATTTTCCAGTACTGGAAGGAATAATTATTCTGTAGCGGACGCTGCCGGCCAACGACTCCATTGTTTTGCCCGGCGTCATTGTTCAACGCCTGCTGCCTCAAGGTCATCCCATGCCTCAGTCAGCGCTTACGGTCGCGCTGACCTGCAGAGACTTGAACTACTTCCACTCTGACACACACACGCATGTCTAGGTTCTAGCGGCTGCCCAAGCACCACTTGAACAAGTCTCTTTTCCCTCACTCTCGGCCGCTAGACGTGACTTAGTACCACGGCGCTCCAGCGGAATGACGTGCGCTCCGACGTCAGCTTCTCTACATCTATTCTTCGTTCCGTTTGTAAACAAAAAACTATTCCCTCTATTCTGGCCTCCACTGACTTCTCCTCTACTTAGGAACTATGGTCTGAAGATCGCAGTGGCGGGGTTTAACTCACTTCACCCCCTGCGATAATTCCACCTTTTTTTACTAATTATGGAATTCTCCCACAGCACAATGTACATTAGAAGAAATTTTTGTGCCGTCTTTCCTTATAGCATAGGGAATTTCTTGAGTATAAACATTCTCATGATTTGGCCAAAATGGGAGCCTATTTCCCCCAGTAACTTTAAATAAGAGGGCATTTTTCCTAACCTTAGCCCTATTTATTATTAAATCTATTCAGTTGATCAAAATAACCTGTCTAGATATACGCTAAAATACCAACTTAAATTTCGTCCTGAACGTTGTCTGCAGGACTCGCAGAACTGCACATACATAGACATAAATATAAATACATCAGGGAATCACAATTATGATTCCCGAGATCGCTCTTTCTTCGCAGAGAACGTTCTTCCGCCCTCTATGCAAACACCTGGGCCTCGCATATTTTCGACCATTGTGAACATATATATGTACATATAAAATATCTCTTACTGACACTTAGCTATTAATATATCAATTATTAGCCACTTTGCGAAAACAATCGGTTGGCACGATTTCAAAAAACATAAATCCGGGAGGGGCACATCCCGAGAGACAGATCAGTGCACAAACAAATACAATTTTACATATATAGATAAACAGTATGGTGAGTCTTGCTAGCAACTTGTCTAAGTTTGTAAAAGTTTGATTATTTCTATCATACCGGCAAGAACGGATTTACGAAAACTTAGCAATAATCATGAGCAGCATTAGGCATATGAAGTACGCAAAAGAACTATAAGAAATACTAAGTATTTGTTAAAAAAATTAAATTTTATTGATAATCCCCAGGTGCCGGAGACTTCAAAAAAAGCTATAAATTAGAACGATAAATTTAGATATTTTGTTAATTATAAAACTTAAAGCAACCGCTTTCATTCTATAAAAAGAAGTGGTCTTAAGTCAAAATATTTTGCACATATTACCATAAGTGTATAACTATTTATTGAATATCATGGAATAAAGTCTCTCATCATTTCATTCCTTTTCAGTGTGTTCAGGGATAAGTTGATTATAAACAAAACCTTTGAATAACAAAGTATCGACCTGGTATCATGGTTCAATTTTAAAAACGATTTTCCTATTTTCTACAGGAAATTTAGACATTCGAATAGCGCCCGCACTAGAAAGCGCCTTAAAATCCACCTTGACGCTACTACGTGTGCCTGTTGCAACCTTGTGCCTCTGACGTGTTCTTCCATATGCATTTCAATTACTGTATAGTTCCTGGCTATTCACAAGCATCAAATCAGTCCAACAAATTTTTAAGGCCGACATATTCATGGCTCCCATCAAAGCGTTGTGTCAAATTCAACCTCGCTTTAGCAGTCACTTACACGGCGTCGACGTGAATTGTCAACCGGCTACCAAATTATCATAATCAGTGTGTCAGCTACTCTCTACATAATAGGTAAATCACCTCTAATTGAGAGAGAGAGTTCGATGTCGATAGTGACTAAAGGTTCCAGAAGGCGAAAGCTCGCAAACGAATTTACTTTAATGCTATGGCTTTTTAAAAACCGAAAAGCAACCACATGTAGCTGATAAAAATGAAATAACTAATGCAAGGTAAACTTAATTAAAGCAAGCTACCTGAACTAAAAAGTAATTCTTAGGACGGCACAGAACGTAAGTCAACTCTCTAGGCGTTTTCGGTCAAAAGGACTGAGGTCACCACACGATGGCTGCCTGCATGGGCCACTAGCGGAAGGGCCAGTAGGGGACAACGACTGTGGGCCCTAAGACAAGCTGCACTGACACTGGAAAATTTGAGAGACACCCGTAGAGCTGATGTACAAGCAGAAACTGAAACAGTAAACCGTTATCTGCTAACCTGTCCGCCATCTGTTTCTAAGATACGCCTGGGATATAAAGTAAGGACAAGTTAAAGGAAATTAAATAATAAACTAAGGAAAACTGAAAATCCAACCAAGCTGACCTAACTAACATGAATGAAATCAAAATAACTAAACGCAACACGGAAACGAAACTAATAAAACTGAATAGTAAACTAAAAAGATTTAAGGTAAAGATAAACATGAACTAATAAAATTTAAGGAAACCGTACGCACGAATAGCTGCAGAAACAATGTATAAAAGCACACCAAGTCACCCTTACATTAAATATCAAGACAAAACACTTACTTAAACGAATTCAGTAGTTATTCATATATTGTAAACTGCAAACTTTCTTACAAGATATCTTCGTCCAGTTCCCTATCAAATTGCACATCGTGACTATCGTTCAGAACACACCTCCGCTAGAGCGCTCATGAACGCCTTACTTGTCTAGACACCGATGCTCACATTCACTTAGACGGCCGCATTAATCAGACCCCACGCAAGCAGTCGATTTACGGCTGCTTGCCTTGTATGCTAATAAATCTCATTTAGCATCGGTCTGTCTTATTTCATCAAACGGAATATTCTTAATGTTGTTTTTATAGTACATCGCCTATCCTTAACCACTACAGCTCTCTAAAAACTATGCCTATTGCTATTAAATATATTGAACTAAAAATTGTAGATTCTCGCGGGTGTCAGTTAATCCAGAAACCTAGACGTACAGACGTCACAATGTCCAATGAACGTCGGTACGTACGTAAAATCTGCCAACAAATACACATAAACCCATATCTGGTCGACAAAAATTCATCAGACTGAATGTGTTACCAAACTATACGACCCCTTATCTCTGAGATTTGTCCCAAAAAGACGTACCTTTGTCATTGCCTAATTCAGAGTATCTCTTTTGAAGACCAAAGGTGTCACAAAGTTTTTGTATACAACCCTGCGCCAGTTAGGGAATTACTTTTTACGCCTTATCCTCCCCTTCTAGCGACCTCAGGACACAAAAGAAAAGTCATCATAGAGTTCAAATTCCACCGAGACAAAATTCGCCAAAAATATGTCACTTTAATTCTTCTACACCAACGCACAGAGTCTGTTATCCAAGTTTGATGAACTGAAAGTGCAGATATATGACCTTCATCCCGACATTATCTCTCTGACAGAAACCTGGCTGTCTGAAAACGTGGATGACCGCGAAGTGGCACTACCTGGCT
>JAYGXS010000003.1:84566760-84615561 GCA_036362985.1 Ligula intestinalis
GTCTCTCTTGTCTTCTTTTGTATGATGCATGCATGCTTTATGAACATTAACCAACAAAACGGGCTTATATTGTCCAACACATGTCTCGTCTGGTCCAGCTGAGTTTTGATAGAACATACAGCCAACAATGAGTCCTCAATTGTAGATTTCGTAAGCCAATCCAAATTCTTAATAGTTGGACGTAACTTTCCTCGACGTAGTGTCTTATAGAATTGTACTGGATAATCCTTGCTATTTATGCAATTTCGGCGAAATTCAATGTGTGTATTTTCTTTCGTAATTCTGCATCGCAGCTGTAAAAGTCTATACAAAGACTTAATTGTATCCGTGGGAAGGTGCCGTTTGAGAAATTTAAAGCATTTTTTCCCCGGTAATAATTTGAAGCAAGACAGAATAGCAGAATTTATTCGCGCGAATAAATTTCGAGAGCGCTTTTCAGCTGCTTCCGCTCCGTGCATAAACAACAAAATATTAAAAGAACACATCAATTTGAATTTACACAAAATCGATAAAAGCAAGGTCGTATCAACGTGGCAAGTGGCCAAAAGTTATGTCAACTTTGAAACTTGGGACCAAATAAATGGGGGTCATTCGGTTGACACTAACACATCTTTCCGCGTTCTTGTTCGAGCACGAACAAACCGGACCTTACGCTACATGGAAGTATCCTACATACGGCGGGAGAAACCCGACCTATGTAAGCAACTAGACCATGTAGTCAATCTTCAACTGCCGTGGTAAATACATACCACACCTTTATTTGGTTAAGTTTCCCCCCCATTTCTTTGGTCCCAAGTTTAAGAAATGACATAACTTTTGGCCACTTGCCACGTTGATACGACCTTGCTTTTATCGATTTTGTGTAAATTCAAATTGATGTGTTCTTTGAATATTTCGTTGTTCATGCACGGAGCGGAAGCAGCTGAAAATCGCTCTCCAAATTTATTTGCGCGAATAAATTTTGCTATTCTGTCTTGCTTCAAATTATTACCGGGAAAAAACGCTTTAAAAATACATATGAAGACTTTGCATATTCCCAATGTAGGCCATACGGTAAAACAAAACATGACCGAACTTTTTGTTGCTGTATTTTGTGCGAAAAATTAACAGGTTAGCTAAACATTATTTTTAAAACATAAATGGTTCATTCTTTCTGAACATGGCCTTCTTTGCACCTGAACAATTTCAGACAATTTTTTCCGGTTCTGGAAGAGATATATTTTACATTCTTTTAACAAGTACAATAAAGAATTTTTCGCACATGTTTGCCGCGAAATATATTTGAATGTATAAAACCACTTAAAACCAATTATAAAATACATTCTACATAGGTAGCCATTTTTTACAGAGCAAATTTTCTGTAAACGGTCAGAAGAAAGCTCGTTGAAAAGCCAGTCTAATACTGTGACGGAAATGACTTGATAATAGGCTACACAATAATCAGTATTACAACCTTACTCAATGCCGTCTATCTACTATGGCATAAGAAATTGAACACATCCGAAGTCAGGGTATTGCAGCGTTTTAGTATCTACGTAGGGATTGTACTCTGAGCACTACGACCATAAGGCCGACTCCCTTGTTACAGGAGATATGCAAAAGGCACCATCAGGCGGGAGTTATTGCGCACAACCTCGATGATGTCGGCCGAGGGTCTTGAGGTCGGCGAATGGTAAAACAGCCGCCTGTGACGGTGCATGACTTTGGGGCAGCAGGAACGAATACAGATTTCTGCTTAGCGCTATACATATTTTGACTGACGCATAGGTGCCGGCCAGTAAACCGCGGCCGAGATCACTTCATGAGTATCTTGACACCGGTTGGTGAGCACAAGGAAGTGTGATAGATGCAGCGCAAGTCTAGCATCGCTTTGAAGATACCCAGGCGTAAGTCCCCGTCCCCTGCACCTTTCTGCTGTAGACCGTACAGCCATGAGGAATAAGAATAAATAAGATTTAAGTGATAATTGACCATGGTAGATAATATAATTACCCTATACACGCTTCAGGATCTCGGTCGCATAAGGTAAGTAAATACTGATACAGCATCTATTATGCACTCCTCTAAGGATTGACACATACAAAGCTGCAGTGCCCCAGTTTCTGGACTGTGTGCTAAGCATTTACTCGCCTGGCCTCGCCATCAGCAAAATCCTACTCGATTTATCAACTGCGTCTTGACTGGTAGGCATGTTGATTTTCTACTGATTTGTAATAACCTCACCCCTTCAAAATTCTCCTTATGCGGGACGCCATAGAAATTCTAATTAAAATATCAGGAAAACACTTTTACTTATACTGTGCCCATACCCTTTTATTTATCCCATTATTTGTAACGACAAGCATTTTGTTTCTAAAGCAGGATTCGATCCATGTGAGAAGGCACTAAACTTTTTAAAAATTATCACTTATCTTCGGATTCGCAATCCCCAAAAAATGTTGCTGTGTGCTGAAACGGTCATCCCCGCTGAAGTCTGAACACAGATAAATCCCAAACCATACCTGCAAGAAGTCAGACTAAACCAAAAACGCTGGCAAGCTATGTGACCCTAATAAAAAAAAAATCATCCCGAAAGTACGCATTTAACTCATTGCCTAATTCGGACAAGTTCTGTGGAATACTAAAAGGTTTCGCATAGACCTTGCGGCATTTAAACAGATGTAGGTTATACTTCTCGTCAGAACACAAAGCAACAGACGTCACAGCGAAATGATTTAATACAGTCTTGCCGGAATGTTTTCGTACAAAATGAATGGCAGGAAAGATCTTCGGCAAATGTGACAGTGAGGAGGGGGCTAGTAGGGATTCTCTTGTTTCTCTTATTTTTCCTCTATAAAGAGAAAACAGATTAATCAGGAACAAGATAAAGAAGTGACAAGCGCAATGCAATATGCAGGCTACCCCCACCGTGCCTGATGTCAGCTTATTTGCGTCACAGCTATTTGCTTAATAAGAATGGCTTAGTATTAACTAGCCACAGACAGGCATAACTTGGACTCCATTTGCCGAAAGTAAATCCGGATTTCCTGAGGGCAAATGGTACTGTAGGAGTCGCAGCCATTATTCCGTATCTCGAAACCAGGGGAAAAACCTTCAAATGTATGCAGCGTTGCGAACGACAGCATGAAAATGTATACTTTAGGGGAGGAGGGCTGCATCAACGGGTACAGCTGATCCCAGACCAGCGCTGCGTTTGAACAGCAATCTCTATTTCAGGTAGCCATTGCGAATCCGAAGCGTCCTGTCCCATGGAGACCGAGATACCTTTAAACTGCTTCAGAACAAGAGGAGAAAGCCACAACGACATGCAAGAATTGTGCGAAACTGACACCACTGCAGGACCCGACTGAGCTATGCTCGGCCAAGCAGTGGGGTCTGTATCAATGCGTAAAGCGGATTTTAGACAAGCGGACCCCTTAAGATGCCGCAAAGGCTTTATCACAATAAATGCTGGCCACATTATGCAGACGACACACGCATGCTCGTTAAATTTAGCAAACCAAAATTATTGGGGTGCTTCTGAAACATACAAATATCACAAAGCAAATATTTCAGATACAGGAACATGGACAGCAAAATATCGGTAATGGGCGATTTTGCGATTTTCACCAATGAATGTGTTGCAGTAAAGAAATGTTTCTGCAGATAACGAGCACTGCATGGTTCTCCGTAGAAGTCGACCTGTGTGGGGCAAGCTTGAGCTGAATTTCAGCATCACAAACTTTTAAAATGTAAACACTCAATCAAATAATAAAAGTAATTACAATCACAAAGCTTTGCAAATATAAGATGTCACATGACCAGTATGCATAAATTATTTGTAGAAGATAACATATTGACCTGTTTCGACTGAAGATCACGAAAAAATTGCATACAGAACAGAACGGAGGCATTAATATGACACTCGGGCAATCATTTTCACAACTTGTACTTACTTACAACCGAAACTTGACGTAGTGCACATATCGGATGATCAATAACCAACAAAGAAACTGTCGTCGGGTCTTTCACGGAAAGACTAATCAAAAGGCAGGTGAGGAAAGCCAACGATAAATTTATTAAAGAGCACAATAAACAAAGAGAAGGCTACCTGGATGTAATCGATCGAAATGCCTCTTCAGGTATTTAAACCGCACATAGTGTTGACCACAAATTCCACACAAAAACGCTCGCGGTTCTGAAACCGAAATTACAGAAAAGTTCATAAACTAAGACAGTGTTGAAATATTTATCTGGGTTAATTTTTGGGCCCCTCGAAGATAACCATTGGGCGCACAATGCAGTGACTAGGGGTCATGGCTCCTTCACGATTTAACCTTACATTTTAGCTGCAAAATGTACATGACACATGCGTGTTCGTTAAAAAGGAGAAACGCCATATTATAGGGGTTCTTCAAGGTTCTAAAACATGAGAATTTAGGTTTTGGGAACGTGGGCTTTTACCCTAATAATGTAGGTGACATCACGCTTAATGCCAGATGGATTCCTACTCCTGTGTCCTATACCAGGACTTCACTTACCTAGGCCTGACCCCAACCTTAGCTGTAATGCATCAAACCTACAGGAGGATACCTATCTGATGAAAGGTTGGAGATTGGGGAATTTAACACACATTTGAGGTTGGTTATTTAGTTCATTGGGATGACTTGAGGCGCAAAACGATGTTTATTAGAATTCCATTCTGTTCAGATCAGTATACTGGGAGAAAGAGAGGCCAAAATGCATAAAATTTAGCGTTGATATCCGAGAAATTTTCAGGCTGTTATTCACCTAACCCCATATAAAAGTATTAAAACCCAGCAACGCTACCCCATGTTTAAGAGAGCTATAACTACTTTTCTACATTCAGGACAACTTTCACGAATTTCGGGTGCTGACTCGGTGGAATCTCTCTTTCACTCTGATCGCGTTCGTGGACTTTAAACCCCGCCAGGCTTCAGGCTGAAAATAATGCTGCTGAAGCAGCAGCCCGCAGTCTGCTAACCTTTTAGCCGATAGCGCGCAACGTTTGCCGACAACCATTGAAGGGAAACTGAGAAAACTGCGTTCTTGTGCCAACCTTTTCCGTCTCGAAGTAATGTCCTTAAACGATATGCAACATTTCTGCTGCTGATGTGTCAACTCAGCTTACAACTGTACATATATTCCGTTTGTATTATACCTGTGAAGTCAGTTTTTGTTTCACTTGGAACAAACTCCCTATCTCGCTCAGTATTGACAAAACAAAAACCTGAAACAAAACCAATACTAGCTGCAACATAGGGAGTTTGTTTTAGGTTTTTTTTCCGGTCTTCGAAGTTTTGGAAGGCGCCTAAGAGGTGGATTAACAACTCTTTACAATTGCCTGTAAACTGGCATAATAAACGTATTGTATAAAGGGTTGTAGACAAGGAATGCGAATGAGGAATATATAAGTATATAGTAAATAAATCGATTGTGCCAACAGGAAGTTGAAGACAGTTAATATAAAACACATTTGAGTGAGTTGTCACGGGACATTGCGATAGAGTTTTCTCAAAAATCACCATTGATTTTATTGACCCTCTGTTCTACATTGGTTATTGTAGAACTTAGTCTAGAATTAACCAACTATGCTGAAAACTGTTCTGTTTTAGATAAAACATTTAACTCTTTCATTTATAACAGAAGAGATATCCCTAATTGTTAGGGAAATCAATCCACTGGGCGAAATTTCACATTCTGACCTTGTCTTTATCATAAAAAATTCAAGCACGCAGACCTCAGACGCCAAAATATAGAAGTAAAGCTTTTTTCAAAAGTTCACATTTTTAGAATTTTTCTAAATCAATCTTGAGCATATTTATTCGCGACTTTTGTAGAACACGTTCATTTTTCTCGGCAATGAGTACAGATGATGGGGTGGTTCTGAATCTATGACACACAAAGACAGCTGCCTGAGAAAAAATGTTTAAAATCTGGTTATTTATGTAAAAGCTTTCAAGATATATCTTATTTTGAAGGTTTTGATAAGCACTTAGAATACACTCATTATTTATGGTCAACTGATTAAAGCCAGTGAAAATCGTACAGTCTTAATTTGAATTGCATGGAGGATCTGAACCTCTTCGTAATAGAAATATCGAAATAATTACAAAAAATATGGTGGAAGGCAATAACTCTTGGTGTACAAAAAATGTTTACAATCGTACCCAACACTTCTCTTTAAATTTATCTGTCACTGACCAGCATGTCCGCAAGTGAGCTGAAGCAATATATTACTCCTGTGATCTCCCGATTGGGCATCCCAAGCAAAAACGCGGTTGCCTTAGTCAACATAAGTCAAGCGATGCATAAACGAAAGAAACAACCAGCAGTTCTCGTAAAAAAGTGTAAGAATACATACTCGAAATTTAGCCTCTTCGGTAACAGTCATACATTATATTGCACATAATATGGAAGCATCTGTATTCGAAAACTTGACAAAACGAATATTTTCCAACGTAATTTTACTTGTGCTGCTTTATTCACTCGGTGGTTTTGCATGAACGGGCTTCCTCTACATGTAAAACTTAAGTTAACTTTATACGCTCGATTTCCACTTTTTCGGAATTTTCACTTTCCTAAAAAAGCTGGTGTTTCTATTAAGCGTTATATTTCTTCATAAATCACAATAGGCCTTATTATGAAGAACGACCATTACTTTATTGCTGTAAGACTGTGGGGGCCATAGCTTGGGCTGCGTTTGAGTAAGTGGGAATTACTTGTAAAAATCGTTGGATTTCATGAGATAGTGCACATACTGTAAGTCTACCACTAAATAGACCACCATTTCGAAAGAGTCTGATACCGTCGGCAGGAGACAAAGATAATCATAAAATCTACTAGACATACGATAAAGTCCACCAGGCAACTGCGTGTTACAAGAACATATTGGCAAACACAGAACAGGCAAAGAAACAAACGAAAAACTCGAAGAATGAATCAAAAAGGGGCTTACTTTTGTGCACAGTGTTGATGTGCTTAGTCAGGTTTCCCTTCTGATTGAAAGAATGGCCACAAATATCACAAGGGAAGTTCCGCAGATCTGAAACAAACACCAAACAACACACTATGAGACTTTAGTGTACTAGAGACTGGGTTTACTTAACATTTCGAGGATAATGGAAATTACTTGTCTATAAGATGCAACATCACAATACTAGCGGAAAATCACACTAGGAAACAACGTTAACAAAGTCTACGTACAGTAATATTCCGAAAATTAACGTTTATAAATCTCCGAATTCACGATATTTGCATATCAGAAAACCTGGTAGACGACAAGCTAAGATGAAGACAATCGGACGAGGTACTAAACAGGTTCGAATCCCAGGTATGTGCATAGATTGAGAAGGAGTAGTTTCGACCACCGGAATCGTAGTTTTATTTGTCTGAGCTTTCGAACTCTTGCGGCAGTCCACCGTCAGAGATAAAACCGTCAACGAAAGCAAACAACATTTACAGGGGGAAGGGGCCAATTAACGGTCAACGAAAGCAAGCAACATATATAGGGGGGAGGGGGGCAATTAAACACCAACGGAAGCAGGCAACATTTATGTGGAGAAGGGGTCGATTAACCGTTATAGGGGCGGGCAGGGGCTGAAGCGAGGGAGGGAAGGGCAGGGCCACCAGTGCCACGAGTCTTGACATACCCGCGCAGGGCAACATATGCGGATGCCAGCTTGATGAATCGCTTAACTGGGTTGTCATCCTACGCCCAGGCTTCAATCAGTTCTCGGCTCGTCTTGCTGCTTGCGTGGGCAATTATCCTCAGCTGCGAAGTTGAACTCATGACCCGTCTCGTAGTGTGCGGGCGGCCACTTGCGATGATGCATCACCCCGTCGAACAGTCGACTTGTGTTCGTATATGCGCGAACCCAGCATGTGTCCAGTCTGTCGCGCGTAACTTACAGGAGAGTTTAGACATGGTATGTGATACACTACACTCGACTTCTCACTGAGATTAAGTCGATCCTTTATCCTCATGGCCCGACTGCGCAGTGTAGCCTTGAGACTATGTGCGATTCCGACGCGCCTATTAGCGCGGCAATACGCTAGATCGCTTCCGATATGTGCTTGATATACGGTAGCGCATGCCAAATTGTGGGGGTAGGGCGGGCACGTAGGCATCGGCTTATTAAGGCTTAAGGATAGTAATTTTGCACAAATTGGACGCGTAGATGTCAGGCCTCACGCGTTCTTTCTTCCGGGTAACTGCAGTGAGTATCTATTCTTTTGAACAGCCTTCGCACACAACTTCTTTTGTGAGTCATCGGATGGTTGCTGTGAAAACTGAGAAGCTGTGTGGTGTTCTTCGCCTTTCTGCAGACTCTCGTTTCGTTGGTTGCTTCCGTTGACGGGTTTATCTCTGACGATGGACTACCGCAAGAGTTCGAAAACGCAGACAAATAAAACCACGATTCCGGTGATCGAAACTACTTCTTCTCAATTTATACTAAACAGATTGTCTACACGTGTCAAACAGGCCCTAGTTGTCACAACGTCTACCAGACAGTGGAAAGCTGCGCTAATTTGCCGTGAGGTGTTACCCCTGAAGGCTAGCCTCAGTCGCTTTCTTAGCCTGCCATACCCCAATGCACCATTCAACTGCTTGTCACAAGAAACTATTAGCAAACAAAGAGCAGTCAAAGAAACGATGGAAGGATAGTTAGAAGAATGGAAAGAAAAAGAGGTGTACTTTTGTGCACATCGTTGATGTGCCTCACCACGTCTATATTCTTTCCGAAAGAACGGCCACATATATCGCAAGGGAAGTTTCGCAGATCTGAAACAAACAAAAACAACACACTAAGAGACTTCAGAGTACCAGTCTGATGCTCTCGGCAGTGCATCCAGATAATCATAAAACCTAGTAGATGAAAAGGTAGTGCCCAGACTGCCGGAGTTTTGCATGAAAAATGTGTTTAAGAATGCTAAATCGATTGTCTACGCGTGCCACACACGTCGTGAATCTTACAGCGTATACCAGAGAGTGAGAAATGCACTAATTTGCCTAGAGGTTAAAGTCCTAAGGGCTAGCCTCACTCGCTCATTTTTTCTGCCCTATCCATGCACCAGTCAACTGCGTGAAACAATAAAATATTTTCAAAGACAGAAGAGGCAAAAATATGAGGGAAAAGCTCGAAGAATGAAACAAAGAGACATACTTTTGTGCACTGCGTTGATGTGCCTATTCAGGTCTGACTTCTGTTGGAAAGAATAGCCACATATATCGCAAGGGAAGTTCCGCAGATCTGAGACAAACAAAAACTAAGTGACTTCAGTGTACCAGAGACTGAGTATACTTGCACTAAGGCTCAAGGATAACGAAAATTGCTTGCCCACAGAAAACAACAGCACAATACTAGCGAAAGGCCACGCTATGAAACATTTACAACGGTGATAGATATGATTTGCATTGTCGGATAAATAGGAAAAGGAAACAGGCGGAGCAGGGAAAGAAACGAGGGGATAATTCGAAGAATAAAACTTTAAAAACTGCTTACTTTTGTGCACACCATCGACGTGCGTCTTCAGAGCTCCACTATGTTGGAATGAATGGCCACAAATATCGCAAGGAAAGTTCCGCAGATCTGAAACAAACAAAAAACATCACAGAAAGGACTTTAGTGTACTACAGACTGGGTTTACTTTACATTTCAAGGATAAAGAAATTTGCTGGTCTAGAAAAAACAACATCACAGTACTAGCGAAAGATTACGCTAAGAAGCAACATTAACCAACTCTATGGAAAGTAATATTTCGAAAATTTACGTTTCTTAATCTGCAAATTCATGTTATTCACGTATCAGAAAACCTGAGAGACGACAAGATAACAGAGCAAGAGATTTCAATGTACCAGAGGCCAGGCTTACTTGCCCCAATGTTTCTTTCCGTTTCGAGAGAAACGTTAATTGTTATTTTACAAGAATCGCACTATATTAGCGATATGAAAAATCGCTACGGCCTTATGGGTTCGCGTACTTTTGCTTGGGACAAGACAGAAATGCCTGGAACCCTTACACGAGAATTTTTTATAAGAATAATAATAATATCAATCATTAAAGATCGCCTCATGACCGTCCTAACAGGATACAGGAACAGGCACCACCCAAAATGCATGTGGCTTTGCGCCAAACTTCCAGAGGAATTAGGTCAAGGAAGACGATGAGCGTTACACACAAGTCCACGCTTAGCTTCAAAGTGGGAGTTAGGGTGAGGGGAGGGACCAGCATTTTATCAAGGCTTTCGGTTTTATGTAAGAGGTATTACACAAAAATATAAAAAATATAGCAAACAAAACTATTGATCATCGCAACGCTAGCTATTTTTAGTGGGCGCAGCATCCTTATTCCAGTAGGCGGGCATAAAAGTCATTCTTACTGTTAGTGATTGCTGGGCCGTTTTAGCCTTAGCGTTATGTATCGTATGCACGTTGTTTCTAGTGGGACGGGAACCGTTTTGGTCTGTTAGCATATTATTGATAAGAGTGTTATGATTATGTGTTACTTTCAATAGGAAATCGAGACCATTTTGGAGTCGCCCGTGCCAGAGGGGTTTAAGACCATATCTATTGTATACGAATCTCGGGTGTTTTCGCATTTAGACAGAAATCTAGTAAACCGTCTCTGGATTTTTTCGAGTCTCTGTCTGTCATCTGATGACATGGTACCGAAAAATATTGAGCAGTAGTCTAGAATAGGTAAAACATACATTTTATACAGTTTAGTCTTAGGTGTAATCGATGTGACATTTTTATTAATGAAGCCACATAATCCATTAGCTTTTGGTGCGATTTTTTTAATATGCAGAAATAAGTCTGGAGTAGTAGATTAAATAAGACCTTAATCTTTTAAAGATGTAAGCTCTTTTATTTCTTGACCCCTAAACATTATGGGGGGAAGTTTTAGTGGTCCAAAAATCAGGAGATGACATTTTGTTGGTGAGAACACTCCAGCCATTAAGTTTTTGAAGGTCTAATTCAATTGTTCTACGCACACTCCTTATCGAATTTTTGGTACAGGCATATGCGAGTTTTTAGTCATCTGCATATGAATGTTTTAGCAGAAGTTTTGATTGAGGATAATTAATGGATGTAAATAAGAAATAGGAGAGGACCTAGGATAGTCCCTTGAGAAACACCAGTACTTATAAAAGTTGGTTCAGATATTACGGTTCAAATTTGTACTAATTGGTATCGGTTTTGAAGATATAATTCCCGTGACCTATTAGGTTGACGATAAGTCTTTTATGGGGATCTTTGTCAATGGCTTTTTTTAGATTGAAGCAAATTGTAGCTACCGTGTTCTCGTCAACTCCATTTCTGGAGACGAATACCAAAAACGTAAGATTGCACGAATGACATGACTTTTTGGGTAAAAAGGCATGTTGAGAAAGAGATATAAGGTTTGCATTTGTCAGATAGTTTAACATTTGGTTATAAATAAATTTTTCAAGGATTTTTGCCAAAACCGTCTTTTGATAAACACCACGATAGTTTTGGGCATTCGACTGGTTTCCATTTTGGCGTCATGCATGACGGTTTCCTCATTTCCGGATATATACCATTTGACTGCAGTAAGGAATAAAGGCTTGACAGAAGTATTGGGGCATATGTCATATGATTCACTATGAATGGGGAGATTTTATCCGTTCCATAAGATGTGGAATCGGACATCTGGCGGATAGCTTTATTTACGGTCTCTTCTTTAAACCATATCTCTTTTAGTGTGGATGACGTCATTTCTATTAGTTGGGGTTAATACACAAGAATATTTTATGAGCAATGAAGTGCTATGGAAAAATTAATGTTTATTACGTGAATTTTCGAAGCTGGTTCCCCAGTTCGTCTTCAGACGGATGAGATATGTACAAAACAGTTAACTGAAACCGATGACTAACACGGGATTATATAGTTCATCAGAGTGTGAATACATAGTCATCATCCGCATTTGGACGTTCAGGCAGTGGATAAATAGTTATCACTTTTATGTGGTTATGCGGTTCGAGGGGGGGAGGAAAGGAAATAGTTTTCATCTGTATTTGACCACGTGGTGGGTGGTGGCTGCTTTTGCTTCCATCTGATCTTCAGTGATTTGTAATTCACATCAAGATCGATATGCCTCTTAATGCATGCCTCGTATGAGTGCATTGCCTCCAGGAATTCGTGACCTTTCTTAAATGGGTAGGTTCCAACGATTTGGGTTTACTTCCACGCAAACTTTTGTTCTGTGTCCAGTGTGTGCATAACAACTTTTGAATGGCTATCTAGTCTCCCCACCGCTAACTGGTGTTCATGGATACGGTTGGAAAAAGCTCTTCCGATCTGGCCACAATATACTGCATCAAAACTGGAACACGGAATTTTTTACACAACTTCTTTTCGGTCGAAGTGGGCAACCCTGTCCTTGGGGTGTACGAGTTGGGTGCGCAATGTACTTGCTGGCTTGTGCACGACCTGTATTTGGTGTTTCGGTAGCTGTCTTTCAACGAGCTCAAATATATTCCTCAAATATGAGAGCGTTCGCCAATTCGTTGGTTTTGGCGCCCTAGCCATTGCAGTTCTGGATTGGCCGTTGTTTTTGGACTGTTGTTATCGTACGCATCGACAGAAGTTGTCATACACACACTGGACACAGAACATAAGTTTGCATGGGAGCGAACCCAAATCGTTGGAACCTGCCCATTTAAGAAGGGTCGCAAATTCCTGGAGGCAATGCACTCACACGAGACATGCATTAACAGGCACATCGATCTTGATGTGAATTACAAATCACTGAAGATCAGATGGAAGCAAAAGCAGCCACCACCTACCACATGATTAAATACAGATGACAACTACAGTTCTGCCAGTGCTACAAGCAAATTTCCTAAATTTTTAAACGTTGGATTATTTCGCGCATACCAGCGGGAACGCATTTACTAAAACTTATAAATAATAATGAGCGACTTAAAATAACTATAAGAAGTACTAAGTGTTTGTTAAGAAAATAAATTTTCTTAATAATTCCCAGCTTGTGGAAACGCCAAAAACAGCTATAAATTAGAACAATTAATTTAAATACATTTTTAAATATAAAATTGAAAGCAACCACTTTCTTTATGCAAAAAGAACTCGCCTTTAGTCAAAATATTTTGAAAATTTGAGAATGAGTACATTCGGAGTTATTGAATATCATTGAAAAAATTATCCCTTCATTTGGGTATTTTTTGGTTTGTTCATGGATCACTTTACTAATTTTCCGTTTTTTCGACGTTTATATCAAACCCTTTAAAATAAGATAAAACTAAACAGCAGTTACCGAAAAAAACGAGCTTTTGGATATTATTTCCTATGCTGATGGCCATGTTGATCAAATTTGGAAATGCTTTGAAACAGCAAACCACATTTTCGAGCATACAACATGTTTGCTAGATTCCACGCACATTGTTATTCTTAAGATTAATAAAAAAGTTTCCATAATAGGTAACCTCTCTAAAAAGTGCCTAAATTTTAATATTTAGCTGATGAATTTCTGCGTATATTAACTTTTTCCAAGATAATTTCACAGGGAAGTTGGAGACGTTTGACAATTTATTTAATTTACCTAAACGAAAACGATTAAATTTGACTATAGAGGAAAGAAAATACCTTTCTCTTTATAACGGATTATTTTTTGTTTAAGGAGATTTATTAAAAGATTTGTGATAAACGTCCGAATGCAAAAAACAGGCCACGTATATAATCATTTTTGGAATACTTATTATTCTTCTTCTGTTCCGTTTCTAAATAACGCTTGAGCGGAACCTATTGTTAACAAAAAACTATATTTCTACATGACTTACATTCAATATGGCCTTATATTGGCAGTCTCCGCGGTTACATGTAGCAACTTTGTTTACGCGCACACCAGCTGGGCGGTAAAAGAAAATGCTTGACCGAGAACTTTTTCTGATTGCATTTTTGCAAAAAAATTCACAGATGGCTAATTTTATAAAATTTTATTGCTGCTGATTTCTGAAAATAAATGCGATTGCTCAAAATTCGCTTTAGTTCTATTTGATCAACTTCCCACAAAGTTTTCCAGTACTGGAAGGGATTATTATTCCACCTTTTTAACTAATTATGGAATTCTTCCACAGCATAATGCATATTAAAAAAAGGTTTCTTCCTGTCTTTCCTTATAGCACACGGAATTCGTTTTGTAAATAAATGCTCACGATTTATCAAAAGTGGGAGCACATTTCCCCAAATAACTTTAAATAAGAGGGCAGTTTTTCTAACCATAGCCCCCCTTATTATTAAATCCACTCAGCTGATCAAAATAACCTGTCCACATATACGCTAAATTAACCACTTAAATTTCGTCCAGAAATTTGTTTGCACGATTCGCAGAACTTTATTTTCTTTCTGCCCTCCCTCCCTCCCCCTGTTTTTGTACATACCTCATCCGTATGAAGACGAACTGGGGAACCAGATTAGAAAATTCACGTAATAAACATTACTCTTCCCACAGCACTTTATTGCTCACAAAATATATCGCTTGAGATGCCAATTTTCCGATACACGAGAATATGTATCACTCCTGAAAATCATAGTAATGCCAGCTATATTTAGTGGACGGGAAATTCCTATCCCAGTAGGCGCGCATAAATGTCACTCTTACTGTTACTTTTCCATGCAAAATCCATTTAAGGACTCACACTAGCGACTCACTGAGCCTGAATCCCCGTCGAGCCCCGTGATAGATTCAAATGCGACAGATTTTTTGCATTGGAAAATGCGCTAATTTGTCATGAGGATGAATTTCCCAGGAGCAGCCACATTCGCTCTCGTCCTCTGCTATTTACATGCACCAGTCAATTGCGTGTCGCAAGAAAACGCTGGCAAACACAGAGCAGGCAAACAAAACGACAAAAGACTCCAAGAAAGAAACGAGAGGAGGCATACGTTTGTGAACAGTGTTGACGTGCGCATTCAGAGTTCCCTTCTCTTTAAACGAATGACCACAAATATCACACGGGAAGTTCCGCAGATCTGAAACAAAAAAAAACACGCTAAGAAACTTCATTGTACCAAAGACTGTGTTTACTAGCCCTTAGGCTTCACTGGTTCTCTTCCTCTGCCGTCCCCAATGTACCAGTCAATAACGTGTCATAAGAAAATATTTACAAACACCTAGCAGGCAAAAAGACTAGGGTAAATCTCAAAAAATTAAAGAAAAGGAGGCGTACTTCTGTGCACAGTATTGATGTGCTTATTCAGGTCTGAGATGGTTCGGGAAGAATGGCTACAAATATCGCAATGGAAGTTTCGCAGATCTGAAACAAACAAAAAACAACACACTAACAGACTTCAGCGTACCAAAGACTGGATGTACTTGTCCCAAGGCTTCTTTTACGTTCGGAGACCATAAAAATTACCAGTCTACAAGAAACACTCAAAATAGGCAGGTCGAGGTCCAATGATTGGTTCGTAAGCCGCAAGCTGCATATATCATTCCTGCACGAATTTTTTATCAATAATAATAGTAATAAATTCTAATTATAAAACTAAGTTGGGCCGTGCCTGACACAGGGTTAAGGCGTAGGTCTAGGAGTCCTGTAAGCAAATATTTACAAATACACAGCAGGCCAAAAGACGCAGTGATAGCAGAAGAATGAGAGAAAAAAAGGCATACCTTTGTGCACCCCATCGACGTGCGACTTTAGGTGTCCGCTGCGTTTGAAAGAAAACCCACAAATATCACAAGGAAAGTTTCGCACATCTGAAACAAAAGAACAACAAAGTAGGGACTTCAGCGTTCCAGATCTGAATATACATGTTTCCAAGGTTTTTTTAATGAATTTTATAGCTGTATGCCTCAAATTGTTCAATTGTGTTTTATTTGTACCCCATAGCACACAGAGGAAACAAAAAGCAGCCGCTAAAATTGCCTTCAGAGTAGGTCCTGAAGTTCATTGTCAAAATAAAAATAGTTCTGGGCGAGCGCTATGCTTCCAAGTCGCAACCGTCACTGAGACCCCAAACCCTGACCCTGAACCCAACCTTGAGCCTACTAAAAAACTCCAACCTCTTACACAAACATAGCCTTGACCCTGGAAAATGAACCTCAATGTAATTCTAAACTTAAGAATAACTCCTAGTTCTTACTGTGACCATGAATTCAGGCCTAACAAGAACCCTTCGTTGAAACCTAAGCCTAAACTCAGACCTAAGCCCGGTCGGTGTCCTAGCCAGTATTATAACCATAAACATCACCAACCCAGTATCGTAACAGTGGTTATAATGGTAAATAAAATTAGCTAATACTATGCAGTAGGTTGTCAACGGATAGACGTGAGGCTGGGAAGATCTACCCACACTACGAACAGCAGACTTAACGCTGCATTTATAGACATAACAATCATAAGGGAAATGTGCAAAAAAAGCGCAGTGCAGGCAGTCAACACATAAGCTGATGCCGTGAGAATTGGTTATCAATCAACTTGGAAGAAGGCGTGTACTTTTATGGACGCCGTCGACATGCCGGTCCAGCTTCGAGATCTTCGCAAAGACCTTGCCACCATACTTACAGGTATACTCACCAATCACTTGTCTATGATTCTCACACATTGCGTCAAATTTTGGACGTGCTCATCACGTCGCCGTTTGTAATCTGTGGGTTCACGCCTGATGATCAGGCCACAGTTTCGAAATTAGATAAAACGGGTGTGAGTAAGTTTTTCGGTATCGTGCAGAGCTGGTCTCGTGGTTTGTGTGGGCTTATAACGAGTACCTGTCAGTGTGATCAGCGATTATGTATGCTCCTAGTCACTTGGCCATTTCTGATTGCTCCCGAATCTAGTACGTGCACTGTCAAACGTTCTCCTGCTCGCCAAAAGAACGCATTTGGTACCTAAAAAGTATTCTACTGGTATTTCTGGTATTCCCTTTATCGTGTTCAGCGAACGTTTAAGCAAACTAGTAAAGCACTTTAGTCTTTTGTTGTTTCATATTTTTTGTTGTTTGACAGCCGTGCGCGAATATTCCTGCGAGATCTCTGGCAAGGCCTTTGCGAAGATCTCGAAGCTGGACCGGCATGTCGACAGCGTCCACAAAAGTACGTGCCTCTTTCCGAGTTGCTTGATCACCGATTCTCACTGCATCAGCTTATCTTTTGACTGCCTGCACTACGCCTTTTCTGCACAAAAAAAACATGAAATGACAAAGGACTGCAGTACTCTTCTTGCTTGCTTAAACGTTCGCAGAACACGATAAAGTGAATTCCAGAGACACCAGTATAATACTTTTAGGTACCAAAATGAGTTCTCGTGCCAACAGGAGAACGTTTTGCAATGCACGATAGCAGCCGCAGTTATTCAGGAGGGGCTGCCCAGTGCATCTACAGGTGGCGATAATACGACGCTGTTGAATAAACCGGGCTGTCTGGTGGGAAGAATAAGCAGGAGCGGAACAGCAGCGACAGTGCAACCACGGCGCGAAAGACCGTGATCTAGCACACCAACTGCTTATAACAATACCTTGTTTCGATACCGCCGAGACCGGCTGCATCGGACATGATCATATATATATCACGAAGAAGTTAGTGCTTTTCGTCCAAAAATTAATTGACACAATCCATCACGCATACTTCCACAAGTTTTCATAAATGTGGGTTTCAGAGTACTCCTCAGTGCACAGACTTATTCTCTCGAGTACGTTGTACGCCTCTGGCCCCATGGAACCTAATCAAAATGAACTGTTATTATTTCCCAGAAGACTTTCAGGAAACGTGTCTCAGTAAAGCCCTGTCAGAGTGCTGCCCAGTAACAGATCACGCATGTGTCGTGTGACTTATTTAAACTGCACCACAGGACAAAGTGACACGTTTTTGTGAAAAGCCAAATAAATAAGCACCAGAAGGTTCTTTTACCTTGGAAAGGAATTGATAGGATAGGAATAGATAAAACAAAGACGCACCAGACGTGTTTGCCTCCAGAGGACCTGTTGGATCGGAGGCTTTAGTGGGAATAATTAAACATGATGCCACTTTAAGATCACCCGTCGGAACATTTGCGGCGATTGTCGGTGTCAGCCTTTCAGGGTTCAACTCAGGTGGTAAAGGTGATATAGCTGGTGAGAGTTTCCACTCAGTACCGCCGTTTACACAGTCACTTACACTGGAACCACTTGACACTTGCTCAGCAAACAGTCGCCGATGACCACGCTGTGACTAAAACCAATCCAAAATAAGGGTGAATAAATCAAACAAGTCGATTTGGCTATACATACTCTGAAGACTAAATGCAGTACAGACCTACCACAGACTGTCAGAATTACCTTGTGACGCTCAAGCACGGTCTCTGCGTTCGAAACTTCTTCCTGTAAAAAATCAAAACTTATTCAAAGTAATACTACTAATCATGCATGCATGCATTCTTTTGACGATGTCAATTAGCTATAGCAAAGACACCCGAATGCATGGAGGAGTTCGCAAGCGTAACAGACCACTTTTTTCAAGTTGTATTAAAAAGCAGCTAAAAATCGGAAGTGTGATCTCTAGCAATAAACTTGGATTTTTGTTAGATCACAACCAGATACCAGGTTGAAAATCAAGAAAAAAGCTTAAATGTGCAAATTTTCCAATTAAAGATCTGCGACTCAGGATCCTAACTTTGCAATAGCATCTTGTTGTTAAGTTTCCGGTAACGGTTGCCCAAAGTGCTTGGCATAGGAATTCAGTGGCAAGAGGCTCAATCAGCCGAATAAAGTGCAGTTTAACACCGGATTTTCTATAATATTGCTTGATTTTTCTATTAGGGTTGTTCATCTATAGCTCCCGTTACGACGGTGGTATTCGCCGAACCACTATCTAGGTCCTCTGCTGAAGATTTAAAGTGCTAATATAATATCACACTTTTTATTACAGCTGTCCTACCTATCGAAGGTTCAGCTTATGCTAGTCAAAGATACCACACACACCGTGTTGCGTTTAGCATCAGGTGCGGATACCGAAAGTTTCATACAAACTTTTTGCTTACATACTGTATTGATAATGAAGACAGTATATAAATTATCATACCAACAAGTAGCGGACCATTATATGCCGGCAACATGCGTACGGGTATGCGCATGCCCAAAACTACACCCTCATTATGCCAATATATTTTTATTGCGACAATTGCAAGGAGAGGGGCTTGAATATATACAAATCCAACTATAAAGTGAAGGAAAGAAAAATACACTAAGAGGATATTGGTCTGCTACACACTGAGCATACAGCGGTGTTCTTGTTTTAATGAAACTAGAACATAATATATTCGCAGAAACGGTCCCCAGGCTAATTTGAGCCTAGGCTGCAGTAATCTTACAAGTTGGCCTTTGTGCAAGGAGAATGGCGAGCGTGATCTACGTAATATGATGGGTGTGTTTAATGAGAGCCAGCGAGGTTTTCTCGGATGGGCATGCGCGTGGCATATATAAATCACTACAATGAGGTCGAAAACATTCGGCCACAAAGTTGCCATAAACTATCTGGCATAATGCTCACAAATATGTCGGCATAAATATTCCTGCATAGTGGTCAAATAAATACGCCGGTATAATGCTCGAATTATGCCAACATTTCAGCATGGACATACCCGAATTACGAATAAATTGTATAAATATGGCCCAAGGGGCCCTTTTATTATGTGGGCATTATGTTAGCAGGGCAGCATTCCCCAGCGGTATCTAATCGGTAATTTCTGACCACCACTCACTCCGCAGGAATGGGTTCTACACATCCTTTGTAAAACCTTGTGCAGCTACCATTCCTGTTTTTCTAACTACTTATCGCTATTGATTAACAGAAATTATGTGTTATTAGCTCGTTATTCCTTAAAGTGAATAGTGATAGGAAGCAGTGATCTAAAGACATGCTTTACTATCCCTAATTTTTCGAAGTTGTAGACCTAGATGGCAGATATTACCTCACCTAATGGTAATGATCATCCTAGACGCACGAAGAGGCCAAAGTATGATGCACGAATCTATGAAATGGCCGACGTTCCCTCTACGCTGGTCATCGGTAAGATTTAGTATCATATAATATATTACCTCATAGGTTTATCGTACCGAAATAAGCCCGAGCGGCACGTTGTCGACAAGGGAGTTTTTACGCTACCATTCATCACATAATGAACATTCTAATCCTTCAAAAGCAATCTGTCTTAGAAAACAATAGGAGACATACTGCGTCCTAGCGTAGTAGGTTCCAGCATACAAGAAGAGGGCACAGTAGGCAGTGCACGCATGGGAGGAGAAGCAGCAGGCGTAAAACACGCTTGATCAGGCAATCGATTCAGCAAGATATTACACAAACGGCCGTTTTTCATATGAAAATTACAGGATTTTTTTCAAGCCAGTGACAGATTGAGCACTGACGGCGTACAAAATGTCGAGTCTACGGGGCCACCGTTTGCGAAGTCATGGACAGTTTTCGAATTCGATTAACTAAGTGCAGCTCTGGCTGACCTTTGATACCGTCGGTATGTGATAAAAGACTTCTTGAATGTACATATTTCCTGCAGATATACTATTTGTCTTTAGCCCGTCTGGACAGGACTGGAACATTTGTTGATCGTAGACTTAGCGAAGAAATAACGCATTACATTGCCTATTATAGAAAGAAAGCAGGGAAACGACCCTTGAGCACCAGCTGGCAAAGACTGGAAGAAGGCTAACGAACGACAACAAAACCGAGATCAGAAGGCATTGGCTAGTTTTTAGCTAAACAATAGAACGCCTTTTCGACAGTGTGGATAGTGAATTAAGCGATGATATTCCGGAGTCGTTGTACACACTTAGTGATTATGATTGGGTTCTTACAGGAGAAGAGGAGGAGGACGAGGATGCGATCGAGGAGGCTGTTAGCACAGAAACGGAGCAGAATAGCTATGTTCAGTCATTGCGAGAATGGTTTGTGCGAAACCACATAAAACACGCTCCTTTTTGCGAATTAATGGACATAATTAGGCCACTCATACCGAACTTGCCGACCAACGAAAAGGGGCTCTTGAAGGCAACGCACGACTTAAAGGTTGTACCGGTGGGCAGCTTTAAGTACAAGCTAACATCCGTGTCCCAGGATGCAATTGAGAAGACGAACGTCTACATAGGTTTAGAACGAAAACTGCGCAAACTTCTGCCGAGTAATGCAGAAACTGTGCCTGAGAACGTAGACGTCATTCAGAATCCCGGCAAAAAACCGCTCCGGACAGCTGCCAACTTCCGGAAATTAAATGCCCAGTTAAAGGATGAAAAATTCCGCAAAGACTTGGTAAGCAGCACATTTGGTTAAATTAACTTTCCTTAGATTACCTTTCTGAATGGACTGGGTGGAAGTAAGCTTCATAATTTCGTCAAGCGGATTTTCGCCGCAGTATTCGACAATGCAATGAGTTTACACGTGAATTTCAAGGGGAAAAAGTGTAAACTCTCCCTTGAGAAATACCCATTTTAAAAGTTAATTATGGGTAGGTCTCCTAATACATTAGCGTGACCTTTTATACTCGGACCTCTTCGGCGCCTGGAATGGCGAGAAGAAACATAAAGTGTCCAAGCTGGAGGACGCCGTCAAGCGGCGTCTGAAAGTAACTTTAGAAAGAGAAAATTAGCGTATTGCACGCCTTCAAAAGGCATCTGCGCTAAATTGTAAGTCTACGTATACATACTTAACGTTTACATTACTTCTAGAAAGAAAGGCTGGCCCATCAGGGGAAGTCCAGTACCAACAATGAGAAAATAAAACCCACGCTGACGCTAAGATTACTGGCACATTTTTATTTTTATAATATTTTAATAAACTATTCTTTGAATATTACAAACTGTCTTCCGCCTAATGATTATTTTTAATGAGGGGGGTTTAAACGTAATAAATGGGTCGTTCTGCCACGAAAGGGGGTCTAATGCCAAGCGAAAGCCGCCTTTATGGCCGATCGCTATGTAGCTCTACGATTAGAAATAAGATAGAAATCTAAAAAGGAGTCCAAAAAAGACTACGAATAGATATTAGAATCTCTATGGATAGATATTTTATAGACCTTCCATAGACGTAAACTGCTACCATGGAAAACTGGGAAGGACAAACGGATATTTAGACACAAAAACCTAAACTGTACAGACGAAATATACGTACTTGTTTTATTCCAACTAGAAGTAGAGTACTATTAGGCCCTTGCATGAGTTTGGACGCAATGTATTAAACACCCGATCCGCTGACGCTATCGAAAAGCTAATGATCCATGTACAACCGAAAAACCCAAACTCAAGGCCACTTCATTATATCAATTAAATAAATTGTAAAAGGACAACAGTGAATAAAAGGGAACTATAGATGTTCAAAAGAAGGCGAAAGGCTAAGGAGCGTATTGGAAGGTGCCTGAGAGTTACTTTCTCATTATTCTTTCTTGACCTCGTGTAGCGGCCGAGTTGGGTGGAGGCGGGAGATTCAATGTATGATCCTCGGTTACATTTGAGAAATTTGAAGGTGTTTTTCCCCGTAGAAATTGACGACAGGCGAAAACAGCAGAATTAATTGAAATCAAAAAATTTTGAGGCAGCTCATCAGCTGCTTCTTGTCGTTGCATCGGAATGTTAAAGAAGACGCATACAGGAGTGGTGAATCTTGAAGAATTACTGGTAACAGCAAGGAACCTGAATCAGTTTAAAAATTAATCGATTAAGGACGGGAAGGTAAATTCAACATGTGGGGAGAACTGGATGGGAAAAGTTCACGAAAAGCACGTGGGAAATTAAACTGGTAGGCATGATTATAGAGGCCGAAATCTCCCGTCGAATTATAATAAAAATCTACTTCCAAATGCTCGGTAGCTTAACGCTAAATTTTTTCGTAACATTCCACCTATAGGAGGTGTAATTTCCATTTGACTTTTAATGCCACCTCCGTAAGATCAAATATCCATCGACTAAATTTCGTATTCTATGCAAGAGACGTTAATGTTGGTTGAATTTAATTTTCTTAGTTTACATAAACAAGCATGAATGGAGTATCTGAAACCATATCTCGGCAACTAACTCATTTTAGCGTCACTGTTGCCCATAAGCCCGCAACCTCACTGCGCACAACCTGATGACGAGTAAAGGACGCTCTACCCGTGGGACATCTAAGTAACGTCGTTTATCGTATACCGTGTGCTGGTTGCCCTTGCGTTTATATTGGCCAAACAGGCCGACGCCTTGAGAATCGCATTAACGAACACAAGTCAGCGGTTCGCCTACGGAACCATTTATCACTCGTATTTGCACACTCCATTGAGTGTTATTACCGCTTCAATTGGGATGCCACCGGCGTGATCGCAATGGCTAATACGCGACAAGCGAGAGAATTCCTTGAAGCTTGGCACTTGAATCTGGCTAGCATAAACAGGCACGTAGAGCTTGATTCACACTATACCGGGTTTCGTGCATGGTCTACTAATCTGGACACAGCCTGCAACAACAACTGGCTCTCTGTGCCCGGTCAAGTGGAATTTCTCCGACTCTTAACCAGCCCTAAACAACAACTGGCTCTCTGTACCTGGTCGAGTGGAATTTCTCTAACTCTTAACCAGCCCCCCCCCCTTTCCCCAACACACTGCCCATAGTCCAAAGGCTAACACCCCCTCCCCTCACTAGCACAACCTATCGCCGCGGGTGTCACGTCACAATAACACTTCCACCCAATCCCCCCTTTCCTTCCCCGTCCGTTGTAACCTCTGCCTCCAAAACATCTAGTGCGACATTCATAGCCCTCACTTTTAATTAAGTCTGACGACGAACACGTGATATTTGTTCAAAAACTCACGAGTACAACTCGATTTTCCGAAGATCTTCTTTCTTTTCATCATATCATCTCGAAATGCAGCTTACTTCACTTATCCAAGCATATTCTTATTAAATTGAAAATGTTTTTTGATGAATTCCGCCACAATTACATATTAATTTACGTCCCCTAGCCAAGAAGTAAAGGTTTAACCACTTAATACTTTAAGCAGTTGGGCGGGGGAATAGATATGGTCTTGGCCTCACTAACCATTCTCGCCATTAAATTAAATGGCCAATCACCTAGGCAGTTGGAGGTTGACGACATGATCAAGCTGCTCGCATACGTCAGGTTTCTCCCACCGTATGTATGCAGCTTCTAAGAAGCGCAGGATTCGGTTTGTTTGGGCCCAAACAAGTAGTCAAAACGCTGTTTTAACGTCGACAGAATGATCGCTGTCTAATAGATGCTTGTTAATGGAGGACCTTAGTATTCTGTCTTCTTGCTTCAATAGCCAATTGGGCAAGTGCTCAGCAGCCCTGGCTGCGAGTTGCTTTTGCGTGCGCCCAATGTATTTGCACCCACAATACCATGTGAATTCATTAACACAATTGGAGGTGGCGTGCAATGGCAGAGCATCCTTTGTCCGTTTTAATGGATTACTTTTGGTAGAACTCAAGAAGACTAATTTTGCTGTGTTGTAGGTCCTTTCTATCGTACAACGTAATCGTCGCTTGATTGTGTTGGAAATTTCGTCACCTTTGAATGGAAACCGGCCCATTTCGACATTCGACGAAACACGTTCTCTCAGAGGGTCAATGGAGCGTGGAACGGACGCTTGGACGATGTGGTCCTCTCGGATACTATTGACATTTTTAAGCGCAAACTTGAGAAAGTGTGGCAGATATAATGACCAAAGTGTCAGTAGAAGCACCTCGCAACTGGCTCACACTTATCGCTCATATTAAGCCTGCATTTAAAATTTTGTACTATGGTTACGGTGGACCTATCATGCGATTTTTGGTTTTGAATAGGGAGCTCAAGGGCGAAAGCCTTCTTCACTTAATAAATTGACTTAAAGTGACTTAAGTGACTTAAAGATATCATGACGCGCTTTTTTGGAACTCACTGTTCCAGAAATGTTGGTCATAGGGGATTTTTGTACTTTTGAATAAAGCGTGCCGGGTAGCTACAGTTGAGTAGGGCTCAGTTAAGACAAGAAAGCTCTTCTGGTAGAGTCTCACTAAAGCAAATGTTCCTTGCTCGTTGAAAGTGGTTATGTACCAGATTACGCTTCCACTGACTTTGCACGAAGCTCATGAAGTGTAAATATTGTCCTTTCCAGGTCTTTTTATGGAAAACCGAGTGCCCTATGCAAACATCAGCCTCTCTAAACATGAGGACGTCTAGGAAGGGGAGCTTGTTATGCTGCTCTGTTTTCATTGTAAATTCCATTTTAGGATGTAATGTGTTCATAAATTTGAGAAGGTCATTGTTCTCTTCATTGGAATCAACAATTGTGAATATTTTATCCACATGCCTTCTGCATAAGTTTGTTTTCTTAAGTCTTGAATACTTTTTTTCTTCTAGATGACCCATAAAAACATCCGCAAATGTGGGTCCTTGCGGACTGTCCATTGCTACTCCGTCAATTTGCCTGTAAAGTTGTCCATTTAATAGAAATTGAACATTTTTGGTGCAGAGTAACAGTAATTGGCGCAGTATTGCAGGTGACAGGCGTGTTTCGGACGTATGGGCACAAAGGATGTCTATTGTCTCGTTCAGTGTTACATTTGTAAATAGTGATTCGACGTCTAGAGAAATCACAAATTTATCAGTAACTTTTTGAAGCTTGATGTCCTCTATAAATTGAAAAGTGCCCTTCGTAGTGTAAGTGGAGAACCGTTTTCGAATGGGCTATATTTCCTTTACAAACCATTGTGCTCATCTATGTTGGGGGAATTGGACATAGAGAGACTTGGTCGTAAAGTTATATCCTTTTTGTGAGTTTGGGGGAGTCCGTATAGTATGGGAATATGCGTACCTCTGCGCTTTAGGGACAGTGCAGTTGAGGAGTCAATGATATTATCTTCTAACAATTGTTCAATCAGTTTGCAGGCAGAGATTTCTATTGCCTTTGTTTCCTCTTTCCCTGACGTCTCTAGACGAAATTTTCTCTGACCGCTTAAAATGGATTCCATTTTTCCTACATAGTCCTTTTGGTTAAGGATGACCACTTGATGGCTTTTATCGGGTTTGGAAATGGTGATTTCTTCATTGTGTTTCAGTGCAGAAAGAGCATCCATGTGTTCTTTAGTCAGTGGTGTCAGTTTGTTACTGGAGCTTTGCGGTACTGATGCGCAATGTTGACCATTTTTGCCTTCACCTAGTTCACATCACCAGTGGATCGGGGTAATAGATCTGCCAGCTGTGAATTTAGATCTTCGAATTGCGCATCAGTTTCTATTGGGTTTATTCTCCTGTTTGGAACGCAAAACTCTAGTCCTAGTGAAAAAGCCTCTGATTGAAGCTTAGTTAGTGTGATGTCAGATAAATTGGGAGTAACTTCATCTACGTTCGGAGGAAATTTGTCACCAATAGACGTCTTGCACATTTTTTTCCTAAATTTAAGACCGTTAGTATCTCTTGTCTTCTTTTGTATAATATATGCATTTTTCATAAACATAAACCAACAGTAGAAACTTATCCAAAACATGCTTTGCTTGATCCAAGTGACATTTGTTGGTACAGACTTGCGACACCATGTCTTCAATTCTTGATTGTGCAAACCAGTCCAGATTTTTAATGGTTAGATGCAATTCATCTTGCCGGAGGATCTTGTAGAATTCCACTGGATATTCCTCGTTATAAATGCACTTCTGTAGAAATTTAATGTGTGTATTGTGCTTCGATATGTTGCAACGCAATTCTACAAGGCTATCCGGAGACTTTATTATATCCAAGGGGAGGTGCCATTTGAGAAAGTTGAAGGTGTTTTTCTCCGTACAAATTGACGACAGGCGAAAACAGCAGAATTAATTGAAATCAAAAAATTTTGAGGCAGCTCATCAGCTGCTTCTTGTCGTTGCATCAGAATGCTAACAACGACACATCCAGGAGTAATGAATCTCACAGAATTACCGATAACAGCAAGGAACCTGAATCAGTTTAAATATTAATCGATAAAAGACGAGAATGTTAAGTCAACATATGGAGAGAAGTGGATGGAAGAAGTTAACAAAAAACACGTGGGTAATTAAATTAAATGGCCGATGGGGTGGTTGTCAGGTGGGTTTGGCGTCGCCGGTATCAGTAGTATGTTGGATAAGGTTGTAACGGCCTAAGGAGTCGGTTGACGACGAGGAAAGTCTGGGGAAAGATTCTAGGATATCGTGTTAGTGTTCACGAGCGGTAGCACCCACTGTAGATGAGGTATAATACAAAAGGTCAAAGTCAGTGTCCGGGTTAAGTGGGGGTGACGAGCTGGGGTGAGGGAGATCGTCGGCTCGGGCAAGGACGATTCGGCGGTAATGGGTGTTAATAACGCAGTTATGATGAGTCAGGAAATCTAGCCCTTATACTACCGGCCAGGGGCTGGAAGGGGTAACTAGAAAGTCGTGTGAAAGGCGGGAATCGCAAAAAACGAAAGTTAGGGAAATGGAGCCTACGATCGGTATGTGAGTGCCGTTATCGACCTGTATAGGACGAAGGCGAGCGAGTGAGTCTATGCACTGATAGCAGTGCTGGTGAATGCTAGCAGGGGTAATGAGCGAAAAAATTAGCTCCAGTGTCGATGAGGGCATTTACGCTATAATTCTCGATGAATATGGGGACTGTTAATCGTGAACTGGACGGGTAATCTATAATAGGAGAAGGAATGTTGGAATTACAGTGTTGATTTTGGCCACATTTTCGAGCGTCTGGCCCGTAAGCGGCGCAGTAACGACAGCCGGAATTGAAATCTACATAGCGAACAGGTAGGGGTGGTTTCGGTTGGCGGGCAGAGAGTGGGCGTTAGAAGGTTGTTGGTTGGAAGGATGGGCGATTCGTCGGGTGAACAGAAGCAGATGGGCTGGGTGCGGCTGACTGGGGAGAGTGGAATTCCGGTAAGGGCCGACGAATAGAGCGATAGGATTCGTAGGACCGGCAGAAATCGAGGTCGGCTCTTAGGGAGGATGGGCGGGGGGAAATGAGATCCTCCGAAATCTTGGAGTCAAAAAGGCCCGTCGTAAATCTGTGTAACACTTGACTGCCCTGGTAAAGGGGGTTGGAGGGAAAATCGAGTGCAGCTAACCGGTTGAGTTCAGCTGCACAATCGTCAAGGGTTTCTTTAGATCGTTGCCGGAGGGCTGCAAATTGTTCCTGGGCAAAATATGTGTGGATGGGGGACTCAAACATAGACTTGAGGGGTTGGCGGGTACGAGGGAAAGGGGTGTTGGTTTTAACTCCGGCTCTGATTAGGCGTCTGCGAACTGCCAGTGAGAGGAAATTTAAAAGGTAGGCTGTTTGTTGGTTGGAAGCAGCCGTGGTGAAGAAAATGTTTAAATCATCCAACCATTCATTCGGGTGTTTACCGACTTCGAAAATGGTCGGGGCCAGCAGTGAGGAGGGTGTGGGTTTGACGGGGGCGGGGGGAGGGTGTATAAGGAATGGTTGAATGGGGCGGGGTTCGGGAAATACAGGTGGAGGGCGTCACCATCTGCCACCATTTTAGCGGCCGAGTTGGGAGGAGGCGGGAGATTAAACGTATGATATTCGGTTACATTGACCGCTGGGGTGGATTGTATTTTGATGGGCCGATGTGATACTGAGAAGGAGTTAGTCAGGGTAGAATCCGTCGGAAAGTATGGATCTAGTGAAGAGACTTCGTATCGTTAACTGTCCGATGGAGAGATATTCTGAAATAGTGGAATGGTCTCCCATGCATCATCAAGCCATTGAGCAAACTCTGAACCATCGAATCCACCAGGCATATCGTCATGATTCCTTATAATAAAAGTTCTTGTAGACTATGTGGTACGTATATTGTCAAAACGGCAATAATACTTAAATAGGTGCGTTACAAAAACGGCAGGGGGACAATCTAATAAGTGACGTAAAAGGTGTAACTAGAAAAACCTATAAACGTTGGGTAGGAAAATATGGTAAAAAATAACACCGAGGTGAAAAATTCTAGAAACTGAATGTAGTTCGAGTGTAGAAAAATATGTTGTATAAAAATGCCAAAACTGAGAACGCGAGAAACAAAATAGAACTTGGCTACAGAGAATTATGGTGGATAATAAAGCCAAAACTGAGAACACGAGAAACGAAATAGAACTCGGCTACCGATAATTATGGTTGATAAAAACACCAAAAATGAGAACGCGGGAAGCAAAGCAAAGTTCATTAATAGAAAAATCTGGTGGAAAGTAACACCAAAAACCGAGAATTTCGGAAGTAAAATAAGGTTCGACTTATCAATTCCAACGTAGCGCCGAAACTGCACGTCCAGTTCTTAAAGATGAAAACAAATGGGTGGTGAGCCCATAAAAACACACACAGTTCGGTTCAGTTCGCTACACGGCCCACTTCCTAAGGGGTAGCACTCTCCTCAGTGCTTATGTGGATTATGGGGGAGGCTACAGTGCCTTCTAGTGCTACGCGGGTAACCTGGTCTGCTGGAACTATGGTAAGTTGCTCAGGGGTATCTGGGAGAAATGGGGGAGAGGTCCGTGCTTTCGCTTAAGTTTGTCGAAATTGGCAGTGATGAGAGGGCGGTAGGATTGTTCAGTGTCACAGAGGAGGACTATGGTGAGGGATTTGACGGCTTTACCGTGAACGGGCCGATCCATGAATGTTGGAACTCAGTGGGGGTGCCAGGAGAGCGGAAGCAGTGGCGAAAAATGATCGGGTCGTTAACTTGGAATTAGGTACTGGAGAGGCGTTTGTCAAAAATTCCTTTTGGCGTTGTGCTGCAGTACCGAGCGTGCGATGTGCGATATTTGGGGTGTCACGGATAGCCTCCCTGAGCCGGCTAGCATAAGAATGGAGTGTGATGTGGTCGGGGGCGGGGAAGTGAAAGCGGAGGTCGGAAAGAAGCTGGAGTTCTCGACCGGTCCACAGGTTACGGGGTGTGAAGTTGGCCGATGGATGGGTTCAGCCATGGTAGGCTAGCAAGCATAAGGGGAGTTGCACGTCCTAATCGTGGGGGTGGGTGCCGTAGGAGAAGGCGAGGTGGAGGTTGTGTAGGCTGCGGTTAGTACGCTCGACGTGGCCATTGCCTTCACGGTGGTATGGCATAGTGCGGGTGTTGCGAACGTCGAGGAGTTTGCATACGTCCTTGAAGTGTAGGAAGTCAAAATTGCTGCCGCAATCTGAATGGAAGGACTTAGGGGCGTCCCAACGTCTGAACCACATGCGGGTGACTGCATTGACCACGGAGGATGACTTCTGATTGTTCAACGGGACGGCCTCTACCCATTTGTTGAAGTAATCTACCATAACGAGTATGCAAACGTACCCTCGAAAGGAGATGGGCAGGGGGCCCACGTTGTCAAGCCCGACACGTTCTTCTGGGAAGCTGGCCGTCATGGGTTGCATTGGGGCCCGAGGATGGGGGTAAGATGATTTGAAAAAGGAGCAAATGGGGCATCTTTGGTAGAATAGTACTATCGACGATCGGAGCTGTGGCCACCAGAAGCGCAAACGGGTGGCAGCCCCTGTTTGGCGTTGTCCCCAGTGCCCTAGATCTGTGTGGATGTCGGTGCGTACAGGGTCTACCAGGCAAGTGGCGGCGACGGGACGTAATCGATGCTAATCGGGGTCCCAATGGAACAATATGTCGTCTTTAATTATTAGGTGTGGCCACTGGTTGAGGAGGAGTCGGGCGTTGAAGTTGGAGCCACGCATGTCTTCTTCTTGTTGTTTGGACCGGCCCTCGGCCAAATGGCAATTAATGATGAAGGTATCGGGGTCGGTGCGTTAGACAGGTGACCATTGGGCTCGGTTGGATTCTGAAGTCACCAGGGCATTAACATGGTCGGAATGGGTGAGTCCTCGGTTTCGAGGTTTCGGATAATCGACAGAGAGCGTCTGCATTACTGTGAAGGCGGCCTGGGCAGTTTACACATTTATAGTTGAAGTCTTGCAAGAACCTGTGACCTTGGCGCGCAACTCGATTTTCCGCAGCTAAGTGAATTTTCAAATTTTAATTGGATTTTATCGTATCCTGTCGAATTTATTGGCATAATTGTTGTTCATAATTCAAATTGCTAATCCCTAAGCCACTCCACAAACAGGTGGTCGTTTTCTTTGACTATAGGTGAAAATATACATTTTTTTATTGTTACACCCGACATAGCCTCCTAGGAATTCCCTAAGATTTAGCTAAAAAAAACGTAATTAAGTACGCGAATATTGAATCAGGTTGTAGATTTTGAAAAAATACTCTTTTTCCAGATATTTTTTACTCAAATATCAATAAATAAATTTTATATTTTAAGCTCGGAAGGCCTCGTCATTGCAAACTTAGTGCTGTACAAAAATAAATACAAAGTTGATAAATGCTGCTCTCCATGCAACAACCACATAGACAGCGGGAGCGTTTAGTACTGTTGGTAGATTGATTCATATTCAACAACATATTGTCGTTTTAAAATAGTAGTCAACACATGGTGAACTAAGGAGGAAGCAGGGGAAAAAACTCCTACCATTTAAGCTGGGGCGGAGTTAAGCGAACCCCCGCTTAAATAAACAAAACGTAGGAGAAAAAAACTGCTTCAAAAATATTGAGGGGTTGGTTGAAAGGATTGATTGTAGTGCAAATGAGACAGGACTGTTGATGAGAACGAATGAGGGTTGGAAATGCTTCTTATAATTGGAGAAATCATATAACAGCAGAGGCTGTCGTTCACCACTGTAGCACCGCCCGAATGGCTTCACGATAAACCATCAGGCAGGGGAGACCGAAGGAGACCACCGCGGACAACAGGGTTGACAAGAGAGTGAACGGCAGAGGTCAACTGATCATCAACGAAACGCCAGATAAGTGACCTGGTAGACTGCGGAGTTTAGCGACGAGATGGCGAAAATAGCAGAACCGCCGCGAGCATGACTAAAGACCATGAAGCCTATCGTCAGGGTTGTAAAACAGAGAATGGAGAAAACGGCAATGATGACTGGACAGAGAAGTGGACGATACATCGTTGCAAATATCACTCAACAGAGGAAGAAATAGACATTTATGGAAAAAAATTTGATATGAACATAACCACCCTAGATACCAGGGGGACCCTTTTCAAAGTCCGAAATTTGTGTGTTTGGGAAGGAGACGGATAACAAGGACTTCATATCTTCCGAAATAAAGTGTTTGCGTAATTTGACTCTAAAAACTGCTAAGTTAAACGGCAGCCTAATTTCAATGGGAATATTATTCCGGAGGAAGGCATATTTGGAGGCAAAGAAGTGAAAATGGTTCTAAGTGGAGCTTAAGGAGGGTGCAATAATCCTGGCGGAATTACAAGTGGCATAAGGTCTATCTGCGGGAAAAAGAGCGTCTATTCGTGGAAGGTTAGGGTAGAGTTAACGCGAAAGAGGAAACAGAGGCCCGCTTCGAGTCTTCTGACCCAAATAAATGTCATGTTCGCTAACTGACATCTCTCCGTATAAGAAAAAGTGGATCGAGGAAGAGCAAATATTTTGCACGTAAATACCCCCCTGTACATTTTCAATCTAACCGCGGTCAGAAGCACTCATCAGACCAAAGAGGGGACAGCAGTATTCCAGGATGGGTAGAACATACATGCGATAAAGTTTTAACTTTATTTCCAGCAGGAAGAAATTGTGTGATATAAAACCAAATATCTGTGCAGCCCTCGCAGATATTCGATCCGCATGAGGCGACAATGCTAGTTTATTTGAATAGCTTAGACCTAAGTCTTTTATAGTGGATTGTTCGAAAAGTGGAGTATTTTGAAAGACTATCGGACGAGGAAGCTTGGCGGGAGCGAAACACATGAAACTACATTTGAATGGAGAGAATTCAATTAGCCAGGTAGGACTCCAACGTGAGAGTGTAAGTAGGTCCGCATTTATTTTATCAACGCATATACTTGTCGTGTCCTTAGAAAATGAGTATATGCATTTGAGGTCGTCTGCATAAATTAGATTGTGGGAATTGTTTAGAACAGTTGAAATTTCATTTATGTATAGAATGAAGAGAAAAGGACCCAAGACAGTTCCTTTAATAAGGTTTATTTGTAATCCTCATCTTTGGTGCCGGAAGGTAGAAAAAAACCTAACTTAAACCCTTTCTTTCGCAGTGACCATTGTATTTGTTTTGGTGTTTTGTTAGGTCAATAATGTGTGAATAAGGAGTATGTTTTAAGTGAACAAACCTTACTTTTACGGAACAAAGCTAGAAAAACATGAAATAAAATAGCTATACATTGTAGGTGTTATAGTTTTATAGCAAGAATACTTGGGGTCTGGAAAATCTGTCATGTCCTTTAACTGAGGTATACTTAGCCGCGGTCAGTTTGAAGGCGAAAATATCAGCTGAGGGCATCGCATCTGCCGTATGCATGGGTCTGTTCGATACGGAGATTACTATCGTTGTCCATTGGCACAAGTTTGCTAATTAGATGGGACGTTTCAGATGTCTGATTTGGGTCGAGGCAGCTGCGAAGCACCATCGTCATTCAAGTGCATCGGTAGAAGACACTTGGCCTTTCGTTTGTCGAATATCTAAGTGAGATTGAGATTAACATCATTAGTATTCATACTTCTGATACATTATAAGAGGAAAAAATATATAATTTAGTATAGTTGAAGAGAAAATTATTTTTTTCATCATTATTTTTATAAACATTTAGATATTAGTCGAGGAATATTGGAATAGATTAATTGTTCCTAGTTTTTGTTTTTTATTTTCATAATTAAGGATTGGAAAAGGAGGTAAGGCACAATTTTGCTCAAGCTTTGATTTTATCAGCGTTGGAAACCGTCGACTGGAAAGCTTCCAGCATTTGCCAGTTTTCTCCAAAATGTTCGGGAACTCTCCTGGACCGTTAGATCCCTTTTTGTCCGAATTGGACGTCAAAGAACTGGTTAGCAAAGTGTCCTATTTTGTTCAGAAATGTATGCGTCATGTCATTTGAGAAGAACTGCTTGGTCTTTCTTCTAAATTCGGCTAAACTCTGGCTCTTGCGAATATCGTTGGGTAGGGCATTCCATATGATCGCATATCTTATGGTGTAGAAATTTGATCGCTGGGCCGTCCTAGCTTTAGCGTTATGAATTGTATGCTGGTTGTTTCTAGTAGAACGGGAACCGTTTGGGTTTGTTAACATATTATTGCTAAGGATGTTCTGATTATGTGTCACTTTAAATAGGAAAGTTAAACCATTTTAGAGTCGTCTTTGCCAGAGGGGTTTAAGACCATATCTATTGTACATTACTGAATAGGAGTCTCGGGCGTCATCGCGTTTACACAGACCTCTGGTAAACCTTCGCTGGACTTTTTCTAGTTTCTGTCTGTCATCTGATGACATGGTACCGAAAAATATTGAGCAGTAATCTAGAATAGGTCAAACGTACATTTTGTAAAGTGTAGTTTTAAGTGTAATTAATGTGAAATTTGTACTTATGAAGCCACATAGTCGATTGGCTTTTGCTGCGATTTGTTTAACATGTGGGGATAAGTCAAGAGTATTAGGATAGCTAAGACCTAAATCTTTTAAAGATGTTAGCTCTTTTATTTCTTGACCACTAAACATTATGGGGGGAAGTTTAAGTGGTCCAAAAATCATGAGGTGACATTTTGTTTGTGAAAACGGCATTTGCCACTGAACACTCCAGTCGTTTAGTGTTCGAAGGTCTAATTGAATTGTTCTATGCACACTACTTATAGAATTTTTGTTATAGGCATATGCGAGTTTTAAGTCATCTGCATATAAAAATGTTTTAGCAGAGGTCGATATCGTGGATAACTGATGAATGTAGATGAGAAATAAGAGGGGACCTAGGTTAGTGCCTTGAAAAACACCACTGCTTATATGAGCTGGTTCTGATACTATATTTCGAAGTTGTACTACTTGGAATCGGTTTTGAAGATAGTATTTGAGGAAATCAAGGAGGGGGGGCCGAATCCCGTGACTCGCTAGCTTCACGATCAGTCTTTTATGGGGAACTTTGAAAAAGGCTTTTTTAGATCAAAGTAAATTGTAGCTACCGTGTTCCCATCATCTCGATTTCTGGAGACGAATTCCAAGAAAGTGAGATGGCAGGACTGACATGACTTTTTATGGTAAAAAGGCATGTTGAGAGGGAGGTATGAGATTTACATTCGTCAGATGGTCTAACATTTGGTTATAAATTATTTTTTCTAAGATTTTTGCGAAAACCGATGTTCGGTGAACACCACGATAATTTTGGGCATAAGACCGATTTCGTATTTTGTAAATTGGGGTGATACATGATTTTTTCCATATTTCTGGCTAAGAATTATTTGACTGCAGTAAGGAGAAAAGGTTTGACAGAAGGTTTGGTGCACGTCATGTGCCTCAGTATGCAAGGAGGGATTCTATCCGTTCCATATGATGTGGAATTGGACAGTTGGTGGATAGCTTTCTCTACAGTTTCTTCGTTAAACAATATCTCTTTTTATACTAGTGCCGTCATTTCTGTTGGTTGGGGGATTGGTTCTTCCCCGACTGAATAGTTGGTTGAGAAATACTCGTTGAAAAGATTTGCTATTTGGTTGTCATTTGTTATTACTATATCTTGGTCATCAAGCATGTTTTGGGGGCCTTGTTTTTGATGATTATTTATTTGTTTCCTGAAGATTTGGGCTGTCCCTTCTGGGGACTCGATTGCCCGATGTTCTGCTGCTATCGTCTTATTTGTTTCAATGTTCTGGGCTAACTCCTGAATCTCTGCAATGCGTCTGAGCGTAGATAGATAACTAATACATGGGTCGTGTAGTTGTTTTTTAAGTTTTTTTAGCCGTTTGGAAAGGAAGTTTGGGATTAGTGATTTCTTACAGGGGGATCTTTCGTCAATTAGGGCATCTCGAATTAAATTAAGGGTGGCATATAATATGTTTACAGCTTCTAGAGGGGATGCTGTCAGAAGGAAAGAGCTCCAATCCAATGACCTAATGTAGTTATTCATAGATTCAATGTCAAGATATTTGGGGTTTATAGAAGTGTAACTAGGATCAGGTCTTATTTTAATGTTAAGAGGGAGCACTGCTATTATTGTCTTATGATCACTATCAAACGTTAAGCTGTCGATATGCGTATATAAGGGCCAGATATCATTGGTGAGAATAACATCGAGTATATTGTTTCCCCTGGTTGGTTTGCTTATTATTTGCGTCCAGTTATAAAACAAAATTGATGATAATAATTCATCATGTCTGGATGAGGCTGATAGTTCTGTCCAGTTTATTTCTGGACGGTTTAAGTCTCCTGCAATTATCTTATATTCGGTTTGGATATTTGATAGAATATCTAGTAGATTTTTAAGACCAGTGTCATCATTACTATATTCCGGAGGGGTGTAAAAACATCCAATTAGAATGCTTTTAAGGGTCTTGGATGTTATTATAGCGAAGCACGCTTCGCCATTGAACGTCTCCTGAAGAACCTCAAAGCCAATTTGTTCTATGGTAGATCTAATGTAGATCATACAACCTCCTCCTCGTTTATTAGCACGGTCCTCTCTATAGAAGGTGTAGATTGCTATAAAAAGTGAAGCATTGGAGGTTGATTCGTTTACCCATGTTTCTGTTAAAAAGACATTATCGGGATTGTGTGTGTCAATAAAAGTCCTAAGTCGTGGATCTTTGTTTACTATCGATCTAGCATTAATAAGAGCAACACTTATGGTGTCGGATACAAAAGCTGGAATCTGTTGTTTAAAACGCCACTCGGGATCACCTGAGAAGTGGAGTAACTATTACCTACTAGGACCTTCTGGCTGCGGTTAGACAAGTTTAACCGATGAAGTCGAGGAGAGGGGGACGGATGCCAATGGCTTCCAATTTTACCAAAAGTCGTCTGTGCGGTACCTTGTCAAAGGCTTTGCTCAGGTCAAAGTCGATAACAACCATGGATTGCTGCTCGTTACGGAGGGAAGTGACGTGGTTAAGAAAAGCTAAGTGACACGTCTCGTATGATCTTCCGGGTAAGAAACCATGCTGCGAGGCACTTAAAAGCTTATCTTTTAGGCAAAAATCGAGAATTTGATTAAAAATTATCTTCTGCAGAAGTTTAGCTAGGGCCGGGGTTTATGAACACCGCGGTAGTTATTTATGTCAGAACGAGATCCTGATTTAAAGACTGGAAGAATAATGGATGTCTTCCAAGTGTCAGGAAAGTAGCCATTTAAGAGATAGACTGAAAGTATATGGCCTAGTAAATTTGAAAGGTCGACCCTCTTTTGATAACTGAATTGGGGATACCATTACTTCCCGAATAATGTGAGTTTTTTTTAAATTATCTGCTAACGAATTAATTCTTTGGAGAAATCAATGTTCCCAGGAGTATTGTCTGAGTATGGTTGAAAAGACAGGACCGGTTCGGATTCTGTCGTAAAATGCTTCACAAGGAAAGCATTGAATAATTCAGCCTTATCAGACTCATCTTGTACAAATTCATTATTTTCATTTAGCAATGGGGGTATTTCAATTCCTCGTTTTGCGGAGGACCTACGATGAAACAGTTGGGCAACTGATTTTGCAGAGTTTGACTCGCTCAGGGCGCAAGATTCCCTGTGCTGGTCACGTGCAAGACGAAGCTTTGACGCTAATTCAAAGATCTATGCGATCCTTAGATGCACAGACAGCGAACTAGTTGATCTATCTTTCAGCTGTCTCCTCAATTTATTTAATCCGGGCAAAAGAAAATGAGGGACGGTCGATTCTGGTGTGTAGGGTTTCGCAATTTTAGTGGGCACAAATTCCAGCATTTTATTAGAAACGACCGACATGAGTTCAGAAATATATGCAGCATCGTTAATGGAAGAGAGGCTCTGCCAATCTAATGAGTCAAGAAAATTGTTGATTGAGCTAATATCTGCGAGGTCATACGCATGATAGGTACGAATAGCACTAGCCTTTTCCGTAGAAGGAAGCGGAAGGCAACAGTGAATTAATGTGTGATCACTTTGGAAGATGTCCTGCTTAAAATCAACGAAGAGAGGGGCAATTAGCATTTGTGAAAATCAGATCAAGGATATGGTTCTGTCTTGTTGGAGAACTAACCAGTTAAGACCAGTTAGATGAATTAATGGTATCTAGAAAGGGCTGAAATCTAGGTGGACAAGAGTTTGAAAGCCAGTCGATTTCAGGAAAATTAAAATCTCCAGCAATAATTTTAACTTCAAAAGTGGAGTCTGACATAAACTTGAATATTTCATACGAATTTGCATCTTCTTCAGATGAAGAGTTAGGAGGATTATATACACATCCGATAATCGCCTTTTACCGGGGCGACAGGATAAAAGAAGCGAAAGAGTAATTTCCAGAGAAGGACGTGCTATTTAGATACAACGGAAAGTGCCTAAATGACGTTCTAATATAGAGAAGACAACCACCACCACGCTTATTAATGCGATCGTGACGATAGAAATCATACTCGTCTATGATAAGGGAGGAGTCAGAAATGATTGGATGGGTCCAAGATTCTGTTATGCATACAACATCGAGCATCATCTCGAAAGCGATAGCTCGAAGTTGAGCCATTTTATTTATAACGGACCGGGCAGTAAGCACTATGACATCTAGTGTGTTTCGAGTGACAGGTTTATGGCTATCGTTATTCATAAAAATTTGAGGGAAGGTAGGCAAACTGTAGGCCGTTGTTATTTGTGGAATAAGTACTGACGTGTGTGGAGCTGTAAGCATACGGTTAGCCAATAATGGATGGCTGATAAAATGGATATCTAGGGGCCTTACTCTCTGGCAGGGAAAAATGGGGAGAAGGTAAACCAAAATAAGCTTCTGGGGCCTTTTGGGAGGAATTATGGAAGGCGAGAAGGCATGTAGATGTTTGCAGATTTGGGTGGTAGAGGATGGGTAAAGGAACTAATAGGGGGAACGGTGACATAAAATTAGTGTTGGGGCCGCTCGCGTAAGGACTAGTGGTCTTAATCAGTGAATGTCCTGTATGGCAACTCCGATTTGATTTAAAACTATACCAGTTTTGGTTACTGCCGTGCAAATTAAATTTTTCATGGGCCGAGCCGGGCGTGTTCGATAACGCATTATACGGGGGAATAATATGACTCCCACGGTCAAAAGAGGAGCTAGGTTGTGGTGGGGAAGCGTTTGGCCTAAACGCTTTCGACGGTGTTGGCGACATTCTTGATGAACTTGTTGCCGAGTTAGAGGCAGCGAAATTTATCGATCGTTGGACAGCGAATGTATTTAGACTAGAATTAATCGTAGTAAATGATGGAGCGGCGGGACTTGACGGTCCCAACATTAAGAGGGATGGGTTTACTGGTGCACTGATGTTTATGGGCCTATGACTAGACATTCAGGAGGTAGAAATAGCAGGTGTACTGACGGTTATGGGACTATGAATAGACTTCTGGGAGGCAGGGATAACGGGTGCACTGACGTTAGTGGGTGTATGGCCAGGTATACGGGGGGAGGATTAGCGAGTGCATTTACCCTATTGGGACTACGAACAGATTTACGAATAGTAGGCTCAGAAGTCATTGGGCTTTTGGACTGGAGAGCCGCATTTCTTCGCTCCATTGGTGTAAGATCTCGACAGAGGAAATTTTTAGTCATTTCCATATATCGGGAAATGCGACCTCGTTGAGCAAAGATTGAGTCCACCTCGATTGGTGAAAACAATTTAACTAGGATAGGCGGGATTTTGCTACGCGATTGGAGGCGTTTGGCTTCTGCAATTTTGTAGTTGAAACCACCCAAACATTGAAAATCTTTTGCAATATCGAAAGGGCGACTAAATTTTGAGGCATTTTTAGTATAAAGTTAAAGCTTGCCTTTTGTCTATTAAAAGCTTCGGTGGTTATAAGACGGACGAGGGAGTCTAACTTTTTACAATCTTGTGAGGTCATATCTGATAACTTACCATCAAACAGATTGCCCAGTATTGACATAACAGAACCAAACTTCATCATGAAGTCATTACAGTTCTGTTATGCAGATAAATCAATTTGCTTAGCCTTGACAATGGGCTGCATGTTGATATCAAGGCATTGACTAGTAGGCATGGTCAGGCACCACTTGGGTCTGGGAGCAGATATCTCACGATGAGCTATAATTTTTGTTCTCATAATTTTGATAAAAATCAGCTTTAAAGGTGAGATGATTTGGAAAAATTAAGCCTATATTATTTTACCGCAGCTGGTTGTTAAAATCTCTTAAAATTGCTTAACAAACTGTATTTGATATAACGTTCAGAAAAAAAAACAAGGACCATTAGGAATTTAGAAGATCCGCTTGAAACTATTCTCTCTGCCTCGTGTCCCCCGAGAACCTAGATGTTTCCATTAACCACCGCTGAATCAAACAAAGCCATGCGGAAGTACTCAGTCTAAAATGTGGCAGTTTCGCTGAATACTCACCTTCATCAGACCACATACACCTATTTCTGCTCTACTACTATCTTCCTAAGCAGTTTTTTTCGCTTGCACACTTTTTTAACATGGAGGCCCGTTGAACACTGTCTCCATTTTCACTGTAAGAGTTTTTTAACTGCCTTAATTTTTCGTTTTTAGTTCAAAATTACCTGCAAAACATTGCTAAATGTTGCCCCGAAAGGACAATTTCTGCTGACATTATTACGACTTTCTACGTCTACTTGCACATATTGCCAAATTATTTATTGAATTTTTATTTTTTTCGAAATTAACTTTTTATGGATAGTTCCGTACTGGCGCTGAAAAATATAAATTCCAAATTCCAACTTCCAAATTCAGATTATGATTTACGACAAATAATCAGCGGGAACTTAACAAATACTCTAGCTATTTTTTAATAATCACTTTAAATTTATTTGAAAAAGTGTATTCAATATTGGGAAACTACTCAGCCTTTGAAGGTCTCGAGAATATTCTGATCTTGACGATTTCTTTTACCATGCTGCGAATTTGCTGGTTTGAAGAGGTTGAGTTCGGTTTGAAGAGGTTGCGTCTCTGTAGAATTGGTTGGAAAACGAAATCTTCTTAAAATCCGACTTCAAAAGATCGTCTACGCAAGAAAAATAATTCCAGCGGTGCAGAAAAAAACTGTTTACGAACGGTTGCAGTCGCAATATCGTTGATCGGAATTGATGGGGGATATCGACATAGCCTCATCTGAATGTTTATTTTACATTGCAAATTTTCAAAAAGATTTCGCAATTTCCAACAAGATTCAGTTAACACTTTTTGCAATATCAATCGAGGGAGTTGTCCTCCAGCGTAGACTCGTCAATTTTATTTTCTGTATAAGCGAAACTTCCTTGCATTGCCTTGCTTAAAAATATATCTAACTGCATATCCTTCTGATATTTTATCATTTGTTTTGTACTTCTAGTATTATTCTGAATTCCAAACTGTTTTCGTGATTAGTCTACTTGTTGCTTCGAAAAGTATGAAGGCGACACTTTCATTCAGTAGGAAGCCACAGAATTCCAGACCCAAGCGGTGTCTGCGAAAGGCAAACATCATTACTGATATCAGTCTTCAGCCTGACATCAGTATTCAGCCTGATCTGACTGCCGAGCAAATAGATTTGTCTGCAATGAAAAATTGCAGCGAGTTTATGTTGAAATTTGGGTCAGTTCTCTCAATCCTTGGGACCCTATTTGATGGGAATATCGCTGCAGTTTCCTCTCAGGAATGCAAACGTTTAGATAGTCTCGTTAATTTGGTCGCAAGTGAGTCACAGGATAGACAAAAAAGGTCGTACAATTTTATTCTGAAAAACGTTCCGAAATCAATTAGGCCAATGGACGTTGCAATGCATTTCCTCTGCTCCTGTGGATTTAACTATAAAATAGCAGAGGCTATAAGACTGTCATCTCGCAGTAAAAACCCACCCATTTTAGTCAAGCTATTTTCACCCATTGAAATAGACGCAATTTTTAAACAGCAAGAGCTTGTTTCCAAATATCTGAGAAATGCAATGTATTTCCTCTGTCATGATCTCACTCCAATGGAGCGAAGAATAGCGTCAAGTTCTTCTAATAAAATAGTAATTTTACCGCAACCGGCTCAAGTTCCTGGTCGTAGCCCTAGGAAGCCTAGCGAGCCATGTACTTTTATTCCTGCCAAACCTAGATTACTGCTCCCCAGTACAGCAACTGTCTCATCCCCCTCAAGTCAGCAGACATCCCCGTCTACTTCCAACTTAAATGCTTCCCCAGTTGCCATAGCTAGTAATTCTGGTAGCCCTCCTAGAAATTTCGAAAAGCCTTCTACGTCAGGTAGACCAACAGCTTTGAAACTCGATCAGAGTCCTCCCAAACCTTCTATTAAAGCACCCAATTCAGGTCGTCGAAAGGGTGGGATCCGGAACTCAACCGCGAGCATGCAACCTTCCCAAACACTAACTAAGCCTTTACAACAGGAAGCTAACAAACATATAAGTTACCCTACTTATCACAAGTATCATACTGGGCCAGGCTTTCCACCGCTTAATCCTCATAGTTACCTTACCTCGCCCTCCAGCCTCTCTTTCCCGTCTTGGTTTTCCCAATTTCCCGGTTACTATCAGCAAACTCACCACGGCACGTATCCCTATGGCCCATCGATCTCACAGAGCTGTCTACCTGCAGCTTTCAGCTATCCCCCTCAGCTTTCTTATGTTAATTGTCCTGCTCCAGTCGATGGCTATTCTCCAAACTTCCAACCAAATTACCCACCTCCAAATTTTTATTACTAAATAAAGATTACTCTAGTTCGATTACTCAAGCTTCACTAGATATCATCCTGCTTAGTGCAAGATCTGTTTTAAATAAGATGGCTCAGCTTAGAGCTATTGCGTTCGAGCTGAAGCCAGATGTTATATGCATTACAGAGTCGTGGACCCATCCAGTAATTTCTGATGCTTTACTCATAATAGACGAGTATGATTTCTACCGTCAAGACCGCCCTAGTAAACGTGGTGGCGGTTGTCTTCTTTATATTAAAGCTATTTTTAAGCATTTCCCCTTCAACCTAGATGCTGAGTCATTCTCGGGCAATTACTGCTTTGCATCCATTATCCTGTCTCCCCGTCAAAAGGCGATTATTGGATGCATTTATAGTCCACCTAACTCATCATCGGAAGATGATGAAAAGCTTTGCGAAATATTTAGGCTGATTTCGGAGTCCGCCTTTGATGCTAAAGTTATCGCAGGGGATTTCAACTTTCCCGAAATTGATTGGTCATTGAACTGTTGTCCATCCAGATTTCAGCCCTTCCTAGATACCATCAATTTTTCAAACTGGTCTCAGTTGGTCTGTTCCCCAACAAGGGATAAGCATATTTTAGATTTAATTTTCACTAATGACATTTTCCCCCTTTATGTTGACTACTTTCAGAACCTCTTCCCAAGTGACCATACTTTGATCCATTGTTGCCTTCCGCTTGCTTCTACGAAAAAGGCTAGCACCGCTCGTACCTACCGTGCGTTTGACCTAGCTGATATTAATTTAATTAACAACTTTATGGACTCACTAGACTGGCAGGAGCTTTCCTCCACGAACAGTGTAACAATTCTCGGTGACTTAATGACGGCAATTTCAAATAGCATTTTGGAATTTGTGCCGATCAAAATTGTTAAGCCTTATACTTCGGACCCCACCGTTCCTCATTTTCTTATGTCTAGACTGAAGAAATTGCAAAGACAGTTGAAAGACCAGTCTACTAGTTCATTATCGGTGCACCTTAGAATCGCAGAGATTTTCGAATTATCGTCTAAGATTCGTCTTACACGAGACAAATATAGGGAATCTTGCGCACTCAGCGAGTTAAACTCTGCAAAATCGATTGCCCAACTGTTCCGCCGTCGGTCCTCCGCTAAACGAGGTCACGAAATCCCCCCCTTACTGAATGAAAATAAAAACTTTGTGCAAGATGAGTCTGAGAAGGCTGAACTGTTCAATGCGTTCTTTGCAAAACACCTTACGACGGAATCTGAACCGGTCCCGTCTTTTCAGCCATGCTCAGTCAATACTATCAGTACCATAGATTTCTCCATAGAAGTAATTCGTAAGCACATTATCCGTCTAAAAAACTCGCACTCCTCGGGAACTGACGGCCTTCCAAATTCACTTATCAAGAGAGTATTCAGCTTCCCCCGATTGCTAAGTTATCTATTCTCAGCTTATCTTCTAAACGGTTTCTTTCCTGACTCATGGAAGACATCTATTATTCTTCCAGTCTTCAAGTCAGGATCTCGTTCGGACGTAAATAACTACCGAGGTGTTCATAAAACCCCGGCCATAGCCAAACTTCTGGAAAAGATCATTTTGAATCAAATTCTCGATTTTTGTGTAGAAAATAAACTATTAAGTGCCTCACAGCATGGATTTCTACCTGGAAGATCATGCGAAACCTGCCACTTAGCATTCCTTAACCTGGTTACTTCACTTCGTAATGAACAGCAATCAGTCATCGTGATTTACTTTGACCTTAGTAAAGCTTTTGACAAGGTGCCTCATAGGCGCCTTTTAGTGAAACTGGAAGCCCTAGGCATCAGGCCTCCCCTCCTCGATTTCATTGCCTCCTACCTGTCTAACCGCAGCCAGAAGGTCTTAGTAGGCAATAGCTACTCGATGCCTCAGCCGATAACGAGTGGTGTATTACAAGGCACGGTTTTAGGTCCCCTCCTTTTCATTCTTTACATAAATGAAATTTCAACAGTGCTAAATAATTCGGAAAATTTCATTTATGCTGATGACCTTAAGTGTATTTACTCATTTTCTAAGGACACGGCCAGTAGTTGTGTTGATAAAGTTAACGCAGACTTGCGTACTCTCTCAAGTTGGAGCGCAACATGGCAGATGGAGTTTTCTCCATCAAAATGTAGTTTCTTGAGTTTTGGTCCCGCAAGGCTTCCTGGACCCATTATCTTCCAAAATAGTCCACTGTTAGAAAGATCTACGATAAAGGATTTGGGTCTTACTTACACGAATAAGCTTGCATTATCACCTCATGCAGATCGAATTTCTGCCAAGGCCGCACAGATATGTGGGTTTATATCGCATAACTTTTTCCTTCCAGAAATGAAGTTAAAACTATACCGCATGTTTGTTCTTCCTATACTAGAATACTGCTGCCCGCTTTTTGGCCTCATGACCCAGCATGACCGTAGTAAGATTGAAAAGGTTCAGCGAGTTTTCACTCGTAAAATATTTTCTGTTTCTGGGTCTGGTATGTGTTATACAGATAGATGTCAATTAGCAAACATGAAATTTCTTTGGATAAGAAGACTCGAAGCTGGTCTATGCTTTCTGTTTCGCGTTAACAATAGTCCTAATCTCCCACAAATTAACGCTCTCCTTCCAGTTGACCGACCTTACGCCACTCGTAACTCTTCCATGATAATTTTACCACCCCATAGCTCCACATCTAACCGTTCTCGCTTTTTTACCTCCAAATATGCTTTTATTTGGAACAATCTTCCTCTCGATATTAGACTGTCTTCTACACTGTCGATTTTTAAAGGCAAATTATATAAGCATTTAAATTTAGAGGAAATATAGTCGTTACTGTCTGTTTCCTTTCCAAACACGCAAGTTGTAGATTTTGAAAAGGGTCCTCCTGGCATTTGAAGCTCTTCCCAGGATACTAAAATGGTTTCTAAATGTGTTAGCATTTCCCTCTGCAGAGTCAAGCATCACTTCCAAGGGCTGCGAATTCTTCTCCGTTTTTGCAACCTTCGTTGTGGTCTTCGCGATTGGCTCTGGAATCTGGTGGGTCGCAACTCGATGACGTTGCCTTGACTTCTACTGCTTTCTCCTGCCTTCCGGATGACCCCTTCCTAACTCAACGATATATTATTTTTTCCCATGACCATAAACGTCCCGAACCCTCAACATCAGGTCCCAAACTAACCACATCAAACCCTTTTACCTATTAAGGCAGTTTTTTCTCCTAAACTTTTTTTGAACTCGGTGGCCCGCTGAACTCATCCACCGATCTAGGAGTTTTTTTTACTGCCGATGACAATTATTTATAAGAGTTCACTGCTTATCATTATTATTTTTATTTTTACGATAGCACTAAGTTTGTAACGACAGGGCCCCTTGGGCCTTAAATATACAAATTATTATTATTATTATTAAACTTCAATATGAAATTACAGTCAGTTTTTAGACAAAAATTCCCCCTTAATGACCCTCTTTGTGTTAAATTTTTCCAAGATCAACCTGTCTTAAATATGAAAAAACTGAATCTTGATGCTTTGGACACTTTTAATAATTTCATGTCTCAATATGGATGTTTGCCTACGGGTCTCAGTACCGTCTTTGATGGAAATGCCTTTTCATTCAGTTCTCAGCAATGTGAGAAATAAGAGCCCTTCATCAATTTGGTGTCTACTGAGACCTGTAACCGGCAAAAAGAATTTATAATTTTCTTTGAAAGAATGTCCCAATAAGTAAAATTCCGCCAGACGTCGCCTGTCAATTCCTTTACTCGTGTGGCTTTAACTTTAAGGTCACAGAAGCTAAAAGATTTTCCTCTCAAAGCAAAAATCCGCCGATTTTGGTAACACTTTTTTCGGCGATAGAAGTTGACAACCTCTTCTCTCAGCATGAGCGTTCAGCTCAATACCTGAAAAAAACATAAGCTTTTTATATGTAAGGATAAACCCCATGGAAAATAGGATTTTGCCTGCATCTGCAAAAACTAGGCCCACTCCTACTCCTACTATCCCAAATGTGGTATCTGAGGTCAACGCAAGTTCACGTCCCTCCGTATCAGGGACAACGATAAGTTCACCCGAAACCTCACCCGCAATCCTTACTCCTGGCTCGATTGAAATTCCGGCGTCTTCCGAGCGAGCCTAGCCTGCTAAAGAGGCTAAACCTAAAAGACCTAAAGGTGCCCCCCATAAATCGAAGCCAATTGCAAAAATCAGAAATTTACCTAATTATGGGAACAATACTAACATTTAAGCATCTACACCAAATGTAAACACTCCTGTTTTTACTTTTCCGATCCCCAAAATGGCCCACAATCCACAATTAATTCACTCTAATAATACTATGAATAGCCTCTCGCAACCTTTAATGCCATTTTCGAATGCCTGTCCTCCGACAAATTATGCTGACACTTCAGCATCTATAGCAGATGTAAATACTCGCGCTAGTTATTTTCCAAACCCGCAAATTGCCCAAAATCAACACATAATGAAAACTTCTAATTATGATCATAGTCTTCCATACCCATTTAGGTCATTTTCAAATGTGCGTTTTCCGAAGAATTATGCAAAGTCTTATCATAATCCTTTTTTACGATCGCCTCCTACTTTTCTTACTCCATAAAATGGGCACCCTTTGCTCAATTTTCAAGCAAATCTGCCGCCATACAATAATTCTTATATATTTAACAATTATATTTCAGCTAATTGTAGACCACAGCAATCGTGCTTTCCACCTTTTGTTTCTCCCATGCCAGTTCCCTTTCCGCCACCAAGTTTCCCTTTTTTATGAATACGAATGAGCGTAACCTGCACATCAAGGATACGCTGGGTATAGTTTCTCTGAAGGCGAGATCAGTTTTAAATAAAATGACAGAGCTCAGAACAGTAGCTTTTGAGCTTGATCCAGATGTTATTTTTATCATTGAATCGTAGGCTCACTCTCTTATCTCTGACTCAACGCTCGCTATAGATAATTTAAGTTTGTACCGACAAGACCGCATTGAAAAACGTAGCGGGGGTTGCCTTCTTTATACCAAATCATCTTTTGTACATTTCCCGTTTCATCTGAGAATTTCATCGTTTTCAGTCATCCTCCCACACAATAAAAAAGCTGTAATTGGCTTTGTCTATAATCCCCCTTGTTATTCTGGTAATAAAAGTGCGCTCTGCGAACTGTTTGCAAAATTTGCAGAAGCTGAAGTTGATGTCAAAATAATCATAGGTGATTTTAATCTGCTAGACCTTGACTGGGACGCAAATAATTGTCCGCCAAAATTTAAAAAATTGGTAGAAACTATTAACTTTGCACAAAATGTCACAGTGACTAAAAATGAGAGCGTATAAGATTTAATTTTAACAACTGACGTCCACCCTCTCTTTATGAATTTTCATCGTGATCTCTTCGCAGGTGACCACGCCTTAATTCAGTGTTGTTTTTCAGTCTCTCTTTCAAAAAAGCCTGGGGTAAAATGCAATAACCACGATTTTGCTAACGCAAACCTTGAACTCATAAATGCCTTCGTAAGCACTCTAGATTGGCATACTATTTTTTCAACTAATGATCCAATCTTTTTCAATAAACTTTTACAAAACCTTTCAAAAAAAATTCAGACTTTTATCCCACTTAAGCCTATTAAATCAAATTTAATTTCCTCTACCGTTCCATATTTTCTCCAAAGAAGACTTAAAAATTACGGAAGAAACTTAAGTATCCGTCTAATAGCTCTTTTTCGGTGCACTTAAGGATAGCGCAAATATTTGAATTTGCGCTGAAAATAAGGCTTCCACGAGGTAGGCATAGAGAGTCCCTGGCACTAAATGATGCTAACTCTTCCAAATCCGTTGCTCAAGTCTTCCGTTTTCGCTCATCCACTAAGCTTCAGAAAGTCATTCTGCCTTTACTCGATAGTAGTAATCATTTTGTTAGAGAGGATTTGGCTTAAGCAGATATGTTTAATTCCTTCTTCGCCAAGTTTTTTACAATTGAGACTAGTCCGAAACCCGAAATACCTCTGATGTGTGATGCAAATCTCACTTCAATGGATTTCTCACTTACAAGTATTCATACAGAAATAGCTCGTCTCAACAATTCACATTCAGTCGGGACGGATAACATTCCAAACTCATTTATTGAGTAATTAAGAGATTTTACTCCTTTACTGAGCAAATAATTAACA
>JAYGXS010000003.1:84631746-84667642 GCA_036362985.1 Ligula intestinalis
GTACGAGTCCTCAGTTATTTCTGTTGGTGCTATTGAAGTTTGAGGTGCTTTTTTGAAGAATTGACCCCCTCTCTTCACTGCAGTTAGTCGTTTTCTTTTAGCGGTGTGTGAAGTAGCATAAGATGTACTCGCTACAGGTTTAACTAGTGTAGCATTGGCTTGGGTTGTTTGTGTAAAGTGTGATAAATGGTTTTTGTTTTAGTCTTCCCTAGTGGAATTGCTTGCTCAGGGCTCTCCTGGAGGGGCACATTGCTGAGAGCCATGGTTAAGGTGTAGTTCTTTTGTCTGAACTTTACGCCTTTGCATAGGTGTGAGATCTGGACCTATGAACGATTTTAGGTTTCGCAGAGCTTTGATTATTTCGGGGTTTTCAAGTGTTAGATAGGCTTCAGTCTGTGAAAAGAAGGTCACCAACACTGGCTTATTTTTGCTTTTTGAGTTTAGTCTCTTAGTGAAAGCTATGCGGATGTTTAGGCTGCAGGAGTCTATGAGTTGTTGAATCGATGTTGTGGTGTTAACTGTGCAGGGATGTTTCGGATAATGACGATAAACCAACGTTTTAATATATCTGTTACCTCTGATGACACTTAGTGTATAACCGGTTCAATTTGAGGTGCACGTGTAAGACTCTTTGAAAAACTGTTTGGGTCAAAGATTGAGTCAAGCATCGTGAATAGATGGTTGTACTTGTCAATAACGTTTTGCAAAAGTAATTTGGCTGCGACATCTAATTTTTAAAAAGCGATTTTTGCGTCAATAATATTTTTGGTATATGTTAAGCTGAAATTTAGATTAAGGCTGTAAGTTAACAAGATTTAGGGCTCGGGTATAGAAGTGTACGATATATAAATTTAAGTGGTGATTGGGATTGACTTTTGCATAAGCAAGACCACGAATTATAATAAAAATAATAATCATGATAATAATATGTTTATTATTCCAGTTTGCAGGCAATTGTAAAGAGTTGGTAATGCACCTATTGGGCGCCTTCCAACACCTCGAAGATCGGAAAAAACCTAAAACAAACTCCCTATGTTGCAAACAGTATTGGTTTTGTTTAAGGTTTTTTGTTTTGTCAATACTGGGCGAGATAGGGAGTTTGTTTCACGTGAAAAAACCTGCCTTCAAAGGTATGATACAAACGGAATAAATGTACAGTTGTAAGCTGAGTCGACTCATCAGCAGGAGAAATGTTGCATATCGAGGGTTGAGACGGAGAGGGTTGGCACAAAAACACAATGTTCTCAGTCTTCCTTCAATGGTTGTCGGCAAAAGTTGCGCGCTATCGGCTGAAGGGTTAGCAGACTGCGGGCTGCTGCTTCAGCCACATTATGTTCAGCATGAAACCTGGCGGGGTTCAAAGTCCACGAACGCCATCAGAGTGAAAGAGAGATTCCACCGAGTCAGCACCCAAAATTTGTGTAAGTTGTCCTGAATGTAGAAATATAGTTATAGCTCTCTTAAACATAGGGCAGTTTTGCTGGGTTTAAATACTTTTGGGCAGCTTATTCCACATTGATATGGCATTTACTGAAAAGAATTGCCGGTACTTAACTGTGCGTGCCATAGGAAGAAATCAAAAAACGTCTCGATGACTGGCACGTCGTGAGTGCTCAAGCTGCCTTATTGTACTAAGAGGATTAAAGGTTTGACCATTCAAAAGTTTAAGCAGTAAAAAAGGCCCTTCTGCAATCGACGAAGCCATAGGGGATCCAGCTTTATAAGTTCGTGCCTTTGTTGGTAGGTTAAGTTACGGTGTTCTGCAGTGAAAACACTTCTAGTGAAGAAGTGCTGCTCCGATTCTTTTTTCTTCCGTTCACTAGTGCGCAGAAGACTGAATAAAGGTGAGCAGTATTCAAGACTAGGACTCACATACATATTATAAAGGCTAGTTCTAACCTTGATAGTTTTAAAATTTCTAAGGATAAATCCGGTGGTTCGGCGTGCTTTCGAGACTATTAGGGCAAAGTGCTCTGACAAATTGAGACTATTAGAGTAGGATATGCCCAAATCCTTGATAACTCCTGGGACATTTAATTCGTGGCCGTCAATGCTTAATTCCGGTTGATGATCGTCGCCAACAACCATAACGGAACATTTGTGCCATGAAAGGGTGAGGCGCCATGTGCAACACCACTGGGCGAAGGCCTGAAGATCCTTTTTTATCAGCTCGAGCACGATGTTGCGTTCTGCCGGTTTATATCGATAAGCGACTTTTAGATCATCAGCGTACATGAAGGGTCTGCCATACTGAAAACAATCTGAAACGTCGTTGACAAACAGGCAAAATAGGAGCGGATCCAGTACACTACCCTGTATAACTCCACTCCTCACATGCGTGGGGTTGGAGATAACATTCGAAATTTTTACTCGTTGTGTGCGAGCATCCAAATAGGAAGATATGAAGTTCAGAGGCTTGCTACCTATGCCGAAAGAGGCCAGTTTCAGAAGGAGGAGTTTATGATCGACCCGATCAAAGGCCTAAGTAAAATCAAAATAGACGCTATAAGTGGCAAAACCGCTGTCTCTAGATTGCAGCACATAATCAAAGAAAGAGAGCTGGCAGGTGTCACAAGATCGTTTCTCGAGAAAGCCATGTTGAGCTGTACTGAGCAGGTTGTTCTCTGTCAAGTAACGCATCATCTTTTCCTTGATTAAGGTCTCCAAGATCTTCGATGCTGCGGGAAGTGTATTTATTGGCCTAAAGTTGTCGAATGATGTCGATCGGCCATGCTTGCGAATAGGCATTATGTGCGATTCCTTCCACAACGAAGGAAAGGTTTCGCTCTCAAGAGCAAGATTAAATACCTTACAAAGAATAGACGGAAAGATATTATTCGCTTCAGCTTTTAGAAGGCTAACTGGGACACCATCTGGTCCTGGACTATAGGATTGACGATAACGACGAATGGCTACAGTCACATCCCAGACGTTAAAACTTATGGTTTCGAGTATGGCACCCGTCCAAGCCTTGATAACTGGAGGTGCAGCGAACGAGCTTTTACAAAACTTTTTGGATAGGAACGCATTGAAGCTATCGGCGGTCAACTTAGCGTCAGCTATGGGGTTTCCTAAAGCATCTTGAAGTATGGGGTGTTGCGTTTTCGTCTGCGCTTTTACTGCACGCGAAAAGAGTTTCGCAACATAAAGGGAAGGATTTTCAGCGAAGTGAGCCTCATCGGCTATCTGCTTTTCTTCGGAGAGATTCTTAGCCTGCTCAAAGATCAGTGTGATCAAGGGCAGAACGGAAGTTTCGTTCTGTCGATGCAAACGACGAGAGAGATTACGCAGCCTACGACGGAAAGACAGAGGAAGGTACACTTCATCCTTGACATGTATTAATTTTCTACAAGGGACAAAGTGGAGGATAAGTGGATCCAACACTTTTTACAGTGCATCGGTACAAACATTCAGCCTCCAGTTCTAGTTCACTACCAACTGTAAGATGGTCTGAACTCCCGAGTGCGTCTAAGGATGACACTGAAAGTGGTTCGCATCCCCTACAAAAAATTAGATCGAGTATGTTTGCTCCTCGAGCGGGAAAATCGACACTCTGATCCCACATGCCGATATCTATTGCCTCAAGTAAGTTCGCGAACTTTGAAGGACCGGATGGTGGAAACCATTGCACGTCAGGAAGGTTAAAATCGCCTGCGATCAAGCAATACTTAAGATTTAAGTCAGATGCGGCATGAAATGCCTGCGAGAGACAAAGCTCGTAGTCTGCATTGGCATTAGGTGGGCGATAAACACAGCCAACAAGTAAGGAGTATTTGTTTTTTAGAACAACTCGTAGCCAGCAGCTCTCCTCCACCGCTGTGAATTGCGGATAGTCCAACGGGAGAAATGCAAGTGGCTGCTTAATAAAGATGCAGCTTCCTCCACCACGGCCATTGTTTCGATCGTTCCGAACGCATGAATAGCCTAGAACAGAGAGTTCTGAGTCAGCTACAGAAGCCGATGCCCATGTCTCAGTCACCAAAACCATGTCTGGGCGGTTGACGAAAACCATAGTCTGGAGCAGAGGCATTTTATTAATCAGTGATCTGGCATTTAAAACGACCAATTTAAGAGGGCATGTCTGAGGTTTCGGTGGCGGGACAGCTAGGCCGTAACTGTTACCGGCTTCGACCAGAGCGATGTCCTTTTGACCTGAACTATTTTTCCCTCTCTTATTTTGAGATTTGTCTCGCCATTTGTTCTCCGTTTTTCCAGCTCTATTATTAGCTGTCTCATCTTTCTCCGCTCTTTCAACTCGTAATCCGGCTGGAAAAAACTTGCACATGCAGACTCCGTAAGGATGGTTTTCGCTCTAGCAAGATTTTCGCCTGTGCTTCAGTTTCTTAAATAATTTTTAGAGGTCGTGGCCGAGAAATTGATTTTGGAGCTGTTCGAAATACCTTAAGAATGCGGAAAGACTCGCCTGGTTTTAGCAACGGTTTGGCGTAGACTCGCATAAGATCCACGTCATGGTCAATTCGTTCTTGTGCAATTGACGACTCTGACTCTGGGGCCCCCTTTACAACTATTTTCTGCTTGCGACTCAATGGGGCATATGTTGCAAGCTCACGTGTTTCAGCCGAGGGAGCAATTGTATCCGGTACACGCGGTTCTGATGTACTGGCTATTGGGTAAGCTGAATGCAAACCCGTGAACCGTTTGGCTTTCTAAGGCTTATGCCTCTTTTGAGTTATGATCTTGTCAAACTCTTGGTCATCACTTTCTTGTGCAGAGTCGAGCAACGATGTGGTGCTAGGATGCAAATCCCGATAATTCCTAGTGTCGCAGAACAATCGGACCTTGTTTGAAATTCAGGAATAAACTTGACAGTATAAACTCCCATAAACTACTGGAAGCACAACACACATTATTTGTACAACGTTCGGTGAAACAGAGGACAATATCTACCCAAATTAACGAAGGCGTTTGGCAGCCGATTTTGGCTAGAATAGTGAACTGTTTCTTACTAATAATTTATTTCAGAAAACCAAAGATTATAAGTGGATTCTTCTCTTAGATAAATCAATTTATCTAAAGCTCTCACTTATCTTCGAATTTGAACAAAATGCGTTCAGCCGGTTTGCTAATTTTTTTGCCTCAATGGCCTCTGGCCAGCCTCGCACCGTGTAAAGTAAGTTCGTGACAAACAATCCACCAAGTCGAAATCCATAATGCGCATTCATAATGAGTCACCAATTCATTTTTGACGATTTTCTCTATTATCTTGCATTATATGGAAGTCAGGCTGACGGGTCTGAACATTTCCGCAATTGCACGTCAACTTCTTTAGTGAAGCCTAGTGATGTAAGTATATTCCATTCTGTGAAAAAATTTCCAGTAAAAAAGATTGCTGGCATATAATGACGGCCTAGCTGTGATGTCCTCGCTTTGACGGCCTAGCTGTCCCGCCACCGGAACCTCAGACATGCCCTGTTAAATTGGTCGTTTTAAATGCCAGATCACTGATTACTAAAATGCCTCTGCTCCAGACTCTGGTTTTCGTCAACCGCCCAGAAATTGTCATGGTAAATAAGACATGGGCATCGGCCTATGTAGCTGACTCTGAACTCTCTGTTCTAGGTTATGCATGCGTTCAAAACGGTCGAAACAATGGCCGTGGTGGAGGAAGCTGCATCTATAAAAAGCAGCCACTTGCATTTCTCTCGTTGGACTATCCACAATTCACAGCGGTGGGGAGAGCTGCTGGCTACGAGTTGTTCTTTAAAACAAATACTCCTTACTTGTTGGCTGTGTTTATCGCCCACCTAATGCCAATGCGGACTATGATCTTTGTCTCTCGCAGGCATTTCATGCCGCAGCTGACTTGAATCTTAAGAATTGCTTGATTGCAGGCGATTTTAACCTTCCTGACGTGCAGTGGATTCCACCATCCGGTCCTTCAAAGTTCGAGAATTAACTTAAGGCAGTCGATATTGCCATGTGGGATCAGGACAACTTTCACGAATTTTTGGTGCTGACTCGGTGGAATCTATGTTTCACTCTGATGGCGTTTGTGAACTTTGAACCCCACCAGGCTTCATGCTGAAGATAATGCTGCTTAAGCAGCAGCCCGCAGTCTCTTAACCTTTCAGCCGATAGCGCGTAACTTTTGCTGACAACCATTAAAGGAAGACTGAGAACGCTGTTTTCTTGTGCCAACCCTCTCTGTCTCGAACTAATGTCCTTAAACGATATGCAACATTTCTTTTGCTGATGAGTCAACTCAGCTTACAACTGTACATTTAATTCGCTTGTATCATACCTTTGAAGTCAGGTTTTTTCACTTGAAACAAACTCTCTATCTCGCCCCGTATTGACAAAACACAAAACCTGAAACAAAACCAATACTGGCTGCAACATAGGGAGTTTGTTTTAGGTTTTTTCCGGTCTTCCAGGTGTTGGAAGGCGCCCAAGAGGTGCATTATCAACTCTTTACAATTGCCTGTAAATTGGCATAATAAACATATTATATTATATAATGGATAACAATTTGACCACTTCTCTAGCAAGTTTATCGAACAGTTTTGCTGGAATCTCATCCGGACTGGTTTATATCCATTTATACAGGCGTTTATGTCCTTCAAAAGCTCTTCTCCTGCAAGCCGACTATCCTGAATAATTGGCGGTCCCGTAGTCTCGTAATTTTGTGGGATAACAGTAAGGATTGTGTACTTAGCACCCACGGCCCCGTTATTAGAAACTGAGTGATGTGGCAAAATAAATACAAAGATTGTTATCACAGCTGTGTGTGAGCAAATGTATGCACCTCAAAAATGCGTAGTATATTAATCATATCAAGTCATTTCCTATTATATATGTTTAACATGCCGGTTTACAGGCAATTTTGAAAGAGTTGGTAAAGCACCTATTGGGCAGCTTCAAAACCCCTGAGCACAGGAAAAAACCTAAAAAATTCCTCTTTTTCAGCCAGTATTGGTTTTGTTTCAATTTTGTGTTTTGTTAATACTGGGCGAGATAGGGAGTTTGTTTCAATTGAAAAAACCTGACTTCAAAGGTACGATACAAACGGAATATATGTACGATTACAAACTGAGTTGACACATCACCATGATGGAAGTTGCAGACCGTTTAGGGGCATTATTTCGAGACGGAAAGGTTCAGCACAAGAACACAGCGTTCTCAGTCTTTCTTCAATGGTTGTCGGAAAAAGTTGCATGCTGTCGGCTGTAGGATTAGCAGACTACGGGCTGCAGCTTCAACAGCATTATGTTCAGCATGAGGCCTGGCAGATGTCCAGGTCCACGAACGCCATCAGAGTGAAACAGAGATTCCACTGAGTCAGCACACAAAGTTCGTGAAAGTTTTCCTGAATGTAGAAAACTAGTGATAGCTCTCTTAAACATGGGTAAGCTTTCCTGGGTTTTAATATTTCTGAGCAACTTATTCCAGATTGATATGGCGTTTACCAAAAAATAATTGCCTGTACTTAACTGTGCGTGCCATATGAAGAAATAAAAGCACATCTCGATGCTTGGCGCATCGAGAGTGCTCGAGCTGCCTTATTGTACTGAGAGGATTAAAGGTTTGGCCATTCAAATGTTTAAACAGTAAAAATAGGCCCTTCTGTAATCTACGAAGCCACAGGGGATCCAGTTTTATAAGTTCATACCTTTGTTGGTAGGCTTTGTTACGGTGTTCTGTAGTGAAAACACTACTAGTGCAGATGTGCTGCACTGACTCTATTTTCTTCCGTTCACTAGTGCGCAGAAGACTGAATATGGGCGAGCAGTATTAAAGACTAGGTCTCACGTACACATTATAAAGGCTAGTTCTAACCTTTATGGTCTTAAAATTTCTAAGGATAAATCCAGTGGTTTGACGTGCTTTTGAGACTATCATGGCACAGTGCTCTGACAAAGAGTAGGGTACGCCCAAATCCTTGATAACTCCTGGGGTATTTAGTTCGCGGCCATGTATGCTTAATTTCGGTTAATGATCGTCGCCAAAAACCACAACGGAACATTTGTGCCATGGAAGGTTGAGGCACCATGTGCAACAGCACTGGGCGAAGGCCTGAAGATCCTTTATTATCAGGTTGAGTACGAAGCTGTGATCTGCCGGCTTATACTGATAAGCGACTTTTAAATCACCAGCGTACCTGAAGGGTCTACCATACTAAAAACAATCTGGAACGGCGTTGACAAAAAGGCAAAATAGGAGCGGCACAAGTACACTACCCTATATAACTCTACTCCTCAAATGCGTGGGTTGAAGATAACATTGGAAATTTTTACTCGTTGTGTGTAAGCATCCAAATAGGAAGATATTAAGTTCAGAGGCTTGCTATCTATGCCAAACGAGGTGATTTTCAGAAGGTGAAGGTTATGATCGACCCGATCAAAGACCTTAGTTGAATCAAAATCGACGTTATAATGGGCAAAACCGCTGTCTCTAGATTGCAGAACATAATCAAACAAAGAGATCTGGCAGTTGTCACAAGATCTTTTTTCGAGCAATCCATTGAGAAGGTTGTTCTCTGTCAAGTGACGCATCATCTTATCTTTGATCCATGTGTCCAAGGTCTACGAGGCTGCGGGAGGTGTATTTGTTTGCCTTAAGTCGTCTAAAGACGTCGATTGGCCATGCTTGCGAATAGGCATTATGTGCGATTCCTTCCACAACGAAGGAAAAGTTCTGCTCTCAAGAGCAAGATGCAATATCTTACACAGAATAGACGGAAAAAATATCATTCGCTTCAGCTTTTAGAAGGCTAACTGGGAAGACATCTTATCCTCAACTATAAGGTTGACGATAACGACGAATGGCTACAGTTACGTCCCAGAGGGTAAAGTTTATGGTTTCGAGGACGGCAGCCGTCCAAGCCCGGATAGCCGTAAGTGCAGCGAACGAGTTTTTACTAAACGTTTTGGATAGGAACGCATTCAAACTCTCGGCGGTCATCTAAGCATTAACCATGGGGTTTCCATAGGTGTCTTGAAGTATGGGGTGTTGCACTTTCCTCTGTGCTTCGACTGCTCGCGAAAAGAGTTTCGTAACATTAAGGGAAGGATTTTCAGTGAATATGGCCTCATCGGCGTTCTGCTTTTCTTAGCCTGCTCAAAGATCAGGGTGATCAAGGGCAGAATGGAAGTGTCTTTCTATTGATGCAAACGATAAGAGTGTTTACGCAGCCTACGACGGAAAGACAGATGAAGGTTCGCTTCATCCTTGACATGTATTATTTTCTTATGGGGAAAAACTGGAGGATGAGTGGATCCATCATATTGTACAGGTTGTCAGTCGGCCAGTAGGTCAGTATATTTGAGGGAAAAATAGGCTTGCACCTTTGAACTGCCTATTTGTCACATCGAAATCTCAAGAGTTATGAACAATTTGCCAAGGATTCAGTGAGGAAAATATAGACTGTCACATGGTACAGTGGTGTTTCTATGCTAATTTGTCACATAGTTTCCGTTGTGCTGCACCATGTGTATATCAAATCGGCGTTTGAATGTCTCCACATATTGGGATATAACAATCGACTCGCGAAGGTTATTCCGCGGGTCCCCGACCCGATTAGAATTAAATGCTTCCTCACGTCCAATCGTCCTTGGGGCACGTAAAGTTTGAAGAATTGTCCGCGCAGATTAGTTGAAGTGGCGAGTTGGAAGAATTCGTCACACATGAGAGCGCAGTCCAAGCCACGCACGATACGGAAGGTTTGTATCAAATCTCCGCGTAACTGCCTATAACTCGGTCTCCTCGTCCGCCTCCTGTCGCCGTGTCGCTTCCTTGTGTGTTCGTTCCGTGGCCCTTTGCGACAACAGGACTGGTGCTCGGAATAAGCATGTTGGCCGTGGCGGCGGTGGCTGACAGCGTGGTAATGTGGCTTGCGCTGGTGTTAGGTCCCATGAAATGCGTTTTCGAATTTTTGGCTAGATCTATCCCGCCTCTTAAATAGGGGTTGCCCACAAGCCTACCTGCGACATTCGAAAACATGTAATGCGCCCGAAAGTCCCTATACCTTAACAGGAGAAGTTGGTCATCGTATACTGACTTCAGTGCAGCTGCAGGACTTGCACTTATGTTGAAAAACCGACCGACAACTTCAAACGCGAATGCAGGAGCATAATGGGCCTTAAGTTGGAGGTAGCAGCCCATTCTGCAGCGATGGGATACGAATTCAACTTTAACACGTTTGAAAATGTGGGCCGAGAAGATGATTATACCTCAAGGCAGATTAGAGAAGCCTGGATGTCGACCGACTGTTCAGTCAACAACCACATAAATTAACTGGCCCCTTTTGTTGTTTTAAGGACCTTCTTATCCGGTTACGGACGCAGCATCGAACAGTGGGGGCCGGGAACATGTCCGGGCGTGACGGGGGACGATGGACCGAACGCTCACGAGGCCAACACCGACGCACTTGAGATTTGCACGTGGGTAGCTTACATTGCGGCCAAAATGTGCATGCCGGAAACCACTTGAGACACCATGGGAGGCGACGGAATGAACACACGGGGGCTGAGACCAGCGCAAGCCGCGTTACGACGCAGTCAGCCGCCGCCGCCGTGACCAACATGCTTATTCCGAGCACCGATCATGCTGTCACAAAGGGCCACGGAACGAACACACAAGGGGGCGACAAGGCGATGGGCAGGAAACCGACAGAGCAGGAGACCGAGGACGCGGCAAGAGTTACACACCGTGTGTCAAACATCATTGGTCGAACAGGCACACGCAAGAAAGGACGACATAAAGACGAGGACCTTGAGCCAGAGTATCCATTCTCTGAAGAAAGGCAGACGAGACCACTACCCGAAACGTCAGTCGTCTAATAAACCTCTCCCGGTGAACGCTTCTCGTTCTTCGGAACTACAACCCGGGAATTGAATTTTCAGCACTATTTCTTCAGTTATGGACGTAATTTAGCTGTTTAAAAATTCCACGCATGCCAAACAGTTGTTGGTAGCAAAAACTGTCAATTTTGTTCAATTATATTTTAACTTTTGTACTCTGATTGAAAAATGACGAATAGAAGCCTTTGAGTAGTTTTAATGATGTGCATTCCAAACGCCAATACAATATTCGAGTTGTTGAACCTAACGAGATGCCCTAATCGCACAATCACGAAACCTAACACGATGTCAAGTCCCTGTGGTTCTGTGTTGCTAGTTGGGATAAAAAAAGTACGCTCATTTCTTGTATACTGTTTAGTTGCTGTATTTTTCGTTCGTGTTCATCATTTTCAATTTGAAAACTGATGAAACTCGATTGTAAGCTCAGTTTCGCACTGCGGCTTCATCTGAACCCGTTTCGCCTAATATATCCATGATAGAAATTTCCCAGAAATGTCTAAGACCATATTTTGTAAATCGGTGTACTCAAGCTAGAGCCTTTTCCTTGGTCTGCGCAGGCAAAGTACGCGTGTGCCCATAAAATAAACTTGTATCCCCTGTGCTGAGGCGCTCTCACCATTTCATTATCGCGGGATGAGATCGTTAGCGGCCAATCTGCGCCATTCAACAGTTTATACTCTCCTTACCGTAGCAGTCGCCTGTTTGCTTGGCGGTTGTTAACCTAGCCTCCTGGCTCAGCTGAGCTTACCCACTCCTCTTTGTACACTTGTGCACACTCTGCTGTGTCGACATGTCGGCATCCCCAAAGCTGATGCCGACATTAGGGGATGCTACATGCCCACGGATAAACATGCACATTTGGCTCACTGACTCGAATCAACCTTAAGATAACAGTCGCTTATCCCCTCTCGGCAGTGTTCAAATTCAACGATGCGGCATCCGCACGCCCCCACACTTTTGTGAATCACTAGCTAACTAATATCATCTTTCGAAGGTGATCACCCCCACCACTAGCCGTACAATATTTCGCCTCCCCTGCTGTGAACGTCGGTCTACCTACAGTAGGCTAACTGCCCCCCATATGGAGGCAGGCCGCCTGCTATGATTCACAGTAGGCGGCTGCTCCATCAAGCCCATGTCCTCTAAATAAATAATCCCCAACCTCGGTCTTTATTTCGTTTGCGAGGTTCTACCTACGTAGAATTTCACGAGTATACCCCGATTTTTCCGACCAGCCTTTATTCTTTATAACTCAAATGTTTAAATCAAAGCAGCAACGAAAATTTACCGTTAGCAGCTAGGTTAGGGGTATACTGAAATTAGTTGAGCATTCATCCCTTCCTGTGGGACATTTGCCAGTTATTTGCGTCACCAAAGTTATGCGGCGGCCTCTTATACTAAGCCATGCTTTGCTCACATGCCTGTGGGACATGACCCGAATGTCTAGCTTTCGTGCATACCAGTCCGTAGGCGCTAGACGTTCAAACTTCCGATTAAGGTCACGGAATTGTCTGGAAATAAACAGTCACCACATTTAAGGTGCCTTTGTAAGTAGTTCACCAGTTGGCCAGAAAGCTAGACATTTGGGTCATGCCCCACAGGCATATTAGCAAAGCAGGGCTTAGAATAAGAGGTCGCCACAGTTCGCAGCCTAACGTGATATGGAGCCCATTCAAGTAGGACAATTATACCCATCGTGTGATTCATGCACTTCAAAGTCCAGTCTACTCGTCGGCCTTTGTCCATATTTTTGGACGCAAGACCGCCGCGCTGGCTTATCGAACCTGACGTTGATTGTGGCATAATTTTTTAGCCTAAGTTGTGGGCGCAGCTGCCTTTCGTGTAGACAAGGAGACAAAGATCCTTGTCGCAATCAAGGTCATGTTCGATCCACCTGTAGACAGGGCAGGCAAGGGCCTAGGCCTGCTATTTACCCTTGAACTTTAACTCAAGCTAAGTTAATTTAAGTGGACGGAGCGTTCCTTTGATAATAATTTTTGTGTCCTACCCTCGTGGCCATACAACATCCTTAACCTAGGATCGAGCATGACCTACACGTACGTACAATAAAACTAAATTGCTAACTTAATCTGTAATTTCAAATTTAGTTAACAATTTGGTTTTATTGTAGAGTAGTTGTTGGGGTTACGTAGCTATGACATGATATTATTTACCCTCTATTACAAACCAAGTTAGTTTAAGTGGACGGGGCTGCCAAAGTCAGGCGTTTTTGTTAACAAACACAATGTTCCTTACGTAAGGCGCATTGCGTAACATCATCTTCTTCTGTTACCCCAGCATTGATTATCATTATCTTTAACTTTAGACGAAGATCTCCAACCAGGCCCATCAACGCAACCATGAAACGGTCCATTACTATATAGTAATGGACGGTTTCATAGTTTCGTGTCTCTTTAAAATAAAGGCTATTTAGCCTTTATTTCAAAGGGACTTCCTTATACGTACTTTACAAAGATTTATTATCTCTATTATTTGTACATTTTTGCAGGTTACTATTTTTATTGGCGTAAAAATTTGCATGCCTAAAAAGCTTCATTGAGTTACTTTTCTTCCGTGATTATAGTAGTAGGTGGAGGGGAAACAGGATCGGTACCGAGAAATTCGAATCCCGGTTGTCAATCGAGCCAACCCCTGCTGCAGGGGTTGGCTCGATTGACAACCGGGATTCGAATTTCTCGGCACCGATCCTAGGCCTGACTCTATGCCGATCATCGGCGCCGACTCTATGCCGACCATCGGCACCGATTCTATGTAAATATGTGCGACAAACTCGACATAGATTCGTCTTGGATTAATCGTCGCATCTAATAAGATTCGGCGTAGATTCGGCACCGAATGGTTATTAGGGTAGCACGCATACACGCACAAGCGCTCGCTGGTTATCGGACGAGTTACGTCAACGGCCGCGTACAGGACGGCCCTCGTATTCATTTTTTTCTTTCGCAGTATTTTCTGGCGCACGCATCTCACGGTTTTTATCCAAGTCACCTTTGATTTAATCACAGACAGGTAAAGGCCTAGGGCTTTAACCTGCGGAACTGCATTTGATGGTGGGGTTGACTGTATCAGTTCAATCGATAATTGGAACTGAGCATCCGCTTAGGATATACGGAATACCTATATTTTCTACTGTCAGATTACAAACGTGAAAGTTCACACTCAAGAAATCAGTCAAATAAACTCGTCTCTTCTGCCCTTGTATTCTGGAGCCACATCTTACAATCCCGGAAAAAGCCTAAAACCCGAACATTTGACAGCAAAACGGAATATTTATTCGGGTGCTTGTGTTGTAGAAAAAGATGAAGAATATTATTTTTCCAAAATTTGGAATGCTCCCTTAGCACCATGGCGCAAGCATTGCTTTAAAAGGATCAGACATTGCTTTACAACGCTGACAATGTTTTTGTTAGTATGTGCCTCTGTTCTGAATAAGGCCATCTATTTTTGGCCATTGCAATAAAGTTACATTTTTTACAGGAAGAAGAAATACCAAACGGAGAAATAGTGCCTGATGGTTGCAAGGTAATTATAGCGGTTTGTGGAATGTTTATATTACATTTAGCCTTCCAACTCAGTATCGCCAAATCAACCTGTAAGATTTATTTAACCGTACATGAGGTTGATTTTAATCACAGCGTCGACGTCAGCGACTTTGTGCCCAGCAAGAATCAAGTAGATGCAGTGATGACTGCTCAACTTTTGGTAATGAGCGGAAGCCCTCACCAGCTGAGGTGAACCGTGGCACACTGACACCAACAATCCCCTCAAGTGTTCCAAGTGGGGATTTGAACGCGGCACCATGCTTATCTATTCCCACTAAAGCCTCTGATCGGACAAGTCCTCTGGAGCCAAACACTTCTGGTGCGCCCTTCTGTTTTCACTCATCCTCACAGGAGTGCAGTACTCAAAAGTGGAAGAACCTACCGGTGAGGAACCTACAAAGCAGTTAGCAGGCGATCACAGTTCGCGTAAGTGATCCTTTTTTCTTTTTCCCTGTGGTGCATTACGAATGAGTCCCATGGCACATGTGTGAGGAGGCCCGATGCAGCTAGCATCGGCGGTATCGAATGAGGACATTGTCATAAGCAGTAGGCATGCCAAATCATGGCTTTCGGCGTCCTGATAGCTTTGTCGCTGCTAAGCCGAGATTGCTTATTTGTCAGACCCGATTATTCCGCACCTGGCTTTTGATGAATGCCTGTTGATGCGCTGGGCAACCCGCCTTTATAGCCGCGGTGAATATCGCTTCACATTGCGGGATTTGGCCTTTATCTCAAGTAGCTGCCCTGATAGCACCATATTGCCAAATTGCACCCTGTGAACGGGAACTTTCGAAAAAAAGTTTGCTTCTTGCTGGTGTTCCCTTCGCAGTGGCCAAGATGCCGGACAGTAGTTGGAACACACCCTTTTCAAACTTGAAAAGCTTTGCTTCGAAGTATTTGTTGCAAGATTGTACATTTATTACCCCGGAAGGTAAACAAGGTAGGATTAAATTGGGAGAGATATACCAGAAAACACATGGTGACATTTGTGTGGCCCATTGATTGATCCCTTACAGCTACGTAAGGCAGCCACAAGATCGGGTTATAGGGAGTAGCTGTGTTGCCAGTATGGTAAATAATTAGACATCCTATTTGTCACTTGGCCGTTTCTCATTGATCCCGAATCTGGAGCGTGCATTACAGAATGTCCTTCTGCTCGCCGGGGCAACCTACTTTGTACATAAATGTGTCCTACTAATGTCTGTGTCATTCACTTTATCATTTTCTGTGAACATGCAAGTAAACATAAAAAGCAGTCCAGTCCTTTGTTATTTCATGTTTTTTGTTTGTTTTACAGCCCTGAGCGAGTATACCTGTGAGTTCTGTTCGAAGGCCTTTGCGGAGATCTGGATGCTGAAGCAACATGTCAACGGTGTCCATAAAAGTACGCGCCATTTCCTAGTCGCTGGATGAACGTTTCCCATGTCATCTTCTAATGCATTGACTGTGTGCACCACGCATATGCCGCATATATCCCTAAATGCCTATCATGGCTTATTTGATTAGAAGCATAGTGTCAGTTTTAAGTATTGTGTTTGGAGTGCGGATAGTACTAGGTTTATTCAGGCTGCCACCTATTCGATTAAAGCCTTATCCATATAAGTGGCTTACTTTGGGTACCATTAGAGCCACTGATACGATAACGGGTTGGGGATTTTGTTACGGTTACGTTACTGATTAGGATTAGGGGTAGGATTAAAATATGGCGTTCTAGGGCCGATTTTAGGCTTAGGTTTCTGTTAAGGGATGTCTGGTAGGCCTGGGGTTACGGTTGCAGTTTGATTTATGTCGAAGTACGGCTAAGAGTTAGGATTTTGTTTAGCTTAGCGGTTAGAGCATTAACCTCCGGCAAAGGTCTTCTGTGATGCGCGGGTTTAAATCCCGCCAAACGCCTCGAGTTTTTCCACAATTTGGTCAACTCAAATTAAGCAAATCTGCCAAACCTCTTAATAATTTTGTTTAGAATTGGAATTGGGGTTAGTTTATAGAGTCAAGGCTAGGTTTGTGTGAAAGGCTAGAGTTATGTTAGCAGTGATTTCTACGCTAAGAGTTGCGTTTACAGTGAGGGCTTGGGGTCTCGTAATGGTTGCAATTCCATCGGCTGCTTTTGTGTTTCCTGTGTTTGCTATAGGGTACTAGCAAAATACTGTTTAACAATTTTGAGCCCACAGCTATACCCGTGGTATTTAAAACTTGTCTACCCAACTGCCAGTAGCCGACATTTCCCGCGTAGGAGCTGCTTCCTGACAGTCAATCCCTAAGGCCCAGAATTCCAACTGTATGTTTTGGAAAATCGTCATGTAACAGTGCATGAACCTATATTTTGCGTAACAACCACGCTGTTCTGCCGAGTCATCAAGGAGATAAAGCCATACTACAGTCCTAACTGCCGTCGCTTCCTGCACTCGTTGTTGATCTGTCCTGTAGGGTAACAGACCTTCACCATCTTGACTTATGACTCGCGAGGCGGGGTTCTTTTATTTTTCACAGACTGCTCTGCTATAATGGCACTGGTTGTTCAATGCAAATGATTGTGCTCAGCAGCATGTCTGATGAAGTATTTAGACCGCCTTAAGTACTCACGGCTTATCTTCTGTTTGCTTCCTTCCCCAGAACTGGGACGGTTCAAATGTGAAATTTGTTGCAGCACCTTCGCGGGTAGGATAAAACTGAAGGAGCACATCGATAGTGTACACTACAGTACGTCGCATTTTTCTGTTTGTTTTTGATAGTAATATTATGTCATTCCCCTACCCACTCATCTATATATAACCATCTTCTTGTCTGTAGCTTGTTCGCCTTATGTTCTGCAGCACAATTTGGTGAGAGATGGGTCTTGTTAATGCTGGGAGCATTGTAATCAACAGCTGGCGGCGTTTTATGCATGGCCATCCTTACTTATATAACTTTTATCTTAGACTGTCAATATTGGTGATAAGACATGCCAAGCAAAACCTATATTCGACGTTACGAGCATAGAAATCGAGGTCATTGCTAATATCTTTGAGACTCGTTTGTTCCCTCTTACCCATGAAGAGATTTGCGAGGAATACAGAGGCCCGTGCATTCACCTTCGAACTGATGTCACTGATATTTGATTGTTGCCGCTTTTATCTCTGACGATGGACTCCCAGTAGGCCACGCTCGGGTCCAACAGGGGCAAATATGCATAAAAAGTCAATGGCAAGCATTCACAGGATTTTTTCTAACGCTATTTGCCCCGTTTCTCTCATCTGTTTTTCAGAAATCCGAAAATGGCCCTGCGAGTTTTGTACCAAATGCTTTTCCCAGAAGGCATACCTGAAAATACATGTCGATTGTGTCCATAAGCGTACGTCTCTCCCTCCTATCTTCAATGTCATGTCCATATTGTTTCCTTCGCACAGTTTTTCTTGCCGACTATGTCTTCACGGTGACTTTGCTTTAGTACTGCAGTGCTCATAATTCTGCTGGGCAATTCATGCGGGAACTGTGAGTAAAACCTTCGAAACAGAGCTTCTCGGGCTCGTTATGCAGGCTGACGGTGAGCAGAAATGAATCAATTATACGGCGTAACTTCTTAGTATTCAGAAATGGCCAGTATATAGCCAGTAGTATCTTAATACCGAAATTATGTACTATGGCGCTAGTACAGGCACTTCCAAAGGCGAAAAAAGACGTGATTGCTAGAACGAGAAATTTGTTGGCCTGAGATTTTGCCCTCTTACTCGATCCTATCATCAGAGACAGTTGCATATGGTCGTCTGCCCCCCACGGCCTGAAATTGCTGCACTCCTTGTCTTCATATTACCCTTTTTTACGAGTATCTCTAACACTGAGCACGAGGGGGGATTCGAAACCTCAGGCCGATAACGTGGTCGTTCCGGCGATGACGTCTTCTTCCTTTTTCCTGGAACTTTCCTTTTAGCCTAATGGCTTGATGCTTGTTTTTCACCACTGTATAACACAGCTGTAAGGCGTTCGACTCATCAGTTTGTTCCCCAAGGTTCTCCCTAGGCTTTCTGGTAGATATGCCAGTTTTTAGCTTTGAGTCTCATAAGATCCTGAAAAATTAACGCGTGAATTTGAAGTGACTCATTTAAAACAATGCTTTATAGAGTCGCCCCGAAGGTTGGTATTAATATTTTAGTTGCCAACAGACAGCGTACAGATACTGGGGGACTTTTCATATTGATAGTGACCCCGTGTGATTTCTAGTATATGAATTGCAGTTTCAATGCTTTCCTGTTTTTGATTACGGAGGAAATGCGGCAGGTCAACTTATCCCTCATTCAAACCTTAGCCTTTTACTTACGTTTAACTGAAATGTTACCGCAAACCTAAACGAAGTAAAATGCAACTACCTACATCGAATAAGTAGGTATGTTGCGATGATAAAATATAGCATTGCCTATTTGACCTTCGTCATCCTGTATTTGTATAGCTGCCAAGTACAATACTGGTCCACAAGAGTTTCACGGACAGGCCCTTTGTATTGGTTTTCAGCGTATTGGGCAAAAATTTTGTGTGTTTGAGATATCATTGCCTGTAACTTTATGCAGACCCTGCGCACTTTGTGCCATACAGGACTTAAGCTTGCTGGCTACCCACGCACTGGCTGTGACTAGCTTGGGGTCTCTCACGAGCCTTTCCTTCGGACTGAAGGCTTTATTAATTTTGTGAGGGCGTGGGGAGTAAAATCGGCATTTTGACCCAACTTTAAACGAATTAATTTGTTTTTTTTGTCTTTTCTTCTATTTATAGAGGTACGCGACTTCATTTGTGAGATCTGTGGTGGGACATTTTTGCGCAAGGGAGACATGACCAAACATATTGATGGTGTCCACAAAAGTACCCTTCTTCTAACCTGAATATATTTATTTGTATGCATGACTTGTTTCACTCGCGACGCTGCTCATTCTTTCGCTGGTAATCTTCACTCGGGATTTAGTTAGTTGAGGGAAATGAAAGCGAACCCATGATGTTTCGTCATTGCAGTGATCTTCATACCCTTTTAAATACCTTTGCTTTCCACCCCCTGTCTGTCACTCATTGAAAATCAAAGCCAGACCTCCGTATTAGTGGATGCAGTAGGTGCATATAACTTTATAGTTGTAAATTCACAGATTCAGAAACCTGCACTTTTGTCAATATTCCTTTACGCAGAGCCTGTTAGCGTTTCTTTCTCGCGTGATGTTTTGCTATTATAATGTTTTTCTTAAAAATGATCATTTTCAATATCCCAGAACGTGAAAGAAGCCTTAAAGCGAAAAAAACCAGCCTGAGGTACATTGAATTCTCTTACCTTTTTTTCTGTTTTTCGCTTCAGATCTTCGAAAATTCCCGTGTGATATTTGTCACCATATTTTCAAACGTGGGGGAGACTTGAAGAACCACGTCAGAACTGTGCACGAAAGTACGTCTCTTTTTGCTTCATTCTTCCTCATCTCGTCTCTCGTTTTTGCCTGCTTTGCTTTTGTCCACATTTTCTTCTGCCACGCAATACGCTGTTGTATGGGAGAGGCCAAAGTGGAGCGAGTAAGGCTGGCTCTGGCCAATTCATCTTCGCAGTGGATTTGCGAATCTCTTGCTGCAAAGAAATCTGATGCATTTGAATCTGTCACAGGGTCTGGTAGGCCACTTCGGTGTCCAGCAGGACTGAGAGTCAGACTCATTGGCTCGCTGGTGGAAGATTCTAACCTAACTTTGTTAACGCCGATATATGATAATGCCGTGAAATTCACATAGCTTACCTTCCTAGAACGCGTCTTATTTCGAGCGGCCAAGTAACAGTAAGGCTGACTTGTGTGACAGCCTGCATAGGGTAGGAAATGGGAATGTCCCGTTCGCCCTTTAGAATATACAGTAGCAACGTGAACTTTGCATAGACTGTGCTTCCAGACGCCCGCAAATCTCGAAAATTCAAGAATTTCGGACGGACAGGTGACGGTAGGTGTTAGGAGTTCAGCCTGACCAAATGCTAACAGCTTTTGGAGGCTTTCCTGAGGCGTCGAGCCTAGCCAAATGTTGTTGTTTGTTCGCTCTGACCACTTACACGCGATTACTGTCCACGCGCGATGACCTTGACCTCTAGAGCGAACACAGATGCACGCGTGCCCACTGGTCGTAGTTATCCCAATGCGTCCACTCGGGCTATAGGCGAATGCGCAGACGATTTCTGCCACCTCCCAGATAGTGGAGTTGCACACGTGGACTGCGACGACACCGCTAGTCCGCTCCTAATGCCTGAGCTTGCCCCCGAGGCGGGATAAGGAGCGCGCGGGAAATTAACTAGCGACAACTACCACCTGAGACATCAACTCTGGGTTTTGTACACAATGAACCCTCCTCCGGGTGGATTCCAAAGTTACGCCTTTCTTTTGTGTTCTTCGTTGGGTAGTTTGACGTTGACATACGTCGAGTGTCACCGTTATAACAGTAAGGATGACTCGTATACCAGGCTGCACAGGGCAGGAGAATAGGAACTGGCCGCCCATTGAAAATAGGTGGCCTTACGATAAGTTTCAGGAGGGACCAATGTTAACCTTATGATAAGACCAGACTGTACTCTTAACCCTATGCTAAACCTTAACTTTGCAGTTAAAAAGAATACAAAATGAAACTCTTAAAATAATCCTAAACCTAAACCCGACTTTAAACCGAAATTTTTTTTCGTGCAAGTTGACGCAACCCACATGCTCTTTCCCTTGTCCTGTTTAGCTTGCCATACTACCCATCTATATTTATTGCCATGATTTGTCTTAACTTATTCTTGCCAAAAAGTATATGCTTAACTAACCGGTCAGGAGCCAATCAATGGACCTGAACCTGTCTATTTTAAGTGTCAAGGTTAGAAGCAAAACTATTCAACTGTCGTGAAGTCGCTGATTCTCAAACTTGAATTTTCGGGCATCTTACTTTCCACAGAGCTTGTCAAAGTCTCTTCCCAGCGTGATTTTTAGCTAATATAGGTCGTTTTTATGTATTTTGACTGTTTTCTTTATCCTCTTATGTAAAAGTAGCCATGGAGCAAGTAAACCCAGTCTCCGGTACATTGAATTTTCTTACTCTGTTCTGTTTTTTTCTTAGATGTGCGCAAGTACCTGTGTGATGTTTGTGGCCATTCTTTCAAAGAAAGGGGAGCCCTGAACAGCCATGTCAACAGTGTGCACGAAAGTATGCCTCCATTTGAGTCCTTCTTCGAGCTTTGCCCGCGTCTTTTTTGTGTGCTCTGTGTTTGTCAGTATTTTCTTGTGATCTGCAATTAACTATTACACTGGGGCATTAAGTGAGACTGGCTCTGGGGATTTCATCTTCATGCATTTCTCTCTGTGTGAAATCTGATGCGTTTGAATCTATCGTGGGGTTTAACGGGATACCCTTGTTCCTATGAGATTCTGACTCAAAGGCTCGCTGATGAAGGTTTCGAACCTATCGGGGGCTTGCGTGGCACGCGTAGGTGAACTTAGGCCCCTCTCTCGAGCAAACTTCTGACTGTCTGGACATTATCTTCTCGTCTACTATGTCGTCGGTGATGTAGAAGAGCATGTAGTAAATTGGCTCATAAGTTATCTGTACTGCGCCCATTCCGCGCGTACCCCTCTTCGACCGCGACGGTCGCATGGACAAGGCATACGTTAGTCGGAGGTCTTGAACTAGGCCGGCAACTGTCCGCCTTTCACTCGGCCTTAGTCCAACCCGTTACTGTCGCTTGAAGTTGATTGAATATCTGCAACGCGCCAGTTCCAGCTTGCTGACGATTATTTTGCTCAGTTCGTTTTCTCTAGGTTTCATCATTATCTTGTCTCACTGTGGACGGTGTCAGACCTGCTGAAGCTGGTTAATTATGCAGTGGTTGGATTAGGTTAGAGGTATGACTGTTAAGGTTGGAGTCAAAGCTACGAGGGTGAAGTGCAGGAGTAGAATCCTTCTGGCATTTAGCGTAGAGCCACTTGCATTATTTTTTGGGGGGGGGTAACCTATGTTTCTTTGTCCGAACTATTTATGTACTTAAATTCTCATTTTTATAGACGTTTCATCGGTATGACAGTCCAGATATAGGACACGCATTTAGTGCAAAGTCACCCAAATTATTGGGCATCTCTATCTTCCTCTCCGAACTGTTTTCGTCGTTAAATTTGAATGTTTCAGAACTCTGGAGAACTCCTTAATTGCGGATTTGCTTCTTTTACATATTCCAGCTAACATTTAGGGATAAGTAGTGAAAGAGTCCTCACTTCTAATCTTTTATTTTGTTATTTGTTGTTGTAGATCTGCGAAACTTCCCATGTGATATTTGTGGCTATTCTTTCAAACAAATGGGAGACCTGACAAAGCATGTCAACAGTGTGCACAAAAGTACGCATCCTTTTTTGTATCATTATAGCTTAACCATTGCCTTCTTGCCTGTTCTCTGTTTGTCAATATTTGCTGGTGGTACGCAATGAACACGATCGGGAAAGCAAGCGAGTGAGGCTAGCCATCAGGAATTTAAACTCACGGAAAATAAGCACATTTCTCACTGTCTGGTGGACACTGGGAAAACCAAGACGTGTTTGGTACGCCTTGGCGATCTATTTAGCATTTTAATTTCATTCATCAAACCTTTTTTTCGTTTCTCTGCCTGCCACTTATCGACTTCTGTGATTCTCATGTGAAGTCACCTTTTTAGTATATAGGTCAGACCGCTTTTTTATTGTTCTGGTTATCCCCTCGTATTTTTGCCTACTGGGCTTTCACCAATATTTTCTTGTGACACGCAATTGACTGGTACATAGGACACGACAGCGAGTGAGGCTGGCTCTAGGAAATTCATCCTTATGGTAAATTTGCGTATTCCACACTCTCTGGCAGACCTTGTGAGAATCAGGATGTGTGTAGCACGCGTAGGCGATCTGTTTAGTACCTCGTTTGATTGTCTGGACCTCATCTTGTCATTCACCAGGCTTTATGATTCTCTTAGTCCGCTGTCGACAATATCAAACCCGCTCAAACTGGTAGTTTATTCAGTGCTCGAATTAGCTGAAATTTAAAAGGCAAAGATAATTTAAGTAGTGCACCTCATATACATCTGGTCCTTACATTTTGTCCTACGGAAACGGTGGTTATAGGGGTTTGAGGGGTGGGTAAATAGGATAGACAGTGAAGGGAATTTGTATGAGTAAGTGTTAAGCGGAGAATTTAGTTTAATTTGTTTCCCGCGGGCGCTGGGAGTTAGTTGTTCCGCATTTAAATTAAAGGTGTGCGCAGCGTGAAGTGCCGCAGACTTAACTAATCTAACTCCGTAACGGTAAGTTAGAGCCCAGATAAGTTGAAGTATATGACCTTACCACCATTTCTATTTTTCAGGAAGTTCAAGAAGCCGGCATTTTAGTTATCGTCTTTTTCCGCAATACGTTAAACGATAATGCGGATTAGAAAAACCCACAAATACAAGTCAACAAAATGCGTATAGTTGTTACTAGAGTATATTCCACCACCTATCCTAAGACCTTACCTATAAAAGCCCTATAACCGTCGTTTCCGTAGGACAAAATGCTGGGACTAGGGGTATATGAGGTGCACTTCTGAAACTACTGTTAGGATCCTGGCTAGGAGGGTGGAGGGTGAATCCCTCTGAGGCATTTAGTTTGATGCCACCTGCATTATTGGGGGAAACATTCCTAACTATTTATGCATTTAAATTGTCATGTTTTAGAACCCTGGAGAAGATATAATGTCCGTTTTCTCCCATTAACAAACACGAGTATGCCGTGTACATATTGCAACCAAACTTCTGGTTAGTGAAGGAGCTGTGAATTCATTGTGTTCCGAGTCGTCATCCCTGTGAGGAGCTCACAGCCAACCCATATGAATATTTCATTTCTGTGATAGCTTGTTATATTTTTCCTTACTTCTATTTCAGAACTGCGAGAGCTTTTATGTGCAATTTGTGGTCGCACCTTTTCGGAGGGTAGATCTCTAAGGAAGCATATCAAGCGATTACATCCAGGTAGCCTTCTCTTTGTTTATTGTGCTCTCTAACCATTCCACCGTTGGCTTCCATCATCTGCCTTTTTATTAATTTATCTGAGAAGGCCCCTTACGACAATTATTCTCTTCTTACAAAATCGGAAAATGTAAGTTATTTAACATCCAATGTGTGGACTACGGTCTGTGTGATTTTGCTGCTAACTCGCATGAGAATACTTCTGTTTCCTTGTTGGATGTGTTTTCCGCCCTATGTCGGCTGCACATCGTCGGAGGTTCTTTTTGTGTTTCGAGTTAAGGCGTCATCGCTTCGAGACCTGCAATACCTCTGTAAGCCTTGATTTACGTGCAGAAAAGGCTCGAAGTTATGCCTGTCTGTGGCTTGTTAGTACTAAGCTATGCTTATTGGGCAGATAGCAGTGATGCGAATAAGTTGACATTGGGCGCGGTAGTTGCAACCGCAACCTTTGCTTTACGCTTGTAATTTTTTACTGCTTCTCTGATCGATTTTTTCTCGTTTCAGATCCACCAGAGAATACCAACTAGTCTACTCATCTCCTCCCCCCAGTTCTCAGCGCAGCCTGTTTTAATTTGAGGATTCAACGTTTTCCAAAGATCTTGCCACTTATTTTTGTACGACAGCATGCAGGCAAGGAGCCATTAAATAAGTTATCGATGACTACTTTTGCTTTGTTTTCTGGTGTTTTCACAAGTGGAAGATATGGCTTACCAACAGCAGCATATATTTATGTGATATTAGTAGAGACGCCATCAGACTTTGAGTACTAGGGTCCAGGCGTGTTCGCTCATTCCAGCATCCAGTACCAAAAGTCCGTTCTCGTTTGAGTAGTCCAGCTTGCATACTATTCGCCAGAATTACTGGACAAGGGTTGCCGATCGCATTGGTTTCCATGGACGCCGTACCTTGAATCATATTACTGTAACGGGACATTTTGCATGAAGGATCTTGGGGATTTTTAATAGAGGCGAGTCCCTAAAAGCCGCTCGTATTCGTTTTTTGAGGTTGTCTCCTCTACTATTTTGGCTCAAGAACCTAACCACAAGGCAGCGGTGGCAAGCAAACCTATTTAATGGTGATTCGCACTCGCCATCTCAGAGTGCCAACCCTCAGTCCACCGCGCCCTGGTAACACTGTCGCTGCTGGTCCGCGACTGCTTATTCGCCAGACCTAGTGGCCTACTCCTTACGTATCTTATCTTAGCTGAACGGCTTTCCACTGTTCGCCAGCTATGGACATGCCAGGTAGCCAGCAGCTGGGTTGACGTGGAAGTCACCTTCTAGTGTGAAACACTCGGTTTTATACGTGCTCACCTCAGCATCATTAAACTTTTATTTGAGGACCTGCGAGCTAGACAGTGATTGAAGCTCACCCTTGCTCTTTTAAGTGATACAAGTGTTTACGGACCGGAGGCTCAGTTGCGTCGAATATTTTTGTCTGAAATAGCGGTCTTCTTCTAGGTTCTCTCGAATTTGACCGTCGATTTTGACGATGTCCACCGTGTGTTCTACAGCAGGGTGGTACAGGAGTGAAACCTTGCACGTAAATTAGTTTTATGTAATAGAAGACATGCTTTGCATTTTGCCCGCTCTCTCTCTTCTCATCCACTTTGTGTCAAAACATAGAAGACTCGACCGGAAATAGAATCAGAGGCAGTGGTTGTCAGTGTATGTGAACCCGTCTGCGCGCGCCACAACATGACCTAGTCCCCTTGACACATCTACCAGAATGTACAGAGTGTTAGAAAGAGCCGCCAGCATCTGACTGTCAGTGCTCTCATCACACACTAGACACACGGAGCTGATGGTGTGTCTGTTAAATGTGTTAGCTGGCCGCCACCTCAACCGCAGCAGTCAGTGGTAGCCTCTGACTCGCATCACACATGGTGCCATAGGAGCTTGGGAACAGCCTTACGCACTGAGCTTACATACCTACTTAGGTGTATGCCTCAACCGCAGTAAGCCGTAATAGACTCAGACTCGCATCACATATGTGGCGTAGGAGTCTAACCTACTGAGCTTCCACGCTTACTTACATGCATACCTAAAGTAAAATGTGACAGTTAAAGCGACGTGTTATCACATATAATTACGATGCTGGCTTACTTCAGTGCTAAGGCTGGAGCTTGGTCCTGCAGGCTGCTGACACCTCCTCTGACTATGGCCATCAGCGTATCTCACGCTGGAGTGTAACGCTAGATTAGGGCTTCTCTCGAGCTTGTACTAAATGTGGCTTTAGTTAACTCTGGGGACTGTGCCTAGTCTTCCTGGGCATCGGCTCCTCTAGTATCGACCATCATAAGCACAAAGGAAGAGCTGAATTAAGGTAGCACTAAAGGCTGTACCTAATCTACTGGACTTGTTAAGGTTCATCTGTACACTCCTCCTGCTATTGGCAACCCATTATCTGTCTTAAATTGCTATGCTGCACAGCCGCTCTTGCCTGTGTTGTGTGGCTTTCCAAAAATAGAACGTTCACAGGATCAGTCTACCTTTTCCATGGCATCGATTCGCATTTACGATAGCAGGGTACAGCCAATTTCGCCTACTTTGTTTTGCTATGCCACCCTTCCTCGCCTGTCTCATGCTATGACTGCGTGTTTCGCGAAGAGCATAACTCGATTATCGGTCTGCCCATGCCATGGCCTGCCACTATCCGCCAAGGTAGCCATCGGGTAAGCTTGCGGGTAAATCGCCTTCCTGGTGTAAAAAGCCCTTGGTTTTATACGAACTCACGCCAGCAGCATTTGATTTAAATTTGATGACTTTCGAGCTTGCAGGCGCAGCCTTGCAGTATAGATGGTGAGCAGTTCAGCAGTCGCTAGTAGTTCATCCTGCTCTTGTTAAATAGTGCACCAGCCGTCAATTACTGGAGAGAGGGGGATTTTCGTGGGAGTCCTGTAAAATACATGAGGTATAGCGGCTGTCCATCCAGGTGCAGCGTTCTGCGTTAACGAGAGCTTTGGCATTGACAGGGAAATTTAATGTAGCCAACTTTGACGCAGTCGGATGGCACTGGACTATACAGGTCTCTGTATAACATTTTTTCCGACTGATTTAGTCATTGGTGGTGCAAAAACACAGGCAGTTGGGACTTCGTTTGGTTGCTGTGATTTGCTGCAGAACATAGGACCGTCGTACGCCAACTGCACTACTTCATGTTGGAAGTCATTCGTCGTCCTTTCTCTGAACGTTCGCTCTGCCAAAATTTGCATGCGGCACAATCAGACTTAACCGATATTCGCGATGTCAAATTTGCGACTGAACGTTGAACGCTCCCTCAAGCGAGGGGTAGCTTTGCAGAATTTTGCAGCTTATTCCAGATTTCCCTAATGTTAACTGAATAATTATTTAAATGTGCGTGCCAGAGGACGAAATAGATCGACTTTTTGGTTACTGGCGTGGCGATAGGGATAAAGGTAATTCAGAGTGTCAAGAAATTGAATTAGAAAAAAAAACCACGTTCTTGGGATGAAAAAGATAAATTTAATCAGTAAATTTTCGAGCCTGGTTCTCCCGCTCATTATAAAATTAGTATAAAGGCGTAAAGAAAAGCAAACATCAATCGATCTATTCAAACGAAGAAACGACTTTGAGTCTCTGTATCCACTATACAAATCATCTCCATTAGCATCGTTTTATTTGGAACCATGAGAAATGTCAAGTGTCCCACGTGCAGCAATAACGTCACTGGCAGGAGCAAGGCTGTCTTCTGTGTCCTATGTGAACAATGGGTGCACATAAAATGTGCGAAAATAGCACCAGAAATACATGAAGTGCTCAAGAAATTTGACTTAGAAGGGCTCGTTCCCTTTTGCAGCACATGCAAGGTAAGTTTTCTTGGCGACGACGCGGTTGACACAAACACCGAGTCACAAGAGGCAGACCAATCCCAGGAGTTGGACAGAAATCAGCCTGAAATTGAGAAGACGGACTCAGGCAACTCGGACGACGCCACCGACGACGGCGACGGCGGCAACAGTGGAAAATCCGTAACTAGAGAAACACATCTCGTACTTCATACAACAGTAAGCGACGTCAACGCAGGATGACAAATGCCGAGTATCGTGTGTTCACCTCTTCAGACTTGTTGCAAAACCTACAGAAAGCGGACGGCCTAGAACACTGAAGGCGATCTTTTAGTCCGAGGAAACTTCAAAACTACTGCTAACCTGCCGCTGGAAGCTCGGATGCAGCAATATATCGCTGCGAGCAGACCTGTTGCCTGAGGATAGAATAAAACAGCCCAAGGCAGTTACGGAACTGAAACAACGTCGTGCCGAGGGGGAAAATTTAATCCGCATGATAACTTTTCAGGTTGTCCAAAAGAGTAGACCCCTGTTCAAACCACTATTACTTGTTGCCCAGGAAGCTCTGAGAGAGCTGTAGGCATTTCGCTAACAAGTGCGCAATGTCTACTTAATAAACTGGCTGAAATACAGGTGCTTATTGAAAAGCAGCGCCATGCGGTTATTGCAGTGACGTAGACCTGGCTACTCCAGTCAGTAAAAGATGGTGAGATCGATTTACCTGGGTACCGAGTCTTTCGCTGCGACCTTAATAATAGGATACATGGGGTTGTCTTGGTATATGCTACTGACGGCCTAGTGGTATCAATGCTAGAACGCGCACGCATCGAACACAACCATGAAAAACAACTCTGGTTTTCGGTCAACGCCACTACTGGTACAACTACAACCGTGGGTGTTACATACCAAAGCCCTCAAGCTAACGGTATCAGCTAGTTGACTTCAGTCAAGAAGTATGCCAAAAGGTCACGAGTTTGCATTGTTGGTGACCTTAATTGCCCACATATCACCTGGTCTCATCTGATTGCAGAAGGTTCTGCTTCTGAGACGGAGAGCGCGTTGCTAGGAACGGCAATCGAAGCTCATCTCGTACAATATGTTGCCCGGCAGCTTCATGTATGGCCTCATGTCTGGACATATTATTCACAAATGGCCACACAAAATTATCAGATGTAAGAGTCTGTGCACCCCTCGGCACATGTGATCATGCTCATGTCTTAGCAGCATTCCGCATAACCGGATCGCCGTCAATGCGTTGATGTTACAAGCCGGCATATTGGAAGGCAGGTTATGAAAAAACGAGACAGAGCGCTATGAACCTATCCTGAGAACCGATTAGGTCTGCCAATGTCCAGAACGTTGGAACTTGATTCGTGGAAATATTAGGCGGATCTGTACCGACTTTGTCCCGCTGAAGCTCTGCGGATGTGCAACATGGTGGCTCCCATGGATCGATGGCCAGACAAAACGCAAGTTGAAGGCCAGGAAATTTACCTACATGTCCCTCTTGATCTTGAGAACAGCCAAATCGAAAGCGGCATACAAAGCAATCGGAGATTAATGCAAGCGTATATTAAGGTCGAAGAAAGTAGCATTTGAAGAAGATCTGGTGCAAAACGTTGATAGCCAGCCGAATCGTTTCTATTAATTCCTAAAAAGAAAAATTCATGCAAACCCGGCATTTAACGTCTCCACAATGCAGATGAGTTATGCATGGCTGAACTCTAAGCTGAACAATACTTCACTGTCTTCTTGTCACCAGCGCCCGACAGTGAAGTCATCTGATGTAACGGTGGCAAAAAGCTGCAATATTCGCGTCCTGAACGAACTGAATGTGGCATCATAATTGCCGTTGAAGATGTGGAGAATGCACTTAGTAGATTGATGCTTACTAAGGCCCCTGGACCCAATAATTTGAATCCAAGGGTTATTCGCGAGTTTTCTTATTGAATTGCACTTAGCATTAAAGAACTGTTTCTTTGTACGCTTTTCACTGCCACTTAATAGTGGCACGCGAAGATCGGTGCGAAGCGAAATGATAACGACTCTACCAGTTCATGCGACCTCAGCAAGACATTTGAAAAAGTCGATCACGTACTCCTACTGACCAAGCTCAGTAATACACCCATCCCAAAAGATGTAGTCAAATGGATAAAAGGGTACCCGTTCCGTATACAATGCGGCGTCAGGGTCGGTGAAGGGTGCTCTTCTGCGTATGAAGCTCGTAGTGGCGTACCCCAAGGGTCGGTGCTGGCTCCCAGACTATGTTCTATATACGCTGCGGATATCCCATCAAGACTTTCGTCCCCATACCTTCTGTCTGCGGACGATTCCAAGGTATGGAGTGTTATACGTAGCCCCAAATATACAATAACTTTCCAAAATGATCTTAAAAAGATCAATGAATGGTCAGTGGAGATCAAGATACCGGTCAACGTAAAACAAAAATCATACTTACTGATAAATGGAAGAAACCGGGTTCACCCACCCTATACAATGGGCAACATGACACTGGCCGCTGTAAAGGAAAACTCATAACTTAGGCGTGATCATTCAAGACGACGTCAAAACTCGAGAAAAATCAACTCTGGCGAGACGCAAGGGAGTGACAATAATTTAGATGGTCCATGCAGTTTTCCTGTAAGCTTATGGTAACATTCATGCGCCCGATCATGGAGTATGGATCGACCGCTTGGTTCCCGTGTGCGAAAAGCGAGATGATCGATATCGAATTTATGCAACGGCTGGGGTCAAGAATGTTAGCCGAAGTGAGGAGGCTGATATATCCGGAGCGCTGTAAAGCACTGGAACTGTTTACACTTAATTTTCGACGCTCCAGAGGTGACCAAATCATGGTGTTACAAGTGATCGTTCGCGGTGATAACCCGGGGATCGCACAGAGCTTCAAACTGGCCATTGATAATCATACGTGCGGACACTGCTTCAAACTGATAAACAAAGAACAGAGAGCCTCCCGCTCATCTGGTGACTCTCAAGGCGCGCCATGAATGCACGGACCAATCTCCCCCCTGATGTTGTTGCTGCTGACACAGGTGCTAGGTTCAAGAAGAAATACATGGTTTTCCCAAAAATGTATGCACATTTTGAACAATTGTAACTTTGAGGTTGATTATAATTTTATTATTTCAAAAATGCAAAAGTATTAAGAAATATCACTTTATTGTTAATCCACTGAAGTTTTACTATATTTTAGATAATTTAAAAAGGGAGGGGCCATTTAAAATGAATGCGTCCAAATACAAATGCAATTGTTTTATGGTGTATGCGATTTCATTGCTTTGCATTGTCAGCAGTTTCTGGATTGAATGGATGTCAGTTTGAGATCGTGCAGTTAGAAAACAATAAAACGATGCTTGTTAAGTGTTTAACACTTTCTAAATACTTAAATTATGATAAATGCACAGTTCATAATTATTTTAAGATGCGGTCCTCTCAGATACTGTTGAAATTTTTCAACACAAACTTGATTCTCATTTGCTGAGAAACTGTGGCAGATATAATGAACAAAGTGTCAGTAGCGGCACCTTGCAACTGGCTCACACTTATCGCTGATGTTAAGCCTACATTTGTACATTTGTATTTTGTACTATTGTTACGGTGGACCTATTATGCAATTTTGGTTATGAATAGGGAGCTTAAGGACGAAAGCCTTCGTCACTTAATAAAGTGACTTAGAGTGACTTATACATTTTTTGGGCACACTGTATGACGCCTTATTCGAACAGTGATTTGTACCATTCACGGTAGTCCCCGTGCCTTGGTGGGGGGATTAAGCTACCCAAAAACTCCCATATGTCGGGCGGCCGCAAGCAAGGTCTTACCACGAACCCGTTGCCTACCCTCTATAGATGAAACATAAAACATGACATCGTTTTAATAGCCTGCATTTCAAATGCGTAAGACAATATCCAACTTGATGTCAAGTTGTACTGGTTCCCTGCTGCTCGTTGGAATAAAACAAGTGCGCTCACTTTTTGTGTACAGTTGAAACGATTAACTCTTAACCCTTTCCTTATTTGGAAACTGATGCAACACAAATGTAGGCTCAGTTTCGCCTCGATACCATTTCACCGAATATTGTCTTGGGCTCGGGCCGGTATAATTATACCAGATATTCAATGAACGTCCGTTTTAATAAGGGCGTATATTGAATACCGACCAATCCAGGCTCTCCTAAGTGCTGGTTATCTCCCCCTCAGTTTATAGTCTCGTTTGGATATATTTGCGTTCCTTGCATGCGTCGCTAATGTCCAAATAGCAATATGCTGGTATAATTCCGGCATATTCATGCTTGCACGCTGCCATCCTGCTGCAATAAATTAGCCTACTACATACTGCTCTAATGATTTATGTACCGTGTTAACTATAAATACTAGAATGTTCTGTAAGCTCAGGACGTACGTCCTGACACTGTCCTAGATTTTCGGTACCCGCGCCTGACGGCAAACCCAGTCACCATTATCAGTAGTGTAAGAGGGTGTGTTTCGTTTGATCAACCAGCTAAGACTGAATCCCCGATAAATAGAATTAATTAGAGAATAATTTGATGGTAAATTAACATTTTAAATCCTTATCAGAGGACGTTGGCACTGGCGAAGACTTCGCAGCCGCCCTTATTGACCTCAGTAGGCTCGGAACCGTAAATCATGTTGTGTTTGTGAAAAACGACCTAGGCCGTGATCCCGGGAACACCACAGTATTAATTCGAGCTGGGAAATCAATAAACGTACTAGCATGCACATGTGACTGCGGATCAGCCGCCGCCGAAATCTAGTGTTGAACTGAAGTGGAGGAGTAATATGCTGCTGACGACTGTTTCCACTGTTCGGCGATACCGTAAAATTTGAGGCAAACGTTATCGGCAACTTGGCAGCAACATGTTTTTGATAAGTAAGGAGACCAGCTCGTGGATATTTAATTTAAGCATTTCCCTATCTTTTAGGAGTAGCACGATATAATTCTCGTACGTAAACGTGGAATCTCTTTGCGACTTCGTAAAAATGTGAATTTATTGCGAGTTATCACAAGTTCGATTTTCATTAGCGTTTTAATACAACCTGAGAAAAGTGATGTTACGCTTGCCAACTCTTCTGTGTAACTGTAGGTCTTTGGTACGGCTAATTAACATCGTCGAGACAGTTCGTGTAGATTTTCACCAGGACAGAAAAACATTTCTTTCATCTTCCACCACTTTTCCAAAGTTTTGCAATGGGAAACTTCAAGCTTCCATAAAAACGTTTCATCTGTGTCTTGCATCTAATTCTTAGTCGTTATACTTTGAATTTGTTCCTTGTACTAAGATTTCGAAAAAGTGTGTTATCCAGGATCAACACTTATTCGTTTACTTCGTGTTATCCTGCTCTAATTTTGTTCATTTTCACTAGTTCACTTATCTATTGGACGTACAATATCATAAAAAAATAGATGAATTATACCCAGGCGTATTTTTCTGATGTAGTCAGGTTTTGGCTCCATGACCATCCCTACAAATGCCTAATTTATTCATTGGGGACTGAGTTAAATATTTGAGGTGATAACGAAAATTTCTTTATAGGAATACTCTTGATTTCCTATCAAAATAAGTACACTAACAAGTCCCCTAGCTAAATCCAATCGGCTTGGTATTTACAGCTGTTAACAGGCCGTTAAGCACGTCTTAGTGTGTCTTTAATTATGAATACAATTTCAATTCCCTGCATCCTTGTGCACTAACGTCTCGTCTTTGTTTGCGTTTTGTTGTCAATCTTTTAGCTTAATGGGTCTTTTCATGATTGCGTAATTTCGTTCATCTGCTTCTGCCTGCTCTATTTGCCTTTCTTCTATGCGAAATACTAATATTTTTAGTTCTTATTTCCTTACATGTTGTTTGTTTTGTACCTGTCGTGACTTGCTGTTTCGATTGCCGCCCCTTTACATGACTCTAGAAGAGCACTACAATATTTATTGATCTAAACATTAAAACCCCTTAATCTCGTATGAAACCCATCGTAAACGCTATCGCACCTCCCATATTCGAAGCATTACGGACATTACGGGTTGTCCGTTCTGGTCTCACTTGCCGTTGTCCTCCAATCAGAAGGATTAGATTTTGAAATCAAGGATTATTTCGTAACTTATCCTAAATGTGTCAGTTATGCTGCTATCGAACGTATATCTGGTCACAAAACATACGGTTCTTCAGTCTGGACAAAGTACAAAATGAATACTTAATCTTAGATCCCACATTCCATGGTTTAAAGTCTACCCTGCAAGCAACTATAAAGCTGGGTTGCGGGTTGGATGAGCGGACTAAATCGCCCCTAAACAGTGGGTAATTCGGTTTTCTGGTCTCCTTCGCGAATTTTACCTGCCCTCCTTATAGCACCAGTGGAGGATAGGCAACTTGAAGTGATGATATGTTGAGGGGCATAAAACAGAAAAAATGAGGGATTCTTCATAAAAATAACGTCCTAACCAGCAACTTGCCAATGCAAGCGAACATGTTTCGAGATCCGTCGCGGATTAATAATCAGAAACATACTCAGGAAGCAGTAGCAGTGACACATGCACAGAAAGTTGCGGTATTTATAGGATACTGTTATTATTGCAAACCTACAACGACAATTAACTGTAATTGCCTTCTTTCGCGTTGATAGTTTGTTGAGCACCATGCAGGCTTTGACTTGCTGAACTTTCATCACGCGTGCTGGACTCAGGCGTGTTGGCGTAATACGACGCAGTGTCCTGTGCGTTCCCTAAGTAGTAACATGCTTTGGCCAAATTAAGTTTTAGCAAAGAATATGGGTTGGGCAACTCATCGCAATTGTTTATAGATTAGAGGCCCGTGGGCCATGACTGAATTTATTCTCGGCTCACTTGATTGTCTTTTCTTGCGAGCATTCCGGCCTATTCATATTTGAATGTGTGGCTGGGTCTCTTCGAATGATCCGCAACTTGAGTATTGGCATAAGTATACCGCACTGCTGCCGCGTGTTCGACAGTTCGCGTCTTGAGAATTCTGCCAGTTTCTTCGACAAATCTGCTTTGTCCGCAACTGCACCAGATCCTGTAGACGACTGCAGATGTTTCTTGCCGTGGCAGTGGGTCTTTGGTTTCATTATCTGACGCTTTTTGGTTGTCTCCAAATGCTTTGGGAAGGCGGTCGACGGTCTCCGAGACGCTTTTTACGTTCGGGACCGTTCGCCGATTTTGGGTTCGATGTGATTTTGTTTGACATCTCGTTTGCGCAAGCACCGGTTCTTCTTCTTGTCTTCTTCTTAACCAGTAATTTCCGACTTCCTTGCATGAATTCGCCTCCCTACGCACTACAGGCAAATAAAAAATCATGTACTGCGTGGAGTGGACTGATAATCTGGCTGCAGTGGCTCCCTTATAAAATCGAATAGAAGCTGATAAAATAATGTTTTTGTTCTGTAGCAGCACGCCCTCACAGTATCAGATTAGCCGCCACTGTTTAATCTCAGTGCTTTGTAACACCGACAATGTCTTCTTCATTTCGCCTCACCTTTTACCTCCACAATATTTACATTTGTTACAGGAAGAAGGCGTTTCCAACAGAGAGATCGTGCTTGAACCTCGCAAGGTAATTCTTACATTCTGTAATAGATCGGTGTTACATTTAGTTTTCTGAATCAGTATCGTTAACTCAACATGCAAGATATAATTAATCTGACATCACGTTGGTTTTAGTCACAGCGTCGAAGTGAACGACTGTGTG